>SCDZ01000084.1:0-435635 GCA_004143845.1 Drosophila lacertosa | reverse complement strand
ATTTTGTAGATAGTTTAATAAATAGACAGTATCTTCAACCACAAAGTTTGGTTTAATTATCTTGACAATTAAAAAAGTTGTTTATACAAAAACATATTTGCGGAAGGTTCAATCTTAATGCAGCTAAGTATATAATATAGTCAACTGATCCAGTCTACTCTGAAAAATGTACTGCTAAGTGCTTAGACAGATATGCAGCCAAACATTGTTAAAACAACTCGCCTGATAAAATACACTTAACAGCGCCGGAAGCGTTTCCAGTGCTTTGACAGCCTTTAACAAAGCCCGTTTGCAGGCGTATGAAAAGAGTGAAAAAAAGCATTGCCTACTTTTGAGCGCATCCATAAATCGAGGCAAGGCGCGCGGGCGTTGCCGGAGTCCATTTAAAACAATTGTCGCTGGGCGCGATGGCAACTCTCTATTATTGAAAGCATTTGGCAGAGAAAACAATAAATTTAATTGAAATGTGGCCTTGAGGCAAATGGGGGCGTGTCCTGGGAAGGATTCGTGCAAGAAACTAAAGCAAACGCATTTTTTGTTATTTCAGCTAAAATGTTCTTTTTGTGCTTCCATTGTGCCGAAGCCAGCCTGACAATGTGTTGGTGTGTGTTTATGTGTGTGTTGGGTGTAGATTTTGTGGGCGCTTTTCCAATTTCGCGTCTTCCATTTCCTGCCAGGCGGCGGCGTGCATTGCAAATTTATGACATTGTCCTTTTATGTACGCTACAAGCTTTTAGTTTTGCGTAAACTTTCATGCTATCATTTGATATACCCTGCAAAACGGGGGAGTGGGCTGATAGCAGCTGAGGGTAATACAACAGGGTATCTGTTGAGTTGAGCTCTGTGAAAAGTTTTTGAGTTATGCTGCGATATGGTCAATTTTTGCCGTAAAATGAAAGCTGCAACTTTTTTGTGGCTTCAACTTTCGAGCGCATAATGAAATGACAGGGCCAAAGGCAACAGAAAAAGAAGAATATAAACCACATCGGATTTTCGTTTAAAAACAAAAGGCGCACAGCAGGAAGAAGAGAGAGCGAGAGAGGGAGAGAGAGGGAAGCTGTATTGGGAATAGCATTGATTTGTTTTAAACAATTGTCACAAATGCAAATATGAATGCAGCAAAAAGTAGCTCGGATTTAGTTTACAAACTTATCTAAAAAGTTGCTTTTGTTGAACTAAAAAAAAGTAAAAAAAAAAAGTTTGAATAGCTAAAATTGACATAAAAACGCTATTGAGCTTATTTTAACTTGTGATTTATGGAAAAAAGTTTCATTCTGCCAAGGTTATTCGGTCGGCCTAGGATTGAATTTTCCTTTAGGCTTAAGCTGAAATAATAGAAATAATAGAAATAATTTATTCAGACACACCTTCATATAAAACATATATATATTTTTAAATACGACTTTCTTTTAACTTGTGACTAAACACAAAAGATTCTGTTTATTTAAGGTTAATGGAAAAAATCTTTTAATTGCTTTAGCTACAAACTCTTCTCAACTCATCCCTACCTATAAAATACTCTTTAGTCGCCCACAAATATATTTCAATAAGCACCGTTTATTATTCACAGCCTGCCACATACTCTAACGGGCAATCTTTGCCGCCATTGAATGTCCCGTTTGGGGGCCCACGCAAAACTGTAAACGCTTCAATCAATGCAATTAAACTAAATGCCAACGGCAACAACAAGCGTATATCTATAAGCTATGCTTACTATATATATATACACGATGTATATATATATACGATATATAATGGCGCAGACATCGCGTGCGCTGCGCTAATGCATTGACACACCCTGGACTGTGCTTTATAATGGGGTGGGTTCGTTGCACTGGGCAACCCTTTTGGGCACGTCGAGTGCAGCACGTGAGCGAACGCTGTAAATGATTCTTAAACCAAACGAGCCCTGGCAACAACAACAACAACAACAACAGTAACAAGGATTTGAGTTGAACTCAATGCGTAAACACTAAAGTTTAATGCACTCTAATTGCAGAGGCGAAGACAGCGCTAAGGCGACGGGGGGGCGTGCCAGGGGCGGGCTAAAAAGGGGTTTAAGTACAGACGGAAGCAGTCGAGACGACAAAGCAAGTTTAAACGCAAGTCAACTTTGAGGTAGACTCTAAAATGCACTGAGAGAAAGAAAATAAAGAAAAAAAAACTGAATAGAATAAAATACAAATAGCAAAGGCTAAAAGCGAACAAATTCATAAATAAATTGTTTAAGAAAGTATTCTTTAAATAGTATTAAAATTTTGCACAAATAATAAAAAATATATCAAAGAAACTTTTCACAAATATTTGTTTATAGAATCAATAAGAAGAATGCAAATAAACAAATATAAAAATTGAATATTATAATAATTAAAATTAAATTACATAATAATAATAAATAATAATAATAAACAATAAAATTTAAAGAGATAGACTACAACATCTTTTTCTGCCTTCTATCCAACCAAGTTCTAATTTAAAATTTTTGCCAACTTAGTACGCATTTTCGCACAGTGTAATGGGAGCATTTAAATAAAGCTAAATGCGCCATTGTGCGGTGGACATTGCGTGTGTTGTTCGCTGGTGACACAAAAGTTCAACCACTTGGCGATGGAGGGAAACAAAGCAATGGCCGCCATGCGGATATCCGGTTAAGCTGTGTGAGTGTTTCTTTGTGTGTGTGTGTGTGTGTGTGTGTGCTGGGAACGTGTTTAACGGCCATCAAGTTGATTAATGCTTGATTTTAATGATTTATTTAGTCGCGTCTGCTGAGCCAGCTGCCAATTGCAGGTATGGCTTACGTAAACAGGTAAAAAAAAGAGAAAAAAAGGAACGTCTGCATCAAAAGGACATTTATAAACTTGCTACTATATCAAAAAAGGCACTAAAAACGAAATTATTTTCAAACGCTTTGTGTGATTTATTTGGCTGTCTATGTAACCACAAAAAAACCCAACGAACCGAAGCCATAGCCAAAGCCAAGGCAAGGTCCGGCCCACAAGCTGACATTGGGCCAAGCCCCAAACATGAGGCATGTATGACTAAGCCTGCTATTTTCTTTTTTGTTGTTGTTGTATTTACTCCTGCCTAGCTGCCAAGTTGAAATTGTGTGGTCAGTCGGCATCTGCAATTGTTCGGCCAAGCTGCAAATTGCATGGTAGCTAATAATAATCGGCAGCAGTTGAGAACAATTTTTGTTCTTTTTTGCGCTCGGCTGTCACGTCGAAGGTAAGGCCCATTAATTTTCGGTCAAGTCCTTGTTGTTGGCTGTCGACTTCCGCTTAGCTAAATTATAAATTTTTAGCACACAACACAAAAGTGCAAAATAAATATGTGACAAATATTTGTGAAGCGTGTTTTTAGCCCTCTTTTATTTGGTATTTATCTGCCTCTCTCTCTCTGTCTGTCTCTCTTTCTTTTGTTTATGTTGCAAAGTCACGCGAGTTGTAAGCATTAAATTCAGCTGGTTGTTAACATTTGACAGCGTTTTGCTTTTAAACATCGCAGGAATAGAGAAGCCTCCTTCTACTTCTCCTTCTCCCATTTCCATTGCCCTTCACTAATCAACATTTAATGGCTTGGGACTAGGCGTATATGCGTCATATTTTATGCGCGCTTGCATGAATAACATATCGCGCATACGACCCGTACCACACACACTAAACATATATGTATATATTGCATGCGTATCTTCTCATAATTAGACGCCATCAGCTTGTGGCTAATTCCCAGTCTGCCGTCGCGTCGACATTTGGGAATTTGTCGCTGCGAGAGTTTTCTTTTCGTTCCACGTGGCGTATACATAATGTTGAGCTCGCTTTGGTTGATTATTAGCCACGTGCCAGCTTTAACAGCTTCTTGTTGAACGTTAAACAAAATTATAACACACTTTAACATAATGTTAATCACATAACAGACACACCAATTTTAGTTCTGTTAACAGCTTATATGTAATGTTAACAGTTTGGCAGTTCACAGTCTGCTAAAGTTGAAATCTCTTTTGAAGGCGAGTCTTAACATTTTTGTATTTTTCTTTTACATTCTAAAAGCCAATTTACAGAGTTCTAGTTCTGAAAAGTCTAATTAAAGCTTAACAGTCTGTTATATACAGAATTCAACAGATTTCACTTTATTATTTTTATGCTCATCATATTTTGCTCGCTTTTAAACCACATTCACCTCACTCAAGTGTACTTCTTATAAAAAAACTCTGTAATATTTGACTACAAATAGCGTAATGAGCTCATAGCTCAAGCTCGCCCCAAACTCCCTTGACTGCCTAACTTTGTCAGCTAATTAAAATGCCAGCTAGCTGTTGGACAAAATTGTTTAGATAGAAGACTTCCCCTTAGCCCACTTCACTTCATTCCATTTCCTTTAGGTTTCCATTTTCATTTGCTTTCGCTTTGAGGCGTTGCGCATAAATTTTTGTTGGCTTCGTTCTTAGCCAAAAATGGAAAAAAAAAGGAAACTCGCACATGGCCCTTGGCATTAGCCTAATTGTTGGCCCAGACACACAAAAACACACGCAGGTAAAAAAAAGGTAATTTCACATTTTGCTGGCCATTTAATTGTAAAAGCATTTTAATACGCAGCGAGCCTATTTTATAAATTCGTAATACACTGCTCGAAAAGCTTTCGCAATTTGTCATATAGAAGAGCAAAAAAATCTTTTGCCAAATTTGTTTCAATTTTTTTAAGTTAAACTTAGCAATTATTAAAATACTTTAAGCAGCAAGGCTTTTAAGCTGGTTAAACTCATATTAAAGTGGGTTTTTTGGCTACTAGGGTATTTTAAGTTCGTCAAAGTCAGCTGATTTTTTTTGTCTTGTTTTTGCGCTCTTTACGCTTTATTTTTTTTTTGCTTCTCTAATGTTGCATAAAAGCATTTTCGTGTGCCAGCTAAAAGTGTGTGTGTGTGTGTGTGCGTGTGTTTCTGTGTGTGCTGTTGTTGTTTCTCTTGTTTTTCAAGGTCGCTTGCAGAAATTACAGTCACGCGTCAGATTTTATGCAAAGCAGCGAGAACTCGGCCAGTTTTTAAGTATTTTGTGCATTTGCAATTGCCCAGTTCGCAGTTGTTGTGCGAGTGTGTGTGTGTCCTTGTGTGTTTGTTGAAGGCGTGTGCTTCTGCCTGCCTATGCCTTTTGAGTCGAGTCATAAATTTCAAACAAGTCTCGTAAAAATCTCAAGTGAGCTTAGCATTTTCTCAACTGTTCACTTGGTTGTTGTTGTTGCTGCTGTTGCTGCTGGTTGTTGTTGTTGTTGTTGCTGTCATGTAAATGAGCAACGCGAATTGTTTGTGTTTGCTTTCCACTAGGCTCTCTGCATATGTGTTTTATGGCTATGAAAAGCGACGCTGATAACAAGTCAAAGTCAAAGTAACTTTTTGCTTGTCCGGGCTTAAAGTGGTTGGGAATTTTAAGGAATATACTCGAGAGCTCTTTGGTAAAGATAGAAGCTGTTGTTAAAAATATTTCTTTAAATTTAATAAGCCTTTAAAAGGATTTTTATAATGTTACTTAGCTTTAATTCACTTAATATTTTTATTCAGCCACAAATAATGATATTTTTATTTAATTTTATTATTTTATTATTTTATTTAACCTTCAAGTCTTTCCTCTCGAATAAACTATTCAAATTGGTGTCAAGAACTCAACTAAATTTGTGTGTTTTAAGCCCCGCGAGGCTTTCTGCAGATAGTTATTTCAGTTCTTATTTGTTAATGTTCCCCATAGAGCAAACGGCGCCATTTTGTATTTTATGCAAATTATTTCACACTTGCAAAAAAACGCACACACAAACACATATTTATATGTATATGAAATGTCACACAAATTTACGACACACTTTTTTTATGGGGCGCATTTTTGTTTTTTTTTTTTTTTGGGGTAAAACTGAAACTGAAACTGAAATTTACCTTTGGGCGATTTTGGGTTACTTTTTTTTTACGAACTATTTGCTGAAGTTAAATGCGAGACCAAAGCAAACAAATGTTGTACATGAAAAGGAAGCTAAAAGCAACAACAACAACAACAACAACAAGCACAGGAAGCACTTTAAAATGTCAAAGGGATGTCAGCAACAGCAGCGCAGTCGCTGCGCAGTTGCTGCGCTGCCGACGGCACTTAAAAGCGGCGCTGCTTTTATCTCTTCTTCTTCTGCTTCTTCTTGCTGATGTTGTTGTTGTTGCTGTTGTAGCTAATGATGCCTGCAGCTTTGATAAAGGCTTCGGCTCCGGTTTTATTGCACGTTTTATGTTGGCCGACGCATAAAAGCGGCAGCATACACTGCGAGAAACGCATTAAGCTGCTTTAATATGCTGTGTAATCTTGGACGGAGAGTCTTGTGAAATAGCAGAAGGAAGAGGGGAAGGGAAAGGGAAAGAAAGAGGAAGAGATGGCTAAAGAGAGCTACTGAATTTGTTAGTAGCTTTGTTAAGCAGAGTTGCCAGACTGTTTTTAGATAGGAATGGAAATAAAATCTACTTATTTTATATTTTTGAAATATTGCCAGAAAGCCTTAAGATAGATTTAAATAGGTTTCAGCTACTCTTGAGCTTATATTGGTAGTAATAAAAATATTTTTCTATGTACTTATTTAATAATTAAGATTGAGAATGGAAATCAAATAAATAAAGTTAATTTTTGTATTTATTGAATTTATAAAGTAGCAACTGTTGTAGAAACAAAAGATAACATAAGAGTAAATTTTTTTTAAAGAAGTTGTTTATCAATTTTTTTTTTAGAAGTTAGGTTGTAAAGGAAACTTAGAGAGTAAGAATAACTTAAGGATTATGGCAGTTAGATCATATATTGGTTTATAAGCTTTATTTTTCTTAACTCAAGTATAACTTAGAGTGTGAAGAGAACTTAAAGAGTAAGGATAACTTAAGATCATATATTGTTTACTTATAGAATTTACAAGCTTTACTTTAAGTAACACTAGGGGATTTTAGATAGTGAAAAGAGATTACAGAATAAGATTTATTAGCTTTACTTTTATTAGTTGAAGGAGAACTTAGAGAGTGAAAGGAATTAATAGAGTAAGAATATCTGAAGGACTATGCCCTAAAGGTCTTATATAGAATACAAATGAATTTTTTTTTGGCTGGCTTAAATTACTTTAAGGGCTTTTAGGGGCCGATCTTTGGGTTACTCACGATTTTGTGATGGAGCGCGGAGAGTTCCCGTTCGGTGACCCGTCGGCTGGCGGCCTCGCGGCGTCGCTGCCGGAACTGGCTGTACTTGTAGGCGAGCATTACGCCGGGCAGGGCGAGCGCCTCCAGCGGCGACTTGCGGCCGAAGGGCATCTTTGGTTGTTGTTGCTTTAAATTATTGCTTGCTGGTTGTTCACAAATTGCTCTCTCTCTCTCTCTCTCTCTCTCTCTCTCTGTCTGTCTGTCTGTCTCTGTTTCGCTCACTCGGTCATTTTGGGTTTAACGTGAGGAGAAGACGACATAAGCTTTATGTTGCCCGCTTTCCCTTTTCCGGCAGTTTTCTCAGTCCATTTGCTTATCGACTCGCACAATTTTCATTTGATTTCCGTTTTGCGTTTTTCGTTTTCCGTTTTCTTCGCATGCTGCAATTTCACTTATCCATTTCTCGTTTGCAGCTCGCCTGCAAAAATTGTTGTGGGGCAAACAATTTATCTTCCACTCGATTTTTGAGTGTGTTGCAAGTGTTCTTCATGCCCCAAGGGGCAGCCAGCTCAGCCAGCAACAAGCACACGTGTATTTACCGACATTCAAGTTATAAATTATGTTTCTAAAGCAGATACCGTTACGAATTGGCCTTGTTTTTGTTATAAATTCGACTTTGATATTTTTGATTATAATTCTTTTTCCAGGAAAAAAAGTTTCCCTTTTAATAAGACACATAAAGCTTTAAAGAAGGAATTTGTTTAATATATAATTTTATAAAATTCATTTAAGCTTTGTTGTTATTTAATGCGCTTTCAAAAAGCATAAAAGAAATTTAAAAATAATCTGAACACAAATTTAAGTTTTGGCCACAAATAAAAACTTTGAAAAGCAGCGTTTAAATAATTTCAATTACCATAATTGAATCTTTTTTGTTTATTAAATTAGTTATTATCTAGAAATTTGACTTTTTGAAAGGTGTTCCTAATTTTTATATATTATCTATTGTTAAGAATATTAAAATGACAAAGCATAAGTCGAATATTTGTTATTTAAAACGTAAGAAATATAACTATATAAACGCATTTAAAATATTATCAAAGTAATGTAAGGATATATTCTATATAATTTTTTATGTTTTCAATTGTGAACTAAAGGAAGGAAACACAAATTTTCTTTACTCGCAAACAATTGCCACAAAAGATAGCTGTTCTTTTTGGGCCATTCGGCCGTTCAAATTGGCAGCTGCCAGCACATTTGTCTGACCAAGAAAAAGGAGGAGGGGGTGGGGGGCGTGGCACGCTTATCATTATTTGTCAGGGCGCAGATAAATTTATGCTCTGGCTTAAGTCTGTATCAAATTACAAGGCGAAGACGCGCATTAATTTCAATTAGAAATCGCACGCAAACTCGCACACACACACACACACACACACACGTACACTTGTCGCTGCCTGCGTGGGCTGTTCAAGAAACTGTCGCTGATTACACGCTGCGTTCAGTTAGATTTCTAGCTTTTCTTCTCTACATATATTTATTTAAGTTAAGCCACACACACACAAATACACGCAAACGCGTGCAGTCGTTGCTGTTATTGTTGTTGTTGTTGTTGCGTAGAGCGAGCCACGTGCGTCGACGGCGAACGCAGAACGTCGAATGTCGCAGCTTCGCAGATTCGCACGCACGCAGCCCAACGCTGGAAGCTGCTGCGACGCACTTCCAGTGCAATTTCTGTGCTCGCCTTCCAGTGCAGATTGTTTATGCGAGCAGCGTGCACGCGGTTTTCAATTGCTTGTGCTTTGTCTTTTATCCACTACTTTAAATTGCACTTGTAACTCACGCATGTTGTTTGGTTTATTTTTTTCTATTTGACTTTTTTTATGTTTTTTTTAACAATTTATTTTTGCACGGCATACGTTTTTACGTTACGTTAGCGCCGCGTGCGCTGCTTGGCGAACAACGTTCAGCGTGGCGCCCTCGCAAACGACTGCCAGCAGTTGTTTTTCCTTTCTTGCTTTTCGATTTGTTTGTGTGCTTCCAGCGCATCAGCAGCAGCGTCGACTGCGCAGGCTCTCCAAAAACACAAATAACAGTTAGCCGGCAATTGAGTATAACAAATGCGCTCACTCGCGCTTGACTCGTAAACAAAACGTCATCACATTGAGACAGTGAGCGTGTGAGAGTTTACGTGTATGTGGGTGTGTGTGTAAACAAATCACAAGCTGGGGGCACATTTGGCATTTGGCGCAGTTGGTTCGGACATTTGCGACACTTTCGGACTTTCGGCCAATTGCCGTTGTTCCTTGTGGTTTTTGCGCTTTTGGGCAGCAATTGCTGCGATTCAATTTAACGAGCGCTTGTTAATTGTTGCTGGCATTTGCTTGTTGTGCTAATTGTTGCGGCTTTTTATTAGAGCTTTGTGGCAAGCCACATGGCTAATAATACTCAAGGCAAGAGCTGCTAAGTATAAGCGCTAAAAGAACGTGTCAAATTATTTCAGTTATGGTTAGATTATATATAATTTTGTTTACTTCAAGCTGATTTTATAGAACTTTACTTAGCAGCATGTTGCTGACACACTTTTGCCTTGGCAACATTGTATAGGCTAGCAATATGCTGCTGGCGCTCTCTGGCCTTAGCAACATAGCATAAGTTAGCAACATGTATTGTCAACATGATCAAAATGTTACAACAGTCAAGCATAAGCTAGCAACATATTGCTCTCTCTTCTAAACAAACTCTGTAAACTTACAGCACGTACACACACACACACTCGCTGAAGATCAATAGCTGTTAAAGGCGCAGGTCAACCCAGCGCCAACAGCAACAACAATCAGATGACCAAACAAAGTCAAAATCACACTAGCAAAGTCACTGGAAGCAACTGTTATACGCTATGTGTGTTATACGCGCTCAGCGCCAGCAACGTTAGAAAGTGAGAGCAAGAGCGTGGCCTGCTTTGCCAAATGCAAAAGGAAGGCAAAAAAAAATACAGAGCTGGCCAATGTGAAGAGAGCAACAAAGCGACGCCATGGAAATGATGACGTAAATTGAAGACAGGCAGCAACAATAAAAATCTATTTGCATTGTGCATCTTTCTGTCTGTCTCTGCCTGCCACTGTCTGTTCGCCGTTACGTCTCGCAGGTGTCGCTGGAGAAAGGGGTGGGGAAATGAGGGGGAGACAACTTGTTTGTCGAGCATTTGTCGATGCGCGCCGAGTGCACTTCAGAGATACGGAAACACGCACGATATGACGATGCAAATACAAATACAAATATAGAGGCAAAAAATAGTTGGGACGCGCCTCTAATGACATTTGCCATTGTTTCGCGGCGTTTTCACGACTCGCTGACAACGCTTCCATTTCCGCTTAAATGCGTTTACAGCAAAAACGTGGCCACCTAGCGATGGCAGCGTGTCACGTGACACGAAGTGATAAAATATGAATTATTTAATTTATAACACTTTACTATATTTAATAAAATTATATAAAAGTAAACAAAGACTCATCAGATACCTAGTTAAGATTGAAAGTAACAAGGAGAATTTTAAATAAAGTATTTAAAAATATGCTATTATTATCACGCGCCCATCGCTATTTTTTTAACGGTATTTGTTGCTTTGGTCCACGTCACGATTTGTGCTGGCCGCCAGTTTTGGTTGACTTTGCAGCTCGCAGCTTGCAACCTGCAGCAAGTTGCATGCTTTATTTGTTTGTTTGCTGTGTGTGCGTCCTTCACACACACACACACGTATACACCCGAGCAGTGTCTCATATTTCGTTGTGTGCGTCCTTAAAAACTTTTGCACTTTGTGCTCAATTTTGCTTTTTGTTGCGTTTTGCGTTTCTATTTCTATTTTTAGCCCGCACAGCTCGTTGCACACACAAACACACACACACATACACACGAGGTTAATGGTTTTTCTTGGCACGGTGTAACTGCGATATCAATCATACGCCACGTGGTCGTCGCTGCTTCTTCTTTCACGCATAAATTAATCAACAAAAGGCAAAGCATGCTCAAAGAGCGAGCGAGAGAGAGAGAGAGAGAGAGCGAGACAATCGTTGTCTTTCGGCATTGTCCAAGTTTGTTGACGTCCCCGTTTCGCAGTCAGCCATTGACGTCACGAACTTGCACACATCACACATACGCAGCGTTGGCCAGCTGCCGTTTTTCCTACTGATTGCCACCTCCGATTGTCGCATTGCAATAATGCTACGGCCACAACAGCTCAAGCTGCCAGTTGCCAATTGCCAATCGTCTTTTTACCCCTGACCTTACCCAATTTTTGTGTTTACACTCATCGAGTGGCAAATGTTTGCACAAAGCGTTTTCCCAATCACAAATTTAGACAATTGATCGAAGCTCTCGAGTGGAAAACGTGCCCTTATAAGCCTAAATACTGTTATTTATATTTGCTTTTTAAAAGTAAATAGAAGCTTAACTCTTAAATTAAAGCTAAATTTCTTTGTCTAAAAATCTTTTTTGGTGAAGAAGCTGGTAAGAAAAATGTCAATAAAAAATTAAAAAAAATATTTAATAAATTATATTTAAATGCAGAAATAATCTACTTAAAAAATCATAAGAAAAAACGTTATCAGGCATAAAAATCTGTTTATTTTTGTCAAAGTTATGACAGTGTAAAGTGGAAAAAGTGTGTAAGAAATTTAACAGATTTTTATGTAAAATTTTAAATTCTTTCTAGCGTAACTTTTTATTTTAGAGAAAGACAAAATTATTTTTATGATTTAAGGGCGGAATAATACATTTTATTTTAAATATAATTGAAAAATAAAATTACTAACAATTGATCAAACTTTTTGATGCTTAAGTAATCTAGAGATGGTATTAAAAAGAAAATTTGGTTAAGTTTTTATGGACTTGGGAAAGGTTTTCAGCGAGGATATTAAATATTAAAATTAGTAAATTTGCCAGCTTAAAATAAACATATTATAAATAAAAAAAAAAAAATGGCAAAAAGAGAATAAAATTAAAATAGAGGTTTGCCAATATAATAAAAACCTTGTAGCCCCGATTAGGCTACCCTATAAAAGGGGAATTAGGGTCACTTTTAGCTGGGGGGCGGGAAGCTCTGAAAATGCTGAGCACTTTGTGTGCTTCCCGTGTCTAACGGCGCTTGACTAACGGTAACCGCGGGTCAGTTGCGATTGGCGCTTGGAATCGCGCAGTTCTCCCGCAAGCGCCAGCAGATCCTGATTAATCCTTGCCGCGATGGCCGCTGCAGCTGTTGCCACGCCCGGCGCCACCGTGCTGCCACCGAGCGCAGCTGGCGCCGCCGCCGCCGTCGCCCCCGCGCTGGGCGGAAAGGCGCCGCTGAATCAAACGGAAATCGCCGGCGAGGCGAACATTGTCAACTATATGAAGAATCGACTGCGCAAGGGCGCCATGAAGCGCAAAGGACTCGAGATTGTGAACGGCCACCATTTTGCGGTGCGCTTCTTCAAGCAGCCCACCTACTGCGGCCACTGCAAGGACTTCATTTGGTGAGCCAGGCAAAGCCACAAAACATAAACCACGACCCATTTATTCCTTGCCGCGACCCTCGAATTGTGCACAGCAATTGTTGTGTCCTTTCGAAAATACCCTGTAGGAGTTGTAAGGGGGTAGAATGACTAAGAGCAGTTTGCGTGGAATATCCTGATTTTGTATGTTCAATCTTTAGAGGAATCTCCTTTAAAAAAACTATCTAGGTCTAACTTTGTTAATGAGAGAAATATATATAATGATATAGCTAAATTATTATTTATAGCTGAACAATTTTTACAAATAATCCTTAGAGGAGATATGTTATGGGGGATATTAAATTAATTTGCCACGCCCACAGTGGACGTTTTCAAAAATTTTTAATAAAATATCTGAAGCGGGTATTAAGGTGTATATATTACAAATTTCAAGTCTTTAGCTAAAAAAATAAAATAGAAATAAATATATTATGGATGGGTAGAATAAAATAAATTAATTGATTACATAAATTAATCAATACAAAATGTGGCTTATAGTCTATAGTATATATATAAATTATAAAGTAAGTGTATATTATATATTTTAAATGATAAATATAAATTTATAAATTATATATATTCACACAAATTTTATATTTAAGTCTAAAAGAGGAGCAGTCAAGTTTCAAACCAAAACCAAGTTCACAAACCAAACCTAAAGAGCCTTAAGACCTAACATAAAATATATATTTAGCTGATTAGTCAAAGCAAATGTGGCTAAAGAAAACAGGAAACTATTTACAGGGTATATTTAAGTCTTGTTACAGCTTCTACTAAATCACTTTCACTTGTTGTTGTTGTTTTTGTTGTTGCTGTTGTTGTTGGCGTCGTTGCGTCGCCTAATTAAATTAGCGCTCTGTAACTTGACACGTTTTTGTTGCTTACTCTCTCTCTCTCTCTCTTGCTCTCTCTTGCTCACTCTTTCTTTTTGGATTGTTGCATGCGAACCGCAAACGTGGCTGGATTTCAGGGGCTTTGGCAAGCAAGGTTTTCAATGCGAGGGTAGGTCGAACAGTTGTCATATGTATATGCAATAACTAATTGATTTGTTTGCTCACAGAATGTCGCTTTAATATTCATCAGAAATGCTGCAAGTTTGTCGTCTTCAAGTGTCCTGGCAAGGACACCGATTTCGATGCCGACTGCGCGAAGGTCAAACACGGCTGGATTTCGACAACTTACAGCACGCCGACGTTCTGCGACGAGTGCGGCATGTTGTTGCACGGAGTGGCCCATCAGGGCGTCAAGTGCGAGAGTAGGTTGAGAAGTTTGCTGAAGGACCTTTGCTTATTCCTTTTCGCTTCGCACAGACTGCAATCTGAATGTGCATCATCAGTGCCAGGAGCAAGTGCCGCCGATGTGTGGCGCCGACATCAGCGAGGTCCGTGGCAAGCTGCTGCTCTACGTGGAGCTCAAGGGCAACAATCTCAAAGTGGACAGTGAGTGGAACCTCTCGAACTTTAAACCTACCTAAAACTCTCTTCCCCAGTCAAAGAGGCAGCTAACCTAATACCCATGGACACCAACGGCTTCAGCGATCCTTATATAGCCGTTCAAATGCATCCCGATCGCTCGGGTCGCACCAAGAAGAAGACGAAGACCATTCAAAAGAATCTCAATCCAGTCTTTAATGAGACTTTAACTTTGTAAGGCAATTTAATTAAGTTTAAATTAATTATTTTTACAGCTCCTTCTTTTAATTTCCAGTGAGCTGCAGCCGCAGGATCGGGACAAGCGTCTGCTGATCGAGGTCTGGGATTGGGATCGCACCTCGCGCAACGATTTCATGGGCTCGTTCTCGTTTAGCCTGGAGGAGCTGCAAAAGGAACCCATCGACGGCTGGTATAAATTCCTATCTCAGGTCGAGGGTGAACACTATAATATACCCTGTGTGGATGTTATCAATGATATGGCGCGTTTAAGGGATGAAGTTCAGGTGAGTTGGGAGCGATGAATACTAGTTACTTAGGGGTTAGATGGTTAGGAGAGATCCTTGAGGTAATAAATTATCTATAGATGATCAACAAGAAGACCAGGCAGGATAAGGATAAGTCGTAAGTCCTTCTTTCTTACCAACTGTTTTTCCAACTGTCTTCCCTTTTGTCTTCCCAACTACTTATCTGTCTATCTGTTTGAACTAAACGATCTTTGGAACTATAGAAGCTAGACTCTTAAATCTTTTAACTAAAGATTCTCATTTTCCATACGCAGAACAAACTTATTATTTTGTTATTAATATCTTCGTTCATATCATCAATATCAGTGGGTATCAATACTAACCTATGAGTTTCCTAGCATATCTCAGAGACTCTCCAAGCTGCTTAGTCAATTCCAGAGAATATATAAAATAGAGTAACTAATTTTGGTTAAGTAAGGAAGGAAGGGTATCAGGCATTCTTCTCACTATATACCCTTTAACCCCTCTTCCTTCCTTCAGCACGAGCGCAAGCCGAATGAGAAGCGGCGCATGGACAACAAGGACATGCCCCACAACATGAACAAACGGGACATGATACGCGCCGCCGACTTTAACTTCGTCAAGGTGATTGGCAAGGGGTCCTTTGGCAAAGTGCTGCTGGCCGAGCGTCGCGGCACCGACGAGCTGTACGCGGTGAAGGTCCTGCGCAAGGACGTCATCATTCAGACGGACGACATGGAGCTGCCCATGAACGAGAAACGCATCCTGGCGCTTTCCAACAGGCCGCCCTTCCTCGTCGCCATGCACTCCTGTTTCCAGACCATGGATCGCCTCTTCTTCGTCATGGAGTACTGCAAGGGTGGAGATCTCATGTACCATATGCAGCAATATGGACGCTTCAAGGAGTCGGTGGCTGTGTGAGTGAAAAGGAAAAAGGGGGGAACTCTAAATGGAGAGAAAGAGCTTAGGGGCTTAAATAATATACAAAGAAAGGCATCTTCAATCCAAAAAGCATATAAATGCTTTATTAGAAAGAGGTTTGAGAAGAAAACTAATTTTATTTATTTATGTTCATCTACAAAAACGCAACGATCTCGAGAACTACAAAAGCTAGACAGGCAAACCTTTCGGTTTTAGATTCCATTTAAACACAAGGAGAAGGTGTTAAAATGATATTCCGATATCTTGCTGCATTTGTTTTTAATCGATAAAAATCGATACGAAGTCAAGGTTTTCTGAGCATAACTCGAAGAGTTTTAAAGTTATACCCACAAAGTGTTTGTTTAGTATGTTCTTGTAAAGAATATGCATTCTATTAATATTTTTTTATTTGGTTAATTATCACCAATCGCCCAGAAACTGAGCAAAGGTCAACTTAAATAACACAAACTTTTGTTTTGCCTTTTATATATAGATTAGATCATGCTTCCAGCTGGTCTTAGGGATCTATCACTTTCTTCTAGCTTAATTCTTATTCTTTATTCCCACATCCTTTATATATAAAACCTTATCTCCCCCTCAGCTTTTATGCCGTTGAAGTCGCCATTGCTTTGTTCTTTCTGCACGAACACGACATTATTTATCGCGATCTGAAGCTGGATAATATTTTGCTGGATGGCGAAGGACATGTGAAGCTGGTGGACTTTGGTCTGAGCAAGGAGGGCGTCACGGAACGTCAAACAACGCGCACCTTTTGCGGCACGCCCAATTATATGGCACCCGAGGTGGATTCAACCTGAATAAACCTGAAAGACCTTTAACTAAATATCCTTCACAGATTGTCAGCTATGATCCTTACTCCACCTCGGCCGATTGGTGGTCCTATGGCGTGCTACTCTACGAGCTGATGGCCGGACAGGCGCCCTTCGAGGGCGACGACGACAGCACGATTTTCCGCAATATCAAGGACAAGAAAGCTATTTTTCCCAAGCACTTTTCACAGGAGGCAATGGACATAATAACAAGCGTAATAATTATTATAAGGGTAAAGATTATTTTAATTTATATATTCTTCCCTTTAGTTCCTGGCCAAGAAGCCCAACAATCGCTTGGGCGCTGGTCGCTACGCCAGGCAGGAGATCACAACGCATCCTTTCTTCCGCGTTATCGATTGGGACAAGGCCGAAGCCTGCGAAATGGAACCGCCAATCGTGCCAAGAATTGTAAGTCTTAACTTTTAAAATTCGCATTTAATTAACTTTTTCCCTGCCTTGGCAGAAACATCGCAAGGACATTAGCAACTTTGATGAAGCTTTTACCAAGGACAAAACCGATTTAACTCCCACGGATAAGCTTTTCATGATGAACTTGGATCAAAATGATTTCATTGGTTTCTCATTTATGAATCCCGAGTTTATAACCATTATTTAAGCTCGAAAGTTTAAAATAAACAATAAAGATTGTAAGCTTTAAAGCTTTGCGTATAACAGCTTTTAAAGCTCTCTTTATCTGAGACTCTTGTTTAACATAGAGCTAACATTTAAGAGCGAGCTTTTCTCGCTCTTTCTCAGCGAACCCAGATAGTAAATGATAACAAACCCGTACTCCCGCAAGGACCTGCCACCAGGCTAGAGTCGCCCAGACCGAGCTGCTGCCCCCAGGTAAAAAAAACTCCCCTTCTTTTAGTTTTTTTTTCGGGGGGCTTCAACTGAACTTTAACCTTCAAAGGGGAAGCGACCAAAATCAGTTGAGGGGAATTTTTGGAAACTCAACACACGGCTCGCATCTTTCAGATGTGTGTGTGCTTCCCCGGGGCGCTCTTTGCGTATACGTTACGTGGCGTATACGTTACGTTGCGTTGCGTATACGCCGCGTTGTCACTTGGCTAATTGACTGAGCCGAAGCGCGCGCTAAATGATGAACTGGCTGCCAGCAACAATTTGACAGCAGCTGTCAAATCTCATCAAATTTCGGAGCCTAGACGCAACTTGTTGCTGCCAGGACTCAAATTAAATTTTTTCCTTTTCGGTTTATTTTTTTTTGGTTGGCACTTGAAATTGCCCGTTTGACCCTCGCGGCGGTGCGAGACGCGCTCAGCTGTAAAATTCCTCGCAAATTGTTTTTGGCACACACGCACACACGAGGCACACACACACACACACACACACACACATGTGAGGCCAAATGCCTTCCGCTTTATTGTGGTTTTTCCCATGAAAACTATGGCAGCTGTGCGGTTTTTCTCTATGGCCACGCCCCCTTGGGCGCCCCCTTTCTTTTGTTTGGCCGGGGCGCGCCCACGAAATAGTTTTCGGCACAGCGAATATTTTCTTGGCAGATATTTTAATACAAATTCCTTGGCCAATATATTAGCACAACACCCGCAATACAAATACAAATACAAACAAGGCTCAAGGTTAGCCTGCAACAACAACAACAACAACAACAACAAAAACAACAACTGCAGCAAACCTTTGAAATTGGCATTCAACGTGGCAATGGCCGCGACATAACCCATTTCAGGGCAATCATTTTGTACAGACAGGCAGTTAGAACGAAGGTCCTTTCGGGTTTAATAGCAGCTTTGCTGTTTACCTTGATTGTTGATATACGACGAATTTTACTGGTGATAGTTAGTCCATAATATTTGTTTTAACGATTTTGTCTGACTTTCTGTTTGTATTTGTTGTCTTTTATAAATAAATCTGATAAATATAACTGAAAGATAAAGAGGCTTTTTGACAGGCTAGTTAGTTAAAGATTTCATTGGTTTTAAAAACATTATTTCTACACCCTTTAGTTCATCCTGATATATATTAAATTATACTATACTATATTGTACTAATCGTACTTTTTTATATTTAATTTACACTACTTTACTACACTTTCATATACTATCAATAATTTGTATTAAATTAACATATATTTTTATAGAGTTGTCAACCAAATTGACAAATATTTGAAGAGGAATATTTAATGCCATAATTTGTCATTAATTAATATAATGTATAATATTTATTATTACCTGTTATTATTTGTTTTCTATTTTATTTTACTATTTTTATTTATGCTTCTGTTTATAATCTTTTTCTTTTTTCTAACATTATTTGATTTTTAGCTCCCAGAGTTCTTGGCAAAATAAACTAACAATTAAAGAGCCTTAATTTTAAAAATAATTTTGGATAAAATATATAATAATTATTGAATTATTATGATCCCAGACTGGATTTAATTGGATTGCTTACTAAATAAATTTTAAATAGTTCACTTTTGTTGTACCTAAAAGAAATGTGAAATCTTATTCAAATATATATGATAAAGTAGACTTAATAAATAAAGTAATTGAGTTATTTATAATGCCAAATCTTATACTAATATATATGATAAATTAGATATAATAACTAAAGTAATTGAATAATTTACAAGCACATATCTCTATAAACAAGTCCCAAAGTTGTTTCTTATAGCAAATATCTATATATATATATATGTATGTATATATGTACATATAAACTAATTTTTCTATTTCTATTTAATTTTCCACTTGCCGCATCGTCCATCGGCTTTTGCACTCTATTAGTGGCAATTTGCAGTTTAACGTGGACATCGTTTTGTTTTTTGTTTTTGGGCAATGCGTTGCATTTTAATGTCCTTGCTGGCTGGCAAAAAGGAGCCAACGGTAGCCGCAACATGTGACCGTTGTGCTGCCCCCAAAAGCAGGCAGCTTGCCGCAAGCTGTCACTGCCCCACGCTGTGGCATGCCTTTGACTTGGGGCAGGGACAACGCTACGCATTAGGATGTACTAAAGTGCTTAACACAATATAAATAATAGCATACCAAAGAGAGACAGACAGACAGACAGAGAGAGAGAGGGAGAGACAGAGAGAGCGACTGTTGCAGGGTGCAGGCGTTTTGTGTAGGTGGACTCGTGGCTTGTGGCATGTGGCATGTGGCAAGTGGCAGAAAGGAAGCCGTTGCGTAATAAAAGCAGCACTCACATCTCCTCAGTCTTGGCTGTGGCCTAATCAAGCCTTGACCTGCCAGAAGATAAATGTGCCAAATAGATGAAAAGGCGAATTCCTCTTCGCTTATAAATCAGCTTACGAAGATCCAAAACCAAAGCATAAACCACAATTAGAAGCTTAAACAAAGTGACAAGTGACAAGATTGGGTGGAGCAAAGAAATTGCGAACTTGAAGTTTTCGATAGTAGAAAAAAGATTTAGAGGAAAAGAGTACTTAAGATATGTCTGTGGGTAATACTTGGAAGAACTTGTTATTTGCTGGTACAAAAAGTGCTTAAAGAGAACTTAAAATACTTAAATAAATAAAATAGAATTAATTAAATACTTAAGTAAAAAATACTTAAAAAATAATAATGTAATAAATAATTTTAAAATATAACCTGAAGGAAAAAATAAATAAAATAGTTTCCAATTCATTTTTTGAATAGCCTGAAAAGTAAACTATAAAAATTCAAATAAATCTATTTTTTCTCGTTTTCAATTGTAGATTAAAGCCTGCTTTTGGTTTCTCTTTACTTTGTGAAAATAAAAATATAAATATGCGCATGTTGATGTTTATACACACACACACACACACACAGATAGAGACATGTATATGTGTGTGTGTGTGTATTTATTTATATATTTGCGTTGTGCTTTTGACAGCAGCGCGTGGCAAATGCAAATCGCAGCTTTCCATTTCCATTGGCCTTTTGCTGCAGACCGGGCTTAAAAACTTGAAGCACTCAACAAATTGCCAAAATGCAACTGCAGCGCGGCGCAGTCGAAAGGATAAATGCAAACAAAAAAAAAAAAAAAAAAAAAAAAAAAAAAAAAAAAAAAAAAAAAAAAAAAAAAAAAAAAAAAAAAAAAAAAAAAATGGAAAAAAAGACAACATTGAAGCATGTTTGCCAAGCGGATGAGCAACAATCGGAGGCGTGGCAGTTTAAATATTTAGGCAGCACTTACAACAACAACAACAACAACAACGTGAAGAAGAAGATGAAGAAGAAGAGTAGACGCACATAACGAGTGTTAGCTATAAAATGAAGCCCATGAAATTAACTCACTAGCAACAAGGATTCATTGTCGCCAGGACACATTGAACTGCGGAACGTTAGCTAAGGATATATTTCGTAACTGCAAAGGGGGTGAGGAGGAAGGAAAGGTAAAAGCAAGTGTAACCGACGAAGCAATACTCTTTTAGAGTGTTACCAAAAAATGTTACTGTGATTTGTGGGATCTGTAGGGGTCTGAGTATAGCCAATAATGTTGCATGTAGCATTTTTAGAGGAGCTTATCAGTTAACTAAACTTTAATTAACTAGCTTTAAAACTGCGTTAGTTGTTTAGATTATGCTAAATTGCCAATTTAGTAGAAGTAGCCAAAAAAGTTAAATAAAATTCTTTAGAAGAGGCTTTTAGTAATCTATCTCAGAAAACTTTCTGTTTCTATCTTTAACACTGAAAGAGATATGCAGACTTAATTAATTTGCCACGCCCAAAGTGCGCATATATAAAAAATATTTATACATTATTTAAAGCAAGCATTAGCGAATATAAAATTTAAAGTTTCTAGCATAAATAGTTTTAAATAAAACAAAATTTTTCTTAACAGGCAGCAAGTAGAATACTTCACAAAAAACAAATATGCTCCCTTTATAGACTGAACCAGTGTAAAGGAAAGAGATATAGATACGCTTGTCATGGCTGGGCCATCAGCAGTTGGAGGAGTTGGGGGAAGGGGGAAGGGGAGGAACACAAAAAGAAAAGACAAGCAGTCTGCGGCTGGCAGAGCCTACAGACAGGCCCGGGTGCTCATGCGGAAACGGAAGTGACAGTGTATGAAAAAAGATGGACGACAGGATACGACAGCAGGCAGGGGCAGGAGGGAGAGAAGGGAACAAGTGTAAGAAAGAGAGGGAAGCTCAACAGGGCAATGCGCATGGACATGAATAAGAAACAATTCTTATCGTTATCGTTGCCGGCGAAAAGACCTGACAAAAATTCTATGCATAAATATCTAAATAAACATATATGCATGTGCGTGTGTGTGTGTGTGTGTATGCAGCCAGCTTGCAGCAAAACAAGAAACACTCAAAGAAAAACTAGGCAAGTTTTGCCTAAATTTATTTAGTTTTTTTTTAAAACCAGATCTTAACCAACTTTAAAGATAAACCAAGAAAGATTTCTGCCACAAAACAAAGATTCACTTGACTGAATTTTTATGGCCCAAAAGGAAAATTATGAGCATTCTTCAGACACGACCATAAAATATATAAGGCCTATGCACTATTTTCTTTTTGTTTGCAGACTCGTTAAAAAGAAATTTCAAATTTGTTTTTATGATTGCGACTTTCTCTTTTCTTTTTTGTTGTTGGCCAAGTTGAGTGGGCCGAAATGGAAGCTGTGGGCGTGGCTGGCAAACGTCGACGACACGTGGCGAAAATTATGCAAATAGACAACATTTTTGTATTCTATGGAATTATATATACATATGAAGCATATTTGCTTTTATTTGCATGTTTCTGCGTATTTGATTTGAGCATGTGAAATGCGAGCTGCCAACCGAAACTGAAATGGATATGAGCAGAAAGGGGCGGGGGGCGTGGCCATGGCCAGTGGTTACCTTTAACGCCCGAGTAAATCGACATTGCATAATAGTTGCGCTTAAAGCCGTGCGCCGCAAATGTTGCAAGCGCTTTAAAGCTGCACACGAGCCATCAATTCAGACACTCAGGCGACTCATAAAAGCGAACACACACAGCAAAGTGTGTGTGTGTGTGAGTGTGTGAGTGTGTGACTGTGTGTGTGTGAGCAGAGGCGTCGTTTAGTTTTATGGGGGTTAAAGGTTAAAGCATCGCTAGCAAAGGGAGTAAAAGCATTCAATAGTCTTAATTTTTTCTATGAGTTATCGAAACTATCGATAAAGTCGATAACTTTGTAAATATGGTAGCTTGTAAGACTTTAAGTTTAATAAAACTATAAAAAGCAGCCTGTTATTGATATTAAATTAACTATCCAGCATCTTTACTATAATGTTAATCAAAGTTTGGCTAAAAAATAGATATCGATAACATATCGATAAGTTCTGTTAGTTAGCATTTTGTTGCTAGACTGAACTATTTGTTTTATATGTACTACTTTTATACATATGGCATACATTTCTTTATATTGCATAATACTTTTCTTAAATATTAATTATTATCATAATAAAACTTATTAAAGTAAAAACCTTTTATTTTATTTATCAGTAATTGTATTAATATTTTTGTCAATATACACATTGAAAACTTTGTAATATGTTATATAAATATTCATATATATATATTTATTTAGAATTAAATATAAATAGTCAAAGTTCCATTTATATTTTTTTTATTTTAATTCCTTTTTATTGATCTTGCCTTACTTTCTTCCTACCTCATTTTTCATCTTAGGAATGTATTTAGTTTCTTTTTAATATTATTTCTCTCAGTTAATCTTATGCTTTATTCCATTTATCTCGCATTTCTCTCCAGCAAATAGCGCTAATCAATTGATTTATCGAATTCCCGGCACACAATCAATTCAACTGCCCATTTTCACTCAATTTAATGTAGGTTTCCTTCTCGTCCTATTGCATTAAACATTGCGTGAGCCTCTGGCCGAACACACACACTCACACAGACACATATATCTGGTTAGATTTATGTGCATATGTGTAGTTGGCTGGAACGTGTCCCCTTTAGCCACGCCCCCAAATCCTTGCCTCTTATGCGCTCGCTTATTCCCAATCCCAGTGCAAACAGCGCGCATGAAATAATTATGCAGAGTTTACGTTATGTATGCTACAGGTAGTCCCAAGTCCCACAGGTAGCTGCCAGCAAACTACGCACACACACACACACACACACGCACACACACATACTAATAAAACTATTGCGTGTCTGGTTTTTAGTCTCTTTTTATTTGTTAGTAAAGTTTTATCTTGTTTTTTTTTTCTTTTTTGAAAAATGTCCGCACAAAAAGTTAACTTTTTATTGTTATCAGTTGAGGCTGACGGCGCAGTACCGTTATTGGTCACTGATATCCAGTCGCTGGGCAGTCGTGTGCTTAATTAAGAGCGGAGACGGCGAGCGGAAGTTTTGGGCTATAAACGAATTTATGACATGCTGCGTCATAAAGTTATAAACTGCAATAAAAATAACAAAATCACAAACAAAAGCAACAGCAACAACAACAACGACAACAACAACAACAACGAAAAGAACATCGCGCTGTATAAAAGCCGTCAATAGACAAAGTAACTCGGCTAAGTTGCTCGGTCGTTGCGCCCGTTCCGCTTCAGCGCACTTTAAAAGCGCAGCCAACAACGCTTTATGTCCCTTTGAGAGTGTGTGTGTGTGTGCGTGTGTGTGTGTGTGTGTGTGTGTGAACGTCGCTTGCATCAAAGCAATGTCCTCGGCTATTTGGCTCACTTTTATTTCATTTGATTGCCAACGTGCACGGCGCACGCGGCGTATGCGTGCTATTTAAAGGGTATATTAAGTATACGCGCTGTATGACAGAGCGCTTAAATAATATATAAAGATCACTTGATGCGAACGAGGCCAAGGAAATGTGTATAAAATAAAGCTGAAATAAAATAAAGTAAAGACAGAGTATAAATAAAATAGAGCTTAAAGAAGTAAGTTTAAAGAGAAGGTATTAAAGTAAAATAAAAGCTGAAGTTTGATATGATAAAGTAAACATATTTGAATGTCTTTACCATAGCTTGCTTGGAAAAAATAAAAAAAATAATTTAAATTTAAACATTAATATAAATTACAAGGATAAATTAAAAGCTCAAGTACGGTTTTTCTTTTTGCTTTCATATCTCACTTGTTGCCCATAACTTAGGGTATCTAAAATCGTCTAAGCGCTTGCTTAAATCACACATATTTTCAGTTTGTGCAACTGGTTGCTAATGCATGTGTGTGTGTGTGTGTGCGAGTCTCTTCTTTCATAGTATTCGTGTGCTTAATCAGGTGAGTAAAAGGACTATTTTTGGTGCCCAAAACGAGAACAAAATAAAAGAAACTTTTGCCTGCCGCATTTCCGGAGCTGACCTTCAACGCCTCCAGCCACGCCCCCCCCCAAAAATATGCAATGGCAATGCGAAAATGTTAACGGCCTTACGTGTGTGCGTTTACAGTTAAAGGTACAGACAGGAGGTGAACAATAAAGTGGAAGAGGAAGCGGAGGCGGAGGCGGAAACGGAAGCAGAGTGAGAATCCAATGAGCATTTAATAAAAATGCACATAAATTCTTTTTACTTTTTTTGGTCCTGGCTGGTCCTGGCTGGTCCATTTGGTTGGCCCACCTTACGCCGTTAACTTAAGTGCCAAATTGCGGGCGTTTATTTGCCGCTTTAAATGATGTGGCCACATAATGCGAAGTTGCAATAAATTCGATATGAATAAAAAATGTCGTCGTGTTTTTGCATTATTAAGCGCTCCTTGCGGTTGTTATCTAATTAATCCCCACAGTGCACTTCTCACTGCCGCCCTCCCCTCCCTCCTTCCCCTAGCCCAGCACTTCATTTAAGCCAAGCTGCCAATTTGCGTTGACAAAACGTCGACTCGAAAAGCGAATTTTCCTTTTTCTATTTGTATTTTTTTTTCTTTTTTCGTTTCTTTTTTTTTTCAATTTCGCGACAGCAGTTGCACCCAGGAGAGCAGCTGCTATTAAGATGCCAGCCAAGGCAAACAGCAGCTGCGAGGGGGCGTGGCCAGCGATTCACTGTTGCGTGCCCGGCATGCCAATGAGACTGAGATATATGTATGTGTGTGTGTGTGTGTGTGTGTATAGAAGCAATGCTAGACTGACAGATAGACACAATAAGATATACAACTACATTAATATACGGGCGGCATGCACGGCCGAGGGTAGCTACAGCAATTATGGGGCAGCATCTGAAATACTCATGAGCTTAAATATGGTCTTCAGGGAGCAGGAAACCTTTTCCTGTTAAAGGTGTGTTTGTGTTGGAAAAGTTGCCATCCATTAAAGTTGCTTAAGTTGAATTTTATGGCAAGTTTTTATGCATTGAAAAGGGTTTTAAATATCTCAATTTTCAATAAAACATATGTAGTAAAAAAGCGTAGTAAAAATATAGAAAAATGAGATACATATATATAAATAGAGAGAAAAGGAGCGAAGAGTGCAAGGTGATTAAGGAAATCATATACTCTCTTTCACTTCGTGAGCAGGGTATAAAAATGCTAACATGAATCTATTGCTTGTCTCAACATTTGTTTATTTGATTTGCTTTTGCTCAGCTGCTTTATTTATTACCAAAATGATTTATAAAGCAACAATAAAAATGGGGTTAAAAAAGCAGCTTTGATTTATGATATTTAAAGTTTTAATATTTAAGGCTTAATATTATTAAATTAAGGAAAATTCTTGATTGCGTCTTTATTTTATAAATTTGTTTTACTTCTTTATTTAATTTTATATTTATATATATTTTATTTTTTTTTAATATTTATATATATTGTATATAGATATTTTCCTTATATTTTAGTCCCTTTAAGTTAACTTACTCCCATATTAAATCTTGAAGTTATTCAACTTCCCTTTAGATTATGCAAAATTAATGTTTTGCCTCTCGCTTATTCATAAGCATATATATGTATGTTTATATATATACATATTTTTATGGGATATAAATGAATTTATGTGCAATCTGGCGCATATTCCACTCGATTCAATAAACCACCTGTCATCAGTTTTTGGCTTACTTCGGGCTTATCCTCCACTCGCAGCTTTGATTAAAAATTCATGTCATATACGAAATTCAACGAGTGGCAGGCATATATTTATAAGGACTCCCAGGACTCGCAGTTGTTGTTGTTTGTTGTTGTGAATGTTAATGTTGCGTGTAAATAATGTAGAGCATAATCAAAGTGAAAGTAAAAGTAAAAGTGAAAGTGAAAGTGGCAAAAAGGTCAAGAGCACAACCAAACAAACAAACAAACAAACAAGCAACAAACAAAATGAAGATAATCGGATTGAAGAGCTGTTCAAAAAGCAAACGAAAAAAAAGCAGGAAAATCGCTTAATTTGTGCACCTTAATTGCAAAGGAAAACGTTTTGTCGGCTCAAAAGGTAAGCCAAAGGCGAAAGACATATATAAATTTATATATACTTGTATATACAAACGAGGCGATAAACGCGTAAGCAACCAATTTGGTGACTTGACCAACGTTGCGTATACGCAATGTGCAAATGCAAAGGATAATGATAAAAAACATTGATATTAAAGTTAACTCCCAGGCAGTTTATGAGGCGTTCTTAAGCGATTTTAATAAATTCACAAATTTATCGCTGACTTTTCTAAGATTATCACATCAAAATAAATATTGCTGCTGTTTAATTAAAAGATTTTGCTTTGGTGATTTAAGCAAGGAAATTTGTAAGGAATTTTATAGTTAAGCTGTGTTATCAACTTGTGGAAAAGTTTCTGGTGCAACTCTCCAAGATAAACAACACTTTTTAACTAATGCATTCAAATTTATTGTTGCCCAAGTCGAGAAGTCTTAAGTGCAGCTTAGCAAAACTTTTGCCAGACGTGACTCAAAAGTATTATTGATCGGAAAGTTACACAAACTATCTTGGCCATAAAAACATAATCGCCATTTATTTAGCATTATCGCTTCAAGGCCAATTTGCAAGTTAAACAAATCAAAATCCGGCTGAGAAAAGTGAAAGCTGCAAAAGTGAAAATGTTATTTTTGTGTGGAAAACAACTTCAAAAAATAATAATAATAATAAATCTATAAAAAAGACGAATGCGGCGTGAGATTTTTCATTGCTGCTGTTGAAAGCGAAAATTGCTCAATTGAAAACGGAAAATTCAGGCTGGCAGCCAGCAGCGAAAACTTTTTCATTTTTGGGGCAATAGAAAAGTTTCTTTTTCCCATTTTCACTCCTCCCGAATTTCAAACTTCATTACTTTGACTAAACTAAACCGATTTTTATGTTTCAGGTCATTTTGTTCATGATTTCACCTCTGTCTCAATTCTACATTTAAATTTTCCGCATTTTACTGATTTTATTTTTTTTGGGAAAAAAAACCATGTACTCACCCTTGTGAAATTTCGAAAAAAATTTTTTTTGAAAAATTTAGAAAATTAACGGATTTTTATGTTTGAGACCATTTTGTTCATGGCTTGTCCTCTTTCTTTGTTCTACATCTAAAGTTTGTGTGTGTGTGATGTGAGTGAGTGCTTCTGACAGGCAACAACAATTGAGGCATAAAAAAGTGCGGCGAACCAAAAATCAAAGTGCACAAAAAGCCAAGTTTAAGTTTTTGTAAAGAGTGTCCTTTTAATAAATGCGACAGGATACCCCGCAGGCAGGCAAGCAGACTTTCTCTGCTCAACCCACGACAGACGAGCTTCATCGAACTCTATTGATTAAGGGATTATGGGATTGAAGGATAGGCTGTATGTGCCGAGGGCTTAAGCAGATGTCCTTGGTCAGGACTTAAAAAGAATTGTTCAATACAGCTGCAAATATAATGACGTTTAAGGTAACTGGTTCAACTTGGCTGAAAAGTAATTACAAGTTGTTATTTTGCACTTATTTACAGCTGCTTTTGGTTGAAAAGTTTTGCGCCCCAAAGTAGGCAACATTAATTTGCGCAACTATTTTCAACAGCTGCAGACACTTCCTGCCGCAACATTTCGCCGGGCATCTGCATAATTTTCAATAAATTGCAGTCGCGGGCCCCGGCCACGCCCACTCAACGCTTGGGCGCGCAAATATTTAATGAGTTGTTGGCCCCAAAAATAATAAGAAGCAAAAAAGTAAACCCAAGGAGCAAAAACAACAGCAGCAACAACAACAACACGAGCAGGAACAGGAACAGTAGCAACAACAACTGTTACAAGAGGAAAAACTACTTGTAGCAGAAGAAGAAGAAGAAGAAGAAGCAGCAGCAGCAGTTTCAGACTTCGCGCAGCGGAAACGGAAATGAGCCAAGAGAAACTGTGTGAACAACGTTTAGCGAAGCACAAAAAATGAAAAGCAACAACACAAACAAGTAACAAGAAGGAAAGTAATCGATAAATTCACGAAGACTGAATACACTACCAAAAATATAAGAAGTTAATCTAGTCGATGGTAAACTTTATTATAAAAGAAACTTTATATATAGAAACTAATTTTTAACTGATTGTTTCTATGACAGCTATATGAAATATTTGACCAATTTTAATTATTTTTCGCAGATATGTTAGGAGTAAAATAAAACATTTATATACCGAGTTAAGTGAGAATATTTTGAAAAAGGTTTCTAAATAAATTTCACGACTAAAGCTAAAAACCCTTTGGAAGAGTATTAAAAAACAAAACACGGAAACAGCGACAGACACAAAGGATGAAGAAGAAGAAAAAGAAGACGCAGCAACAGTTCAGCTGTAAAACATTAAATGAAAATGAGGCAAAAGGAGGCAATGACAATGATTGCTGTAGAACCGCTAAAGGGTCTCAGAAAAGGGAGCAGCCAGGACGAAGGATCTAAAGGTGGGACTCAGGCAAGCCGGGCGCCAAAGCAAACAAATCAGTCGAGCTGGGGCAGCTCTCTACAGCAATGCGATATGTGTGTCGCACTCTCTCCCTCTCCCTCTCCCTCTTCTCCCTCTCTCTTTCTCTCTCTATCTCTGCCTGGTTATTGTTGCTGTGGGCGAACAAGGGCAACGGCATGTTAGCAAGCAAAACATGTTAACGCTAACGTTAACGTTAACTCCGGCACACAAAACTAAAGAAACACTGAAACGCTGCGAGGCTAAACGACAAGCAAAAGGAAGCTGCAAAAAAAAAACACACACACATATGACCGCAAAAAAGAAGAAGAAAAAACAGCTGAAAAAAAAACAAATATAGGGCGAAAAAGTGTAACAAGCTTATACCCTGCAAATACATGTGAATATTTGATGTAGGCTCTTTAAAATAGGTCAAAAATAATGAGGCTAAAGAAAGTTATTTACTTGGTTTGAAAACTGAGCTTATTATATAGATTCAAGTGGTTTGTCACACCCACAAAGGGCGTATTTTAGAAATATTTTAGCTTAAGCTATTTTAGGTATTTAAATATTAAATAGTAGCGACTAAAATTGATTTCTTGCCAAAAGAAAAAACTCTTTTTCAACTCATGAAATATATATTTTTTAAAAAAGATATTTTATCTTTACCTCTTATAAACAACTTCCGCCATAAATCATATTTTTTACTGGTATTTTAATTAAATCAATAAATCAAATGTTGCATTCACTTATTCAAATTGAACACACACTTTGTGTAGACATTCGCATTTACAGGGTATCTGCTGTAAAGATATGATTGTGTGCTGTAAGTGAACCGAACAGCGACCGCAAAAATGGCAACAGAACTTGCGTCCAGTTTCCCTTCTTCGGTTAAAGCCAACTGCAGCAGCAACAAAAACAATAACAACAATAAAACTGCAACAACAACAATAAAAACAATAACAACTGGCAGCAGCAACAAATGCCACAAAATGCGATTGGCATTGGACACTTTATCGCAGCACGTGCTCATTGGGGTCTTTTGACGCACAGCGTGTGGTCAGCCAGAGAGAAAGAGAAAGCGAGAGTGAGAGTGAAAGAGAGAGAGGGAACGCTTTGTAGTTGTGATTTTTGGCTGCCGACCCCACAGGATGTCAGTGTCCATGTCGCAGCTCGCTGATGCCCGGCAGCTGCTTAAACACAACAGAGCTTTGGCCACGTGTTGTTTAACGGAAGCACCGCAGGAATTTAAGTGCTTCCTCCTTTTGGCTTTTGGGGGCGGGAGCCGCACGAGGCGCGCCACGAAACTGCACAAGATGAAATCAATAAACGGAATCATAACCACCAACAGGGGGGCGTTCAAAACAGAACACTAGTGTGTGTGTGTGTGTGTGTGACAGGTCAAGAAAAACTTGGCTAAGAATAGTTGTCTTTGAGCTAAAACAACTTAAATACCCTAGACAAGAAATTAATCTTTATTTTACAGCTTCTTTCAATTAAATTTATATTACAGGGTATTTCGCAAGCATGCCAAGAAGAACTTGGCTAAGCATAGTTTTCTTTGAAATGAATCCTTAAATGAATAATTAGATTTATTTTACAACTGTGTTAAATTTATAAGATGGATGCCATTTTACTCATTTTAAAACTATTTTTAAATGCCTTCTATTACTTAAATTTAAACAAAAAAGCCTTAAATATAAACTGCAGAAATCTAAAGGAATCTGAATAGATTTTCATTCCTTTTTTTTCTATGCCCAACAAATAAATAAAAAAGTAAAATAAATTTATAAAAAAAGTTCTTAACATCTTAATCTTAAAACATAAAAAACCTTTAAGCCCATTACCTTACTACAGGGTATTGCCCAAGCAAAGCCTGTCGCTGTCGATACGAATCATGTGGCAGGCAGCAGCTGAGGGAAAGCCGTGGAAAACTGCTGCCACCCAGATTTTATTTTTTTGCCTTGGTAAATGCCTCACATAATTTGGGCATTAATAAAGGAAACGAACTGAGCAAAGTGGCAGGTTTAGGGAATTGCCAAGCACAGAACGAATTTTTAGTGAGCTTGCCTCGAAGCAATAAATGAATGAAAAAAAATATAAAAATCAATATGAAATTGTGAACATTTTTTTTTTATTTTTTTTTGGCAGCTGCAGAAAACTGTAGAGAAAACCTGGCTAAGCTAGCTTTGGGCCACAAGACCACAAGTGAATTGGGCAAAGATAATGAATTAGCGCTGCGGGGCTCGTATATATATATAGTTATTCATAAATTCAATTGAAAGCATTTGGGAGTAGATTATTTTAAATACATTTTTATGTTGCCAACTTAAGATTAAGTTAATAAGGAGACAAATTGGGTATGAAATTAATTGTAAACTGAATGTGGTTCAAATTGGAATGGTCTAAAGTGTAGAGAGAGATTCTTAACAAAGATTTGATCAGAAATAATTACAGTCTTTTGAATAACATTTGCTGGAAAAAAGGCAAAGTGAAATAGTTATAAAAAATATTAGAAAAAGATAATTAAACTTTTAGTCTGGAATATGCTTTTATTACTATTTTGTTAACTAGTTGTAAAAGCCCATTTATTCTGGCTTAAACAGATATCCATGCGTAGGCCGCTTAGTGGACAGAGAAAAACGAAACGAAGCCTTTAACGATGCTCTGACATTTAAATGCCCACATTAATTATACGCCCCGTTGTGCCCACAAAAGCAGCTGTTGTGAAGAAGGAGGAATATCCTTCAAAATGAGAGAGCTGCCACTTTGTGTGTGTGTATATGTGTGTGTATGTGTATGTGTGTTTGTGTGTGTGCCACATTTGTTAATTACTTTTGGCATAGACTGTGTTTTGTGCTGACCTCAGTGAAAAGTTTTTGGCATTTTACAGCCTCGGCTCAGTTTCTGCTGAACTTTGACAACTTGAGCCTCCAGTCTGACAATCATCAAATGGCAAAACCAGCCTCAGCCGCACGAGTGGGCGCAATTTGCCACCTGGCAATTAAAAATGCGCACTGCTAAATGAAAATTACAGATTTGCCTCTCCTCAAGGTGGATTGGGTTGGGGGGCGTGGCCTGGAGCAATGTATTCAATAAGCGAGCGCATATAAATTAACCATTAAGGATTTCGCCAGGCGGCGAGCAGGCAACAAACAAACAAGCGTCGAGGAAATTAACATAAAAATAAGTAGAAAGTGGGATAATTAAAAGTAAACGAAGTCGGAATACCCTGTGAGAAAATGGGCATAAGTTGAGCTAAAGGTAATTGCAGCTAAATAATAAGAAAAGAAAAGTTTTATGTGATAAACTTTTGTTTAAATAAATTTAATTGAACATACAGCATACTCTATTTAGTTATATATTTTTAACAGGGTATAACAAGGCAACAGGCAACAAAGCAAAAGTCTGTACAAAAAGTGTTAAGGTTAATTTGTAAGAGTTTCAAAGAATGTTGCAAGGCAAACAAATAAATGAATAAATAAAAGTTGAATGTTTATAAAATTATATATACATATATACTTAAATATATATAAGCAAAGAAGAGTTTGTTTTTATGTTTTACTTGATTACAAAAAGCAAAAAACCTGTCAAAATTTATATGCTTAAAAAATGTTTAAATGGAAGTAAATAATAAATTAAAATAAGATTTTTAAAAGATGAAACTTTTGTTTTTAATGCTGAGAATTAAATACTTTCTAGAGTAAGAACTCTGTCTATATATGATCACTTTAATGATATCTACATATAGAATTAATAGCTTTATTTTCGTTGCTTTTCACAGCGCATCACAATACTCCTCCTTTTGTATTACAGGGTATTTATAAAGCAGCTCAGAAAACTCATTGGCAATGCGAAATGTATTCTTTGAATTATTAAAATGCCTGGAATATACATAAAAATGTTATGTGATGAGAATGTGGCAATTATTGCTGCTGTTCTATGCGAGATATATTTGTACATATATTCCATTCTAACCCACGACATTCTTCTCCTACTGAAGGGGCGATTAATCAGACGCGTTCTGTGTCCATGTGATATTTTATTACTTTGCTGCGCAGCATGCGTAATTATGTCCTGTAATCAATTCGCACAGTAAGCAGTCTCACACACACACACACACACACTCCCAGGCTCAACTTTAGTTTTTTGTCGTAAATTCAAATCAAGTGCAAGATAAAAGTAAAGTCTGGACATTAAAAATGAAACAGGGGCAAAGGGTGAAGAAAAGGAAGAGGATATATATATATATATATGTGTATATATAAAAATATATGCCTGCCCGTTAAGTTGACAGCCGAACGCGCAATTTATATTCTAAATGCGCATTATTCTGGCTGCCTACTTATTCAGAAATGTTTAAAAAGAGCATATTTGATTTGACAAAAATTTAATTATAATCGTTGCTATTAAAGTTAGAGAGCTGAAAATTTAAATATAAGCTTGTTTATATCTAAAGCAAATATGGTGTGAAGATTTTTCGGATTGGGCAAATTGATACTACTTAGTTAATTTAATAAGTTAAGTTAGGTACCTAAACTTTGTTTAGTTAGTTATAGATTTTAAACTAAACATATCTAACAAATAATTGAGTATTAAGCTACTTATCAAGCTCGCCAGTAAATTTCTCACTTGCTGTATTTTTTTGATTGCCCGCCAGTTTTAGCACATAATCATAGCCCCAGCTTAAGTCCAAGCGACAATCGATAATGTGACCAAAGCGAGAAATATGCAGAAAAGAAACCTTGGTTTGCTGGATTTTGACCTTAGCCAAAGTTTACTTAAACTTGGCCGATTACGGCGCTGCAGCCCATTGAACTTGTCTTCGATTTGACATAATGGCCGCTGATTAAGCCAAATGGAACCAAAAAGTTGGCCAAGACCAAGTCTCATAATGATAATGATGTTTGCTGGATTGGGACTTAAAGGCAGCTCAGGCTGAGAAAGGAACTAACTTTTAAGCTCATTCTTCTTCACTTTTGAAGACCTTGACCTTATAGGGTATTTAATAGTTCGATCAGCCTGAGAGCTATCTTCAATTAATTTCGCTGCCACAGCTGCCGAATGCAAACACTATCTATTTACTCAATAAACGTTATCAGACTGCATTTATCCATCCATCAGATGCAGCTGAAGCTGAAGCTGAAGCTGAAGCTGAAGCTGAAGCTGGTGTAAATTTGATTAAAAAAAGAACTGCTGGAATAAAATGGCAGACTAGGCGTGGCGTGGCGTGGGAGTCGTTTACAGACGTTTCAGTTGCAATCAAGCAGTGTAAACACACATACCCCAAGTGTCGACAGGACCTCGTCCTCCCACACAGCATATCCAGTTCCAATCGTTGTCGCTGCTGGCGACATTTCTGCGCAACGAGGAGGAAACTAACGAAAGGGAATACAAATTGAAAACTACAAATAAACAAGAACACATAAGATAAGTGTGTGTGTGTGTGTGTGTGTGAAATGTGTCGAATAATAAATGCCCTTGCATATTTATAAAGAAGATGAATATTAAAAGTTAACTTAAAGCTCAATTGAGAACCAATTATTCCTAAGGGTATATTAAATAGCAAATTTAAATAAATATATTATTTTTTACAGGTAGGTTTGAAGGGTATATTTTAAAAGGAAAAGCTTTTTTTCATAAAAAACTCAGCTTTCAACCCATCGTTCGTATGGCAGCTATATGCTATAGTGGTCCGATCTTAAAAATATTTATAATGTATATGGAGAGTATAAAGGTTATTTTAATTTTAAAGTTTGCTTGCGATATCATTAAAAACATAAATGTTTTTCATACAAAAAGTAATTTTTTAATTAATCATTCCCATGGCAGCTATAAGATATTGTTGTCCGAAGTTCATAAGATTTGGCATATATGTCTAAAATATATTGGCCCCTATAGCTGTCAAGTTTTGTGAAAATATCCTGTAAAACAAAAAAGTTTTTCATACAAAAACTTGATCTTTGACCGATAGCTAATATGGCAGCTATATGCTATAGTAGTCCAACCTGGCTGATTTCAATATATGTTCTGAAAACTGTGAAAAAAGTGACACAAACAAAATTTCATAAGCCTAGCTTAAAAGTTAAGAGAGAAATTATATAAAAATCCTCTTTGTTAGGGTATTAAATAGACTTTAGTTAAATGGAGGGGGCAGGGGAGGGGGGCGTGATGAGGCTGCTTGCAATCCCGTTTGGAAGACTGGTCATAATGAGCATGAGTAGTATTTACAATGGACACGCAAATCAGCTGCAGCTAACGAGGCAGACAGAGCCACATTGCGTATACGCCATGTACGCCCCATGTGGGTGAGAACCTAATTGATATTCCATGTTCCACACGGCCCAGAACGATGCGTCATTTGGCTGTGACACCTTCGCCGCTCAATTAGACAATGGGCGTGTCCGAAAAAAAGAAAAAAAACACATCCTTTCATTTTGTAAACTCTATTTGCGTTCTTTGCTGGTCGAAAATATTCCATTGATTGGTCGTGGGGCAAAGAGCAGTTGTTAAGTTCTGCAGCTGCCGCTTGTCGCTTCATTATAAATGACACTCAGCTAACGCACACACACAAACACACACAGACAGAAGAGACCCTCACTGACACTTGTGCAACACTTTCATTTATCTTATTGAACACACTGACATCTTCTTACCTGACCTCCCGACACTGATTATACCCTTACCCTGAGAAGGACTTTATCTTTGTGTGTGTTATAATAAATGTTAGCAGTTATGAAGTGAAAGTTATTTATGTGCAGAGAAAGGAAAATGGAAAAGAAAAGTTGCACATAAAAATATTACTTGCTAGCTGTTATATAAAAAAGGATTCGAGTTAATTTCCAGCAGGGTATTCAAGCTTTGCTAGGACTTGGCTTGGCTCAACTTTTCCTGTTTGTAATTAGCAAATGGCCGCAGCGCATGTGGCTGTTTTGCCCTCCGACCCCTGATCTGTGTCCTCTGACCCCTGCCCCCTGCTCCCTTTTAATATAAGCGGGCGTGCACTCAAGAAGCTTTGACAAGTGATTTGAATACATAGCACCGACTTTTACAGCACGTGTTGGCCCAGTTCCCTTTACTCTTCCTCTTCTTCTTCCTCTTCCTGGCTGGCGTTAACATTTCAATGAAATACGTTTAAGCAAAGTTTTTCGCAGTTGTTTTTTTCAATTTTACTTTTTTTTCTTTTTTAAAGTTGTGGCTGCTGTTGCTCTTTCAATATTTATTCAATCGTGAACTTGCGTTCGCTTTTATTTTATACACACACACACACACACACACACACACAAACTTACACACAGCACACCGCAAGAACTTTTCTTTGTTGCCGTTGGCTTATTTGGTGGGGGCGGGGGGCGGGGTGGAAAATGGAAAAATAAATTTGATTTATGCTGCGAACAACTTTGTCCAGACTTCGCACAGAACCAAAATGCAGCCGGCAATGAAACTGAAACCGCATTTTGAATCTTGTTGGGGGTTTCCATTCAATTGTACTTTGCTTTCTGTGGCGACCATTTTGCCGATATGCCAATTGACAATTCAGGGGGTGAGAAGAAGAAGAGGAAGAGAATCAAAGCTGCTTGCAGCTGCCAGTGCACTGATTTTTGGCCATAAATCTTTGCCAAATCACTGAAGAGAGCAGTCAACAGCAGCCCATCAGTTAGCGGCGGCTACTCAACAGACAAAGCGATGAAATACGCACTCAATCGAGAGTGCTCCACGGAAAGCTACTCTGCAATCAGCTTCAATTGTTGCTGTTGCGAGACAGCTTAAAGAACAATTTAAGTGGGTTGAGCTTTTAAATTTCACGAAAAAAGCTGTTTAATGGGGCCTGTTGTGGCTATCGATACCTATAGATGTTCGATATGTTTTTTAAAGTTATCGATTAGAGATATAGTTTGTTTACGTTGCTGCTAAAGTTGGCATAATGTCTAATTGGCGGACTAAATTAGAGCTTTAAAGCATTTATCGATATTTATCGAAATTTCATATTTATATAAAATGATCGCTTGGATAGATATTTAGTTTATGGTGATGTTAAAGTTGTCTTAATTCTAAATTTGGACAGTCTAGTATTTATAATTTATGAAATAAGCTCAAAACCAATTATCGATATTTATCGATGCCTAAAATTAACATAGATTGTATTTAAACTAGATTTTCGCACACTCAAATAATTAAAATAAAATCTAATTTAGACTAATTAAACACTGATAACTGACAAAAGTTGTATCGATTAAAATACTTAAAGGCAGTTATCGATAGTTTTCGATAAATATATTTTATTTTGCTTAAGCTATATTTAAGCGATTGCTTAAACTCGTTTTTTGTAGTTACACTAGTTGAAAAAAGCACTTACATAACTTTAATGCTTGCAGGGCGTTTAAAAATGGAAAAAACAAATATTCAAATGCCACTCAACTCAACTCAACCCAAACTACCTCAAATACAGTTCCCATTCCCATTTTGCAGCTACGTTTGAAATTGAAATTTGCATTTTGTTGAATCTTTTCAGTTGCTGCTCGCATGCAACATTTGGTTATCAGTGCCAGCAACAACAACAAGTTGTGTAATTTTCCCTTTTCCTTTTTGCATTTGAATTGGAGCAGAGCAAAGCAAAAAAAAAAAGGGATTGAATCAGAGTTGTCCTTTGGAAGGCATAATTTTTGGATTTTGGGCAGAATTTTGGCAATGTTTCAATTGTTGGCTGTTCCTTTTGAAATTGGCATCATAAACAATGACAATGTGCGTGCAAATGTTATCAAGGATGTGCTCAAAAGGAGGCAGGATGCGAAAAGTGAGTTAGCGAGCTGAGCTGATGCATGAATGCGAACGAAGGTGCTGATTCAACAGCGAGACAGAGACAGGCAGTGAGTGAGTGAGAGGGAGAGAGAGAGAGAGAAAGATACAACACGCGTGGGGCACACTTTCAAGTTTCTTCAATTTACGAGCTCTCGTAAAACTGACATTGTGCGCGTGTTAAACAAAACCAAATTCTCTCTCTCTCCAACTTTGGAATGTATATATATACATATATATATGCTTACGAATCGGCTACAATATCCGACAATCCACAAGTTAGCAGCTATCAGGGCACAATTATCAGTGTCTGGACTAGACAAAGTTGCTCTTAGCTCAACGCACAAAAGCCTGCAAACCTAACTAACTAACTAACGTTAAACACTGAGAGAAATTGGCCACATAACAATAAAATCTTTTAAATTTAAAAATAGAAGAATAAAATAGTTTATGTAGGAATGTAAAAAATATAAAAAAAAATTTTATTTAAAGTTTTAATAGCTTTTTTTAATTCTCTTTTTAATTCCTTTTAAGGTTTAAATTAGACCATATTTAATATAAAGTCTAAAAATATATTTAATTAAAATATCTTCAAAACCATGTCAAATCTTTTCATGTGCTTAAAAAATAATTTGTTAAAAATAATTTTAAAAAATATATTTAAGAACTTACCTCCAAGCTCTTTTCTAGTGTTTTTATGGACTTAAGAAGATGTGTTAAAAAACTATTTATATAAAAAATCTTTGGGTTCTTTTTAATGCTTTGAAAGCTTAATTTAATTAATTAATTATTGTTAAATTTAAATTTGTTTTTTTTTGTTTTATTTAAACAAAAAAATGTTGCATCCAAATTATATTCTTGGCTATTTTGATTTTATATTGATATGAATATGTTCTTTTTATAGATGTAAATATCAAATTAATTTTTCTACCCCTTATTTTTCTCTCAGTGTTTGCTGCCTGTCGCAGGCAGCGCCATCAACGCATTTCATTTATCGGGGCAGACAAAATGGCAACCACCATTGTCGCCTAATGTCGCCCAGCGCCTGCCACGCCCCCCGCCCATTCGCCCCCTCACTCGTTTATGCTCGACTCCATTGTAAGCTTTAGTTGCTGTTAACTCCCGGCCATTAGCTGGCTACAAGTAACTGGCTCATATCTCGACTGCCAGCAGCCTCACTAATCCTCACACACACACACACACACACACACACACACACACACAAACACACACACACTTTCGCTCTGGCCAGGCAGAAGTTCCATGATTGATTGAACAGATTGTGGACATAAATTAATAGCTTTAATTAAGCGTAATTAGGGGCCAAGAAATTAAAGACACAGTTTAGACAATATTTATTGAAAATGAGCGAGAGGAAAAGTATTTTTCATATAAAAGCTAACGGAATAAAGTTAACATAAAAACAAATCATATTTATGTATTTTTAATGCAGTTTCGTTTCTAAATTTAATTTGGGGTGTTGTGCTAGCTAACTTAGTGTGTATGTGTGTGTTGGTGTGTGTGTGTGTGTGTGTGTGTGTGTGTGTATGTATTTATAAGTCATTGGTTCGTTGTTTGTCCTTTAACGATTCAATGAGCTCTAAAACGACTTTATTGATTTTATGTTAGCTTTGCCGTTACAGAAGTCAATTGAGCTAAGGGGTGGCCCGAAGAGGTTGACATACTCACACACACACACACACATACCCACACACACACACACACAATGAGCGATTATAAATATTTATCGCACACATACACATATGAAATATGTTATGAATAACATCGAACGAAGATAACAAATATGCGAAGTTACGAAAATTGATTAAAATAATGTTGTGACGTGAGAACGTTAGCAATCATTATTAAAGCCATTAACTAGGGCGCTTTTTTATGGTATCTAAAACGAGATAACAACTTATTAAACAGTAAATAAATTGTTGAGTCTAAAAAGTGAAATATGTTGTGAGAGATTGGCAGAGGAAAACGGAATGGGAAAATTGTTAATAAATTAAAAAGTAATCAGAATATGTTGGCAATGCTTGTTTAAGATTTTTAATGGAGGGGGTTGAAAATATGGAACAGAAGATATTTACAATTTTATACAAAAAAAGGAAGAGCAACTATTTAAATAAGACAAATCTATATCTTAAGCATAGAAAAGCTTTAACTATATACTCAGATATACAGAGATTAAAGAAAGAGAGGAATTGTTTAAATATGGCATAATAGTTGATCCGAGAATCTTAAGAATTGTTATATTTTTTTTTTTATATATATATATACAGATAGACATATCAAAGTCATATTTATATAAAGCATAGATATATATAAATAAAAGCTTTAACTATATCACAGATATATCATCTATATGTAACAAACAAATACTTCCCTCATACAAAAAGAAGTTCTCCATCAAGAAAATCAGCTCTTGAATTGCCTCCTGTGCCTGTTAACTGAAAAGCATTGTTGTTGTTATTGATTTGGAAGTCAAGCAAGGCAAAGCTCACTTGCCTCAAACTGTTTGGCACTTAAGAACAGGCAACACAAACAAACAGGTAACGATGTGCTAAACGTCGCGACACGCGACCCAAAAAGTGGCCCAAAACAGCAACAGGCAGCAAATGATGATGAGACCCAGTCCCCCCCCCCTCTCCTCCCCTCCTGCCCACTCACTCATAATCATAATGAGGCATAACGCTTTAGGTTTAGCTTTGGCCCAGCAAATTGTAAAATATATACGAAAAGAGAGAAATAATAATATTCTCATTTGCATATTTTTTTATTTATTTTTTTTATGTGAAGGGCACTTAATTACTTGGTTTGTCCATTTGCTTTGCAGCGATTTAAATTTCGTTTCATGCGCTTAATTTGCCTCGCTTAAACTTCGACCCGAGCAAAGGAATTATGAGAAAAAGAAGCAGAAGAAAAAACAACACAAACGAAGCGAATGAAAGCCGGAAATGACAGCTGAAAGAAGAAGCTGAAGCAGAAGCGTGGGTGAGTTGACATGGGACAAGGGACAAGGGACGGGCATGCAAACAAGGCTAAGCACATGCCACACGATGCCTGCCACATGCCGCACGCTGCTTGCCACACGGAGTCAAGCAGCTGTTGCCTAAGCACTCGTTTGACGCTCTCTGCTGCCTTTGTCTTCATCTTTATCTTCGGCTTCAGCTTTGTCCTGCGCCTTTTGTATACCGTTAAACTGCCGCCCCCCAAACGAAGAGAAGAAGAAGAAGAAGAAGAGGCGTGCAAAAGTGAAACTTTTTGAAAAAGGCAAAGGCAAAGGCAAATGCAAAGGATTGAGCTGCTTGCAGAGGGGAACATTTTTATGGGTATTACGATTATGGGGCTTCAACATTCGTTTAAATAGGATAAAGAATTTTTGATTTAGAATATATATTTTTTTATTATATTTAACTGATTTGCATTTGCTTTTTGCACACTTCTTTACTAGTGCGGACTGCCGTTCTCAGTGATTCTCATTATTTAACATACTTATGTCTGAAATAATAATATCTATAGATAACCAATAAAAATACTATATATTAGGTATTTAACTTTTTGAAATAAAGTATGGACAGCCGTTCTCCGTGATTCTCAGGATATTACATACTATTACAACAACTATATTATATTCAATTAATATTATACTTGACATAATTTAATTTAACTAATTTCATTTAATTATTTATTTGACATTCATTTCTTTATATAATTTTCTACATTCTACTTTACTTTTTTCCAATCCATCTCTTTACCCGCTAGTCCTTGTTTATCTACCTGACAAAATCTCTGTCCGCTTATCAGCAAAAGCGTCGCCGTGTAAACCTCATAAAAAAAAGACAGCTCAGCTTAAACCCGCCTAATATAAAAAAACAATGAAAGCCTTTTGTATTGCATACTTTCAGGCTGTTTGTTTGCTTGACTTCTTTTGTGGCTCTTCTTTTTGTTTCTTTTATGATTTTGCCGTTGTGTTGTATTCTTTGCCTTTTTCGTTACGTTTCGTTACCGTTTTTTTTTTGTTGCTGTTGTTTGCGCTTTCAAATTTTTGTATTTATTTTGATATCGCCGCCAGCAGCTGAAAAAACTTTCCAATTTTTTTCTCTTTTTGTTTACTGATAGCATTTTCCAACTCCGCCCAGCTGAACTTCTTCTTCTTCTTCTTCTTCTTCTACCTGGCATTTCTCTCTACGCTCTGCAATTAAATGCCACACACACCTCGAGACACACACACACACACAGCTTGAGCATAATTAACGCACATGACTAGACGAAAATTCGTTTTGGGCTGAGATGGGCGTTGAGCTGGAAATGATTGGATTAGTGACCAGGGTGCACAATTGAAGCGCTAATTAATTTGCACTCAACAACGAATTAATGAATCTATTTGCTGCCATTTGCCATTTGCCCAACCGCAATGTAAACTGCCATTTAAGCCTCCAATTCGAACTTATTTTTGAAACTTGGCCAAATGAGGGTTTTCCGTTGCGCACTTTCTGCCGAATTACTTTTGTGGCCTTCGCCTTCACCTCGAAGAGAATTCCACAAAATGACATAATAGCTTTCCATCATCTTAAGCTGCCCCTGAAGCAACCCTTGCCTCCTATTTTCTATTTGCCACCTATTTTCCCGTTATTTCCAGCTGCCCAGCTGTCGTGCTGCAACATTTCTGAGGCATTAAGTGACCACTTGAGTTTGATAACTGCTACAGTTGAGTTATCCCTGCAACGTGCCATGTGGCATGTGCCAGTTAAGGTATACCCTGCAAACGTGGCCTTAATCGGGGTATATTGGTTGGGTAGAAGAATTAAATATAAAGATTTATAGAGACAAAGACACAAATAAAGGGGATAAAGATACAAATGTAGATGCAGATATAAATAAAGATAAAGGTTTAGATATATATGTGGATGCTGATATAGATATAGTTACAGTAAAATGTACAGATATAGATACAGTTATGGTAATAGATACAATAAAAGATGCAGAAACAAATAAAAGTGTACAGATACATATAAACATATAGACCAAGATAGAAATAAAGATATAGATAGATAGTTGAAGATAAAGATACAAAAATGGATACAGATACAACTTAAGCATTATACATTTTTACAGATACAAATGGAGATACTGTTGAAGATAAAGATACAAAATTGGACACAGATGAAGATATAATATTAAACTTAGATACAGATACTGATATCTACACAAATAGCTAAAGGTAAATTTATAGATAAAGATACAAATGCAGATAGATGTAATTATAGCTTTCACTTTTCATTCTCTTTTCCACTTCTTCATTCTTTTTTCCAGAGTTTCCCTCAGGTCCATCAATTTCCACTAGCTGCCAACTTTTTGCTGGCAGCGCACTTTCTCTCCCCCCCCCCCCCTCCCCTTCCCCCTTCTCACTGCCTGCTCTGTGCGTGCCACGCCCCCTTTTTAATCCGCAGCGTAACGCTTTTGAGTTGCTCGCATTTTATTTTGTGGCCATCTCGAAACGCCTTCAATGCAGCTTTTTGTTTTGCTTCGTAATTAAAAGCTATTGAGAACTTTATTTTTTTTTTTTTGGGAAGTAGCTCGGGAATCCTTTTTGCAATCCTTCTTTCCGCCTGCAACGCTGCAACTGAATTTATGTGTGCAATTGATTTAGTCCGAGTGAGTGGAACTTTTTAATTAAACTAACGCAGCGCACAGCAAAGCAAAAATTAAAAGAAAAAAAGTTACGCGTGGCAGCTTCATCTAAACTGAAGTCAGACGCGGCGTATACGTGATGTTATTTGTCACGCAGATGCGCGCTTTGCATTTTGGCGCCAGCCATTTCCCATTCTATTCTCTTCTCTATTCTACTTCCTCTTTTTTTTTGTGTTGTTTATTAAATGGCATTTGCCACGTTCGCATTTCGTCCTGGCACGCGTTACAATTTCCTTTTTAATTACACGCCACAAGTCGCCAGCTGTTTTGCGTGTAAATTAGTACGGCTAAACGCGGATGCCACGTGTTGAATCCGTCCCGAAATTCACATTAAGTGCCCTGTGGCCATATGGAATTCACAACAACAACAACAACAACAACAAAAGGTCACCAAAAAAATGTGCAAATATTTTTACATATAAATATATTTTGTACCTTTTACCTTTTTGTCGCTGCGAATATATTTCAAGTATTATGTGAACTTTGCATATAAATTGGCCATTCAGTTGGTCAAAAGGAGAAAGAAAAAAAAGTATCTTATATGGAGAGCATCGCAATTTGTTTAGCATTTTCCAAAGGCTTTCCATTAAGTCCAATCTGTCAGCTGACAAATCCTTTTGCTGACTTCTGTCATCTTAAATTTATTTAAATACTTGCAAATCAGTTGATTTATGGCCGTGCGATGGGAAGATTTTAAATTTGTGTGTGGAATTTGAATAAGTAAACTTTGAGTGTAAAGAAATATATAAGATTTTTATTCAACACTTTTTGGGCGCAAAGATGTGACTGAAAGTTATTTAGAATAAACCATATGCAAAAAGCAAAGCATTAAAGCGTTTTACAACACTCTTTAAATGTTAAAAAACAAGCAAAAAAAATTAATATAATAGTAAAAAAAGAGCTGTAAAAAAACTTTTTGTACATAAATTAAATAAAGTACTAAGTTTCCATATGATTTAGTTATGGATGCTCTGACAATCAAAGCTCTTTTAAATACTCTTTTCATGTTTCACAACACTGTTTTTTACTTAAAGCGTAGACTTCCTCGAAAGACTTTTTTTCACATAAAATTCATATATTGTCTCTGGAGCACAAACTTCATTTGAATCGTGTCAAAAGCTTTTGTGACTCACTTTCGCATTCATGGGACTTTATTTCGTATTCAGTGGACAGCTGAAGGGATAAAGAGAGCAGGGGAGGAGCAGAGGAGCAGCTCCAGCTGCAGCAGGAGCAGCTCATCAACGTGGCGAGGCCAGCAGCTGTCACACAAGTCAAAAGTGTGTCGCTCACAAGGCAGCTCTGTCCATAGTTCAATTGTTGTTAGCTTTCCCCACCCCCTTCCCCTTCCCCTTCCCGTTCAACACACCAAACTCATCTGGCTATTGTTCTACGCAACACAGAAACTCTTGATCTTGCTCATTGCCTGCCCAATGCCCCATAACCTCATTCCCTCTCCCTCTCACTCTGCGTTCTAGTTTATCTGTATGCTGTGGCAAGTGTTTGTGCCTGTCATATGCAGCGGCCAGTCATCATCATCATCATCACCATCATCATCATCATCAGCGGATGGCTGCTGCTCATCCTCATCAGCTGCTCAGCAGACAACACTTGCGTCCATTGTTTGCGCTGCTGACTCGCAGCTGCTTCCATTGTCGCTTGGGCGCGCCTCGAGTGGGCTGGCGTGTAACTAATAGGCAGGCTTTGTCGAGGGATGGGCGCGTGACACGAAAAGGGGGCACGTGTTTACTAAACGATTATAACGATAGTTCGCAAAGATATTGTTATGAGAAATACATTGGTAAAAGGAGAGAGAAATAATGCCAAAAACATGGTAAGTAATTATTTAACTTAGTTTTTTACTATATTTAAATTCTTCTTTTCGTTCGATTCGTGTTCTTTTTCCTTCACTTTTTCTAATTCACGGTCCCATCTCCAGTTTTAAGATCACTTTTCCCTTGCCACAATCTGAGATTGTTTAGCTGTCATTTTGTTGATTTATGCGCTTAACGCGCTTTTTACAAACTCTGAGACTATCGATTGGCGATTGGCGATTGCGATAACGATATCGATTGGCACGCTTAAAGGCATTTTTACACACTTTTTAGTTAGTTCGAGGACGGAGCGTGGCGTGCCTAATTACATTGCCACGCCCCCCTCCTCTGGCCGCCTCTCTGCGCAACAGTTGGCCAACTGTTGTGACTCCCTCCCGTTTTTCTGCCGCGTTGGAAATCGCTTAATTTAATAAGAAATACGAAACGAGCCTCAGAAATGTTGCCAAAGTTGTGCGAAACTTTTGACAAGTTGGGAGAAGGAGGCAAGAAAAATTGGTTTGGGCCACTCTAAAGTGGCGTATACTTGTTATAAAACGTAGACTTGGCTAGCAGGTTTCATTAGAAACTTTTATTATACTGTAACAGACAAGTAGGCGCCGGCGGGGGATGAGGGGCGTGACACGTGCTGCTGTCAGTTGAAATGCGAAACCTAAACTTTAAATTGTCTTTTTATTTATTAATTTTTAATGTGCAGCAAAGTTTTTGCACCTTTTTTTTTAAAGCTCAGCAAATATATATTTTGCGGTGCGCCCAAAAGTATGCGGCAATAATTTGAAGCTGCTCTTTGAAATAAAAGAAATGCCCATCAATAAAACACATTTTATTTATGCCCCGCATTTGCTTTGCAGCTGGGAAATTCAAGCGAAAATTGCACAACAATAAAAAAATTCATTTTAATTTATGTGCATATAATAAATAAATAATCATAAAACGTAGAAAAAGGCCAGCAAATCAAGCGGCACACACGCTTTCTCCCTCTCACCTCCGCCCTAGAAAAATATTTTGACGCACAAAATAAAAAAAAAAGCGAAAACAAATTCAAATGCAAAGCAAACGAAAAGCGAATAAAAAAATGTTGAGAAAAAAAAACGAGCTGATATCGAAACTAAGGCGAACCAGCATCTCAAATGGGCGACGTCATCAATTTTAGATACATATATATATATATGTATATATGCTAAACAGAGACCTCGACTGCGACGCCAGCGGCGACGTTGACAGCGCTGTGTGCGCTTTGAGATTTGAGATAAGACTTTAAATAGCCAATTATCCAAAAACAATAAATAGTGTACGGACGAAATAAAGCCAAAATGACGCAGCGAAATAATTTGAAATTTAATTGAAAAGTGGACTGAAAAGGGCTATAAATGTAGAGTGTGTATATAGTATTTAAATGTGTTAGGGAATTAGTCAGAACTACTTAAGAGTTGGATACATTACAAATACAACAATTTCTATTAACATTTACAAAGCCCCTTGACATACTTCTATTTAATATTAAGAAAAAACTTTAAACAGTTAAATTTAAAAAAATAAAAATAAATTTTTTATGATGATTGGAACTCGAAAATAATGCACGGCCATAATAAGAAATTTAAAAAAATGTGGGCTAAGGGTTCGAATCGTAAATAAGTGTGTATATAGTATATAAGTTAGGTATTCCCCTGAGATAATATCATATAGAGCTTTTAAAGAGTTGAGCTCAGATTACAATACTTATTACGAATAATAATAATAATGACAAAAAATAATTTAAAAAAATATGCGCATATAAAAATAGTAACCAATAATATAAAGAAAATAATATTATTTTTAAAAAAAAAATTTATATAGAACAAACAAAAAAATGATATACAATCAATAAAATATTATATATTTATCAATAAAAGCAAGTGTATTTTATAATCGGCACTTGCATTAATTTTATATATATCTTTATCTCTTCTGCACTCTTCCCTCCCTTAGATCGTTTTCAGCCAATTGTTTTTAAATCCCTTCACACTCACACAAAATAGCCAAGGCAAGTTCTCAGATTTTCTCGTATTCATGGCATTGTATTCAAATCCCTTCCTGAATTCAATTCAACAGATGTTTAATAATTTTCACTCAATTATTTATAGAACATTTGATTTATTCACTTGTTGGCGCTGCCTTGCTGATAACTCCGCGCAGCATAAAAAACCAAAAGCAACAACAACAATAAAAAACAACGTCGCGTTGACTCTATAAAAAAAAGGCAACAAGACAACAAGAAAAACAAAACAAAACTTTACGATTGCCAATCAGCTTTTATATAAAAAAAACAACTCTCGCGCCTTAAACGCGTACAACAACAACAACAAAGACAACAACAACAACAAAGTCGGCAAACATAAGAGCCAAGAGAGAAGACAAAAAACGAAAATTGTGCCCAAAACGATTTCAATTTATTGGACTTGGGCCTTGGCAATCAGATGATGACGTCTAAAGCAAATAAAAAAAAGAATTGGGATAGGTTTGATTTTTTAGGCCCCGAAAATTGCGTGTGTGCATAGAATATTAACGGTTTATATACATCTGATATAGAGGTGCGACAAATTACGACTGGCGCTGTGCCAGCTTTACGAAATGTATCTGTATCTGCAACTGCATCGCTGGTTGTATCTTTTCGCAGCATCTGTTATCTGACAGCTGCCAAAAAAAAACGCATTCGTGTTTTTTGGAGAGACAGACAGACAGAGCGGGATGGGAAGTGTTAGAGCGAGACAGCTTGCATTTTTTGGCTGCACTCATTCCCAGAGCTGGAAACGCCAACGCATCGCCAAAGTAGCTGCAAATTCAACGGAACGAAACGAAGCGAAAAGCAGTGGAACAATAACAATTGCAAGAGTATACAAAAGAAGAATTAAACTGGGTATGACAACAATTGAATACCCTGGAGAAGCTGGGAATTGAAGAAAAGAGCAATAGAAAGTATCTTAAATCAAGGAGAAAAAAAGGAAGCCAAAAAATGTGTTAAAAAGACGGAAAAAAAATAATAACACTAAATATATAAATAAATAATTTTTAGAAAATATCAAAGGCATCTTTTAAGTAAATAACAGCTATTAAACATATTAGCAAACAATCTCATCACATGTTACAAAACGCTCAACATAGTCAAACTACCCCTTCGTTCGCATACCCTGCACACACAGCCCGAGCGCAATTGATCGCTGCCGGTGGCTCTCAGTCGGGCTGCACAGTGGGCCAATCGTCGGTCGACGTCAGCGGCGACGTCGACGTCAGCGTCGAACCGGTGTGGCCTGTCATAACAAATCGACAGGCAGCGACGCCGACGCCGACGCAGGCAGCGACTGAGACAACGACTGCGACTGCGCTGCTGGCTGCTGTGAAGATCAGCGACTGAGAGCAGCGTTCGTTTTTGTGGGGCAGACAGACTTGAATTGTATCTGTATCTGAACGATACAGCGGCCAGCGTACGTACGTAAGTGGACCAGCCCGGTGGGGCGGGGGCGGTGGGCGTGGCGCGGCGCGGCGTTTAGTTAAGTGCTTTTTATAACGGGTGGCGGCATCGATTTCCAGCGATTTCCACCTCCAATTGATAGATCGATGATTGATTCGATTGCGAGAAAAAATTTGTTGCATGCGGCGAATCTCTTATTTAATCAAATGTGGCACACTGCGTGTGTGTACGTGTGTGTGTGTGAGTGTGTGTTGTTTGCTTCAATTGGCTGAGCGGCAAACTAAAGCCAACAAAAGAATTCAATTAAGAAGCGACGCTCATTTTTTTGGCGTAAATTCAATTAATTTTAAGAAAAATATGTGCAAATAAAAATTGTAGTAAAAAGTGGAAACTCAATTTAAAATTAATAAAAATATAAAGAAAAAGGTGCACTAAATTTAAATTAAAAATGAGTGCTAATAAATGAAAATAAATTAAATAAAATACACAAACAGTAATTAAATAATAGTTTTTTGTAGAAAGAAATTTCAATAAAAATGCACCAGTGTAAATCAAAACAAATTTGCATAAATGAATATAAATAAACAAATGCACATCCAATAAAAAATTGTGCATATTTGAAATATAAATAAAATATGCATAACAAATTTTAAGAAAGCGTGTTAAATGATTTAATTACCTAAAACGCAACAAAAATATGGAAAATATATAAATGAAATATGCATAAATTTTAAGATACGCATTTGCATAAATAAATAAAAAAGGTTAAAAATATTTCATAAAAATGATATAGAATTGAAAGCCAAAATTTTGATCAAATTAAATGCGAAAATAAAACACAAAAAAAGTTGAAGGAAAAGCTAATAATAATAATAAATTTCAACGGAATAATCTGATAATAAGCAATATAAATAGCAACTAATAGATAAATAAAGTAACTAATAAACAAATAAAAAATGTGCTAATCATTTGAGTTCAGCCAAATTTCGCCCGCTGTTTGCTTTTGTTATTGTTATTGTTATTGTTAATGTTATTTATGTTTTGTGGCTGCTTTGATTGAATCAATTGTATCAATTTTTGGCGATCTGTGTGCGTGTGTGCCACGCCCACAACAACTAGAGAAGCCGTCCACAAATTTGGTGAACTTTGTTGTTATTGCTGCATTTACATGCTAAATTATTTTTATTGTCGGTCGTAATTAGCAAATTGTTTTTATCCAGCTGCACAAATGACGTCAAGAGGGTAAACAGAATATCAGTTTTATGTATTTTGTTCTTTTTCTGGCCGCGACGATAATTGCGAGGGCGGTTAAATAAGTTGTTGGAATCAAGCAAACAGGAAAGAGAATTTTTAAAACATTTTTCAATTGCCCTTTAAGAAATCATTTAAATTAACCTTAAATTTAAATATTTTATCTTTAATTGTTTCGTTACAAATTTTTAAAACTGCCCTCGTACGGACTTATCACACCTAGCAACAACAAATTTGAAGCTTGTCTGCTTTAAAAAAAATTCACAATAAAAACCCTGCGGGCGAATTTAGCTTTAAATAAAAACTTGACCCAGACCAAATCAAATTTTTGATACAATTGCACAAAAGTGAAAGTAAAAGCTCCACTTTCCATTTGCAGTAACTGAGTTTCTGAATGGCCCTTGAACAACATTTGGTAATCTCAACTGGGAAACATGTGACTACAGTTTTGTTTTGTTTAATAATTATCTCGCATCCTTAATGGGTTTTAATTGGCTTGTGGCTTTTGAAATTGAAATTTATGACTGCAAAACTAAACTCTTTACATTATTATACTACCTATTATACAGCAACGAGCACTTTTGTGGTTTTGTGCTTGGCAAATTTTGTAGCAGACACAAACATGTAATCAAATTCCATTTTCTTTGCCATTTAATGCAAATTATTACAACACAATTTAGATGTTGTGAGTGTTTGTGTTTCGTTTAATTTATGTCTTTTACACAAATATTTCGAATGTTAAAAACGCCCAAATGAAAAATAAGAATTATTTATTTGTTACAGTTTATGGTCAGCTATAAACTTTATAGAGAGCATGCATAAATAATTATTGCATTAGCCGCAATAGTTTTTGGCCGTTACCCACACACGAAACGTGACACTTGGCTATCAGATTTTGCACTTGTGCGCTAATAAAAAACACGCAACACTCGCAAGGTTGCGGTTTGGGGCACGTAAATACAAGTAGTTCGACACATAGTCATAAGTGCGGCAACAGTTCCAGTTATTGGTTGCCCGAAAAAAAAGTTGATCTGTTGATTAGCCTGCCAGTTACACTTACTTCTCGGGCAGTTTTTTGAAATGCTCTACCAACAGAATGTCGTTTTACAGAGAGTCTTTCAGCTATGTTAATGCTAATTAACATGTGCTCGGTATGTTAGAAGACTTTTATATAACACCAGCATGTTAACATTAACAGAGTAGAACTTAAAGGTGAAGTGTTGAATTACAAAGCGATCTCTTTTTCGATGTTAAATTAATGTTAAAAAACCTAACAGTAATTTTTGAACATAAGCTAATCAAAAGTGCATTCAAAGTTCGTTGCGATCATTGATCGACTTTTTTTGTGACGTTTCGGGCAATCTAATTGATTTTATTTGTGGCTGGCGAGCAGTTCGGTGTTTAAAAGTCGCTTTAGCTGTAGCTCACATGCATTTATGAGCTTAATTGAAGGCGAGACAGAGCAAAAAACAAATATAAAAAAAGAACACAACAAAACACGGCATTAACACGTTTCGGCCAATTAGCGGCTAAATGATGCCAGTGCTGGCCAAATGCGATCATTGCTTGTTGTTGTTGTTGTTATTTTATTAGCTTGTGCTTATCAATGGAAAGATGTAAATGGGCGTATGACAAATGTATAACGGTTGGCAAGCTTGCAGCTAGCTGTTAGTTAACAGCGGGCGCATGACGCTCAAAAGCTTGCTATGGCCAACGGCAGGCAGAGCTCAAAATGGCAGCCTGTGTCCACAGAACGCGTTTGAAACTCGAGCGAAGCGCACGTGCTGTGACAAGAGCAGCGCCAGCAGCAGCAGCAGCGAGAAGAGCGACCACAAAGAAAAAAACAAACACAATAGCAAAAGCGGCGCCCCTCTTCACCAACAACAAGTGTGTGTAATAAACGTGATGAGATACACAGAGAGTGTGAGAGTGAGTGAGGGCGCTCTCACTCTCTTCACCTGTGTGTGTGTGTGAACTCACCACAGTGTTAAGCTAGGGGACATTCTGGCTGTGTGTGCTTTTTACAGCGTGTGAAAATATTTGCGCACTCACAACGTTGCGGCGAGCACGCGAATTCAGTTGCTCCTTGGAATTTCACAGCGGCAGCAGCACCAGCAGTGCGAGTGAGAATGCGTGCGTGTTCTATGTGCGAGTGCGAGTGAAAAAGTGCGACAAAACCAAAAAGTAAACAAACTGCGACAAGTCGCGTGCAAACAAGAGAAACCAAAATTTGATAACTGTCAAAAAAGCAGCAGCTACAGCAACAAGAACAACAACATTTGGCAGCTTTATTTACAGCTAAATTCTTTTTGTAACTGTTGCTTGCTTGAGGCCTTTCCCCACACATAGAAATACTTTCACACGCTTTTATTTACATGCATATGTTAGCATATGCATTTATCTCTAAATTCAATATTAATGTTATAGATTTTTTTCTTTTTAACTGCTAACAGCGAGCAGAACTGTTAACCGGGTGGGAGGGGTTGGGGGCTACTTAACGTCGGAAGCGAGCGAACGTGTCTATTTAACCAATTGGCATTGACAAAAAAAAAACAAGACAGCAAATAAATAATTTAATAAGTACAACAACAAAATTGCAATTAATAAAAATAAACCTCGGAATTATTTCGCTTTTTTATTTGCACGCGCGCGCAAAAAAAGAAATAATTTAAAAAAAAAAATGCAAATTATAATTATATTCAATCATACGCGATAACGAAAAAACATTTCGTATATTGATTTCTTGTTGGCTGTAAAATTAAACTGCTAATGAACTGCACTTCAAAATTAAAGCCAATTAAGCGAAATTTGTTCATATTATTTTGTTTGTTTATGGCCGTTTGACATTTGTGTGCAAAAAAATTAACTTTTATTTAGCCAAATGTCAAACGAGGCGCAAACAAATAACTAAATATTAATTTATGCATATATTTTATATTAATTTATGTGCCGCTCTTCTTTTTGTTTGTTCGCTTCAAGCAGCATTTTAATAACTTAATAATTATAATATTATTATAATACGCTAATGTCGCCAGTTTCGGGCAGCAAGCTATAAAAAAAAAAAAAAAAAAAAAAAAAAAAAAAAAAAAAAAAAAAAAAAAAAAAAAAAAAAAAAAAAAAAAAAAAAAAAAAAAAAACAGCGGACAAAGCATAAATAAAGAAAAAAAATCAAATGAAGCAACCACAAAACAACTACAACAACAAGTTAAACAACAATTTGTAAAGAGCAACAACTGAAACTAAAAAACAACAAAAGCCAACGACAACTAAGCATAAATAAAAAACAACAACTAAAGCAACAACAACAACAACAACAACAGAAAACATGTCGGAGAACAGCGACAACAATGGCGACCAGCAAAGTCAAGGTCAGGGGGCGGAGGCCGAGGCCGTTGGCGAGAACAAAATGAAGTCGCGTCTGCGCAAAGGAGCCCTCAAGAAGAAGAACGTCTTCAACGTGAAGGATCATTGCTTCATCGCACGCTTCTTCAAGCAGCCCACATTCTGTTCCCACTGCAAGGACTTTATCTGGTAAGTTAACAGCAGGCTAACATTTACAAGCAGCTCTTAAATTACCTGTTATTGCTTGAAGTGCTTTCTAAGTGAATTCATTTTCAAACATTAAGTTAAGATTGCTAGGGAACAAAGTTTTCACACAACATTTATAAACAAATATTAATAGATAAACTAATATTTTTTATTAAGCTAAGATTTCTCCTAATGCTTATAATTTTTTGTAACCTCAACTTAATAAATCAAAGATATTTATATATAAAAAGTATCTGCTTAATATTCACTATCACTTACAAGTTTTTTAAAATTTATTAAAAGGTAAATAGTTAAGAGCTTGGTTTAGGAAACACATAAAAAAGATTTTTTAGCTGCTTTTCAGCTAAAGCAAGCACGAAATTTTCCTTAAGGATAAGCCAACTTCAGTTTTCCCAAATTAAGAAAATAGATGGTGCTTAGAAGTTTATTTATTTTTGCTATGAAGTGACCCTCGTCTCGGGCGAAACTTATTTCCTCAAATTGAAACTTAAGAATTTCCTGGAAATTTACGCTGCTTATGCGCTTAGATTGTTGTTGTTGTTGTTGGAATACCGTGTGATTTTGTTGGGAAATTTATGTTTTTCTCGGCACGCTTGGCACTTGTGGGTCTACGCCGTGACAGCGAAATCGGCCACATAACTAAGCAGCCTACCTCAATCGATATTTTGTCTATCGACGGAACAGAGAATACCAAAAGCAACAACAACAACAACAACAACAACAACGAGAAGAGAACAACGACAACAACAAAAGCAGCTGCTACACATTAAAGCCAAGCTAATGACATTGAAATGAAACCATGTTGACAAGCACAGGAAGTGAGAGAGTGAAGACTAAGGTGCGATAAGAAGATACCCTGTAAATGCGAAGGAGGAATTTAGAGTGTATATAGAAAATTATAAAACTATAGTAAGCAGTGGAAGAGGTTTGCCATAGACTTATTATATTTCCTTAAAGATAATTCCTGTATGTCTTAAACTGTTCACAAGAATGCATTTTAAATGGCAGATTTTAAAGCTATTGACTTGAAAATTTACACATATACTTATCTATAGGCTAATTAGATAAGTGTACAAGATTTTTGGGATACAAACTCTGTGGACATGATAAATCGCATTAAAAAAAAGATACTCTTTTCAGGTATTTTTATGAAGACTTGTGCTTATTATTATAAGAATCTTTACAACAGTTAGGAATCTCTAACTGTTTTTTGAATATAGGTACCTTTAAATAAGTTCCTAACTCTGCAATCCCCTGAAATTCACATTCTCATAAAAGTAAACAATAGATTTTCATCTCAGCTCCTTATTCTAATCATTTTTGATATTTAATACAAACACTTCATCAAAAAACACATTCACACCAAACCAATACTCCTCTTTTCACTAATATCTACAGGGCATCCAGAAAAAACACAAAACCGTATTCCGCCTTGTTCCCGTGTAATATTTAATTTAGGTACAGCTTGCTCTCAAAATCTTGCCTAATCCATTGTTATGCATACAAAATATATAAACACAACAAAAATACAAAGTCTTTTTGGCCCGGCCCAAAGGCCAGTTCCAGTTCCCCAGTCAGTTGAGTTCCCGGCGCTTTTCCCACGTTTCCCACGAATTCCTTTTCGGTTTGACTTGTGGATTATAAACCAATCTCATGGGCATTAGAGTTTTCAGTTCCCCTCCCCCTGTAAAGCGGAAAACCTTAACAAATATTTGCGTAGTTGGCCAGAGAAACTCCCACGACATTTTCTATATGGAAATATTATTCTTTGTGTTCTTACAGCGGATATCAATCGGGATATAAATGGATGTAGGTATTCTTTTGAGATATTTCTGTATGGAAAAGTTGTTCACACACATTTTGTATTGCTTGGACGGGTTTAAGAATCATTCAGATATAACATTTAGTATATATAAATAATTTTATTATAATTCAATACAATACAATACAATCAGTTTTAACAAAACTGTTTGTATAATAAAATTGTCAATATGGGAAAAACTACACCTTAAAATTAAATTTTATTGGCATTTGCAATTATTTTATCACCATTAAACAAAAAAACTAAAACAAAAAGCATTATTCAATTGAAAGTAAATTAATTGAATTAAATATTCATTGGAAAAGTGAAATAGCTTTGACCACGTTTCGGTTTTAGTTTAATTAATTTGCATTTAAAATACAGAAAAATGTCAAATGTCAGAGGCCTAATCATTGTGTTGACAGTCAAAAGCCTCGTAATGCGAAATGACAAGAAAATTAATTGGAAAATTGTCAACAAAGTCGAATGGAGTCTGTGTCAACCAAAACCAAAAAAAAAAGAAGGAATTGTTCCTGCCACAAAGGCAACGCCCATCAATTGGGGGGCGTGACAACGGCTCTTAGCTAATTGCCATAAAACATTTAGCCAATAATTAAATTAATTGCTGTTTAAAATGCGAGCCAAAAAAAAAAAATAAAAAACCATTGTAAACCAGGCCCGTAAACGTAACTGAGCCATGTGAAACTGAGACAAGCTAAAAGATACATTTTGGCGATGCTGGCCTAAAGATACGTTGGCTTGTTCTAGCCTCACTTTTTTTGGCCAACTGCGGCTAATTAACAACTTGAGCTACAATTTGCGACGCGACTCGTTTCGGGCCTGTTTTCGGCTTTTAATTAATAGTGTTGCCGCAAACACACACACACACACACACACACAGACAAATTTTACACACGCGTCGAAAAAGGCGTTGCAGGCACGTAGCCAACGCAACCAAATGAGACGCCGCACGAGTGTGGGGCAAGTGTGGCAGGTGAGGCAAGTGGGGCAAGTGGAAGGGGTGGCTTGGGTGGTAGCCCCAGGTGGCTAACTGCTTTTGGGTGGTTGGCAAGTGAAAATTGCCGCCGTGTTTATGCCACGTAATTTGCATAACAGAGCCGCCAAAATAAAAACCGAGAAGATTAATTTACAGCTTGTCCGAAGACCTTATGCTCTATAGATGATAGAAAAAATTATATATATAGGTTCGTTTGTTTATATTACAAACTATAGTATTTTATGTAGTTTTTAAATAATTTCATTTTATTTTAGTGGCACAATTTCGTAAAAATATCTTTAAAAACAAAAAAAGTTTCTAAAACAAAAACTCAACTTTACACAAGTTGTTTCTATGGCAGCTATATGATATAGTCAATCGATATAAATAAGATTTTGTCAGTATGTTTGGAGTATATTCCTGTTTTAATAAACTGAGTTTAATTTAGATATCTTGAAAAACAAAAAAGTTTCTCATACAAAAACTTAATTTATAACTATTTCTTTCTATGGAAGCTATTTGATATTGTTAACCGATGTGAAAAAGATTTTGAAGATGCCTTTGTATCATGGTAGTGCCTTTATATACAGAGTTAAATACGCATACCTTAAAAAATAGAAAAGTTTTTCATACAAAAACTAATTTTTTAGTCGATTATTCATAAGGCAACTATATGATATACTGATCTGATTTAAAAGAGATTTGAGTGTTAACTGAATAATTTTGTCTTGCTTAAAATTGTAAAGATTGGTACAAATATCTATCTATAAAGTTTTTCAACAAAAAAGTAACTTTTTTAATAATGTTCCCTTGGCAGCTATATGATATAGTTGCCTGATCAGACTAAATTTGAAATATGTACTTCTTTTAGCCCAAAAACGAAGCTATACAAAATTTCCTAATGATAGCTTTAAAATTATGTAAAGTTTATATATATAAAAAGACAAAACAAAGGAATAAAATTATATATATGAATTTATGGATTAAAACTAGTCAAGAATATACACAAATTATTTAAGCACTCATCCAAAATTTTAAGTAAGCTCTACAAACTCTATAATAAAGTGATGATACCCTGCTGTAGAGCATAAATTTCTTACGCCTCTGACAAATTTCGAGTTGTGACTTTTACTTTGATAAACTGAAGACACTTTTTCATCTTAATGCACTCAACTTAACACGATTTTTTATGCTCCAACTGGCAGAAGGAGAAGCTCCAATTGGGGCTGTTTTATGTGTTGACCGAAATCAGATTGCCGAAAATGTCCGCCAACGATTTGTTTATGGTCAGATCTGCGGGAATATCCCTGATGGAACTCAAAGTATATATTTAAATACATTCGCGATAAAATAAAATGATATGTCAAATGGGAAATTGATAAATGGGTAAAACGAATAACGAGAATTGAAAGCAGAAAGTGAATAACATTATTGCAATTATTGATAATGCTTTATCGATGACAACGAATATTCAAAAGTAAAGCAGAAAAGAAAAGCGAATGAAAACTTAAATATGCAAAAAAAATATATATATATTTTAAATACACAGCTATAAGGAAATATATGATTATTAAATAGTCTGAGTTACTCAATAGCAATTCTATATTAATTGATTATTTTTTGTATACCTAAATTCCAGTTTCTAGTTCATTAAATTCATTTAAAAAAATTCAAGTCACGAACTTAGTTTTTATCTGCGTAACTTTTTAACTCGATCGCAAATCTCTTGCGTGCACTTTAAAGGTTTTTTGCTTGCGTGTGAAATTAACTCGCATTGCAAACAATTTTTTTTCATTTTTCCTGCACATTTTTCCCAACCTTCTTTTTCTTTTTTTTTTGTTGGCGTGCAGCAAAAATGCGCTTAATTAAAAATTGAAAAAAATGCAGCAAGCACAAAGAAAGGCAAAAAGAGGATAAATAAAAGAAAAGCTGTTGATAAAATAAAAAAAGAATAAAAAATGTATAGCATAACTGCAGGCGCGGAGTGGCTGGGAAATTGCTTTTCCGCTGCATTTGCCGCTTGAAAAAGAAACCGACAAATTGACAAATTGACAAACCGACAAACATTAATAAACAGCAAACAAATGCAAATGCGGGTTTCAACTAAAATTGCAAACTTTGTGTAATTGTAAGCGGATAATGTTAATTGCCAAACAGGCAATAAATAAATGAGTATCGAATTAAATTCGCTTTATATGTATATATATGTATATATACATAAAATTTGCATTTGCGTGCCACATGTGGCAAGGGGCAACGGGCTTGTGGCACGAGTCGATAAGCGGCTTGTGGTCAAGGCATTTATGGCTTATGGAATATGTGCCTAAGACGAACGCTCTTGGCCACGTAAGCCCTTTCCCGGCGACGTAACTGAACTTAAGCTGAAAAGCAGGCAACACAAAACAAGTAAAGCATAAAGAACCAACACACACACACAAATACACACGCATTCACACACACACAACAAAAGAAGTGCAGCAGAAAAAAAATAAACTGTTACCTTTTTTTATATAAAATTCAATTTGCAACTGCAAATAAAATAATTAAATTCAGTTTCGCAAAGATAACAAAAAAAAGCAACAGCTTTAATTTAATTAAATTTGCAAAAGAGGGAGAGAGAATGAGAAAGGTAGAAGGAGTGAAAGGGAGATAGAGAGAGTGATAGAGAGAGAGTATATGCTAAATCACATAAAGCTAATATTTATCATCTGCAGGCAATCAATTAATTTTAAGAAAATAAAAATACCTAAAAATAACTCGAGAAAATTGTAAGATATTCTTACAATAATCTTAAATAAAAGTTGGTTATTTTAACTTTCGAGGCTTTTGAGTAATAATAAGAATGTTTAAACTAAAAAAATAAATTTAAACCCGAGAATTTATTTGGAATTTTAAGTCTTTTGTTTTCTTCTTAAAAACGTCCTAATGATTATTTCCTTTTGTGCACTTTCTGAAGTTAGGAGTTTTCAAGAAAATAATATTAAAATAGACTAAACGAGAATTTAGCTAAAATTTTTCTACGTTTATTTTCTGTTTAAAAACGTATTTTACAAGAATATGTTTTTATTTGAACTTTATATCTAAAAATTTCAAAAGAAAACTAGAAGTGGCTAACTATATTTTCTGCATCGGAGGAAAAACCCGCCCATGGGAAACTTTTGCTCCGCCGGCAGACATGACCTTTGAGCCCATTTTTGTTTTTCCATATTAATTAATAATATTGATTGAAATTGATGGCGAATGGGGAAAGTGTCCCAGGCAAAAATTAGCATATTGATTAATAAGTATTTGCTGTGTGTGCGAATTAAATATTTATGCAAAGTGGCTAACACACACACACACATACAAACACAAGCACAAACACACATACACTTAACGGGAATTCAATTAGAGCAAATTAGCAGCAACCACATTTTGCGTGTAATTTAACTAATTTGGTAACATTGACATTATTGCAGGGGCTTTGGCAAACAGGGATTCCAGTGTCAAGGTAATGTAAACTAAAGATGACTTCAGACCCAAGGACTTAACATAAATTTCTTGCAGTGTGCTCTTATGTGGTGCACAAGCGTTGCCATGAATACGTCACCTTCATATGCCCCGGCAAGGATAAAGGCATCGATTCCGTAAGTCCAGCTATATACCAAAATAATCCAAGCCTAACTAATCAAGCTTTACTTAGTTTAGTTTAGTGTTTAGCTTTAAGTTTACAACTGCATTTTTATGTGTGTGGAAGTGGAAAATATAAATAATAAATATATATGCAAAGCTTTTTTTAAGATACTTTCAGTTTTTCACATTAAAAAATCCAGAAAAATTATAAATCCAAAAAAAACCCTGTTAAATTTGGACTCCTTTTTTTTCATGTCTTTATGCACATAGCCTTAATATATATTCCTATATATATATATGTATTTTATTTTGTTGTCGTGTCAAATTAAATTGTCATTTTTGGGTTCTTCTCTTTTTTATTTTTGCTTTTGCCCCCTCGGCTGTCATTTTGACCGCTTTTGCTGATGTTGCTGTCAACTCTGTTGTTGGCTTAGCCAAGTGTCATTTCGGGGCTTTTTAGCATACCATGAAATGCATATTTGTGAACAGTTTTCAACTTTAATTCGCTGTCATAGCAAGAGATTTTTTCAGTTGGGTTCGTACAAAAGAATAATATTTATTAACTGTATTTATGTGACAGCTGAAAATAAAGAGAAAAATGGGAAATGCATTTCATTTCATTTGAAATAAATAGGGAGTAAAAGTTTATAGAACTGGAACTAAGGCCAGCCGAAATATATATAATAAAAAGTTGGCTAACCCGAAGAGAGCTTTAAAAATATTATTATTTATGTTTCTTTCCCCTCCACACATGAAAATGCTGCAAAGTTTGCACTTAACAAAAAATGCCTTTAGTTAAAGTTAAGCAATTAAATAATAATAAAAAAAAAGTAGAATGCAACTAACAAAAGTTAAACTTAATCATACTCTTAGTACTGCTTATTGTCCATTAAACATAAATATGTGTTTTATTGTCATCTGTGCTCTGTTTATTTACCATAAATTATTGTACTTTGTATTTTCATGTACCAAAAAAAAAAACTTTCCACAAAAATCACATCGTTCACAAAAAATAAAAACAAAACTCAAAATTGTGGCACGTTACACGCATTAATTGACAAAAACAAAAAACAAAAACAAATCTGAAGGACTCACCAAAAACTCAGCACCATTTCGAACCATTCACATACGCAGGACCCACGTTCTGTGACCATTGCGGCTCTCTACTCTATGGCATTTACCATCAGGGTCTCAAATGTTCAGGTAAAGTTAAGACCCCCCTCCCCCAACCACCGAAAAATACTCCCCACTCCACTCTTTCGCTCTCTCTCTGTCCCTCTCTCTTTCTCTCTACATCCCACTCTGTTTTCTGTAACTTTCTGCTGCTAATTGCTAAGCTTCTGTTAACGCGCTGTTAACTCGCTGTTAACTAACGCTAATTGCTTGCAAACTCTTTCTATGTCTCCCTCTCTCTGTCTCTCTTTTTAACTACTTTGTGTGTGTGCGTGTTTATATATTAAAATTATAATTAATATGCGCTATAAATTAAACGGCCCCGAACTCAATTATTAAAAGTATTTTACATATTTATAGCATAGCTAAATTACCCAAAAACCCCAACATTTATCTATTTATCTCTGTGTATATATGTAAATATAAATCCTGTGTGTAAGTTTTTGGTAATTGTTTGCAATTTGCAAAAAAGTTTTTTTTTTTTTGGGTTTTAGGTTGGCACGTGTCCAGAGTTTTGTAACTCAGGCAATTCATTTGCATAATTATGCAGGACAGTGAACAAAGCTCTTTCCTCCAATTTTGTTTAGCTTAATATAATTAAACTGACAATGTTTGCTGGCTGCAGATAAAACCCCTAAGCGAAATCTGTTTGAAAACTATTATTAAAATTTATATATATGTATAAATTCAACAAAATTTCGCATAATGAGGTTACCTTCCCTGGGGGCTGTTACTGTTTTCTTCTTCTTCTTCTGCTTCATCTTTTGTTACTGCATAAATATTTAATGCACTTTGGGCCGCATAAATGCAATGTTTCAACTGAAAACTTTTTCAGAGAGCTGCACAACAATTGTGCTTTGTCTGCTTTGTGAGTGTGTGCGAGTGTATGTGTGTGTGTGTGTGTGTGTGTGTTGGGTGTGTGTGAGAAAGGAAACTCTGCATCAGCGTTTGTTTGAGCTGCGACAACAGAAAAACTAAGCTAAAGTTTTTCGCATAGTTAACATTTCAAAGAGTTTTCTTCGGCTTTGTTTCTCGCTGCTTTCTTTGTGACACATTCGTAAACGTTTTAACAAAGTAGCAGATTTGATTTAAAAGTGAAAGCTTTTGTTTAATTTTAAAAAGAATTGAAACGTAACGAATTTTTGGAGCGGATTCGAACCTTGGCCATAGAATAAACGAAAGGTTTATAGAAGAAAAAAATTAGCTAAAATATTGTTTTATATTTATATCATTTATTGATTCATTTAAGCGCAGTTTGCAGTTCTCTTAAAGCTGCTTTTGATCAGGCAAAACTTTACCAATTTAGTCTCAATTAGCATTGGGCCAACTATTTGCAACTTTGGCCCCAAAGAGCGTCTGTTGGCCAAAGTCAAGTGCTGTAAGAACCTTGGTAAGTGCCCTCGTGTGAGGTGTGTGTGCGTGTGTGTGTGTGGGTGTGTGTCGTTGCCAATATGGCAGAGCACTTAAGTGCTCTGTCTCGCTGTGTGTAAAATCGATGCGAAAGATGCCATGGCAACTATTTGGCGCGTGTCGCGTTTTCTTTTCTTTACTTTTCTTTTCTATTCTGTGCTGTTAATCAGCGCGTGCGAAATGTAAACGTAAACAGGAAATTATGCGTGGAATTTTCATCAGAAATTTAAATACATTTGCAAACATGTGCAAACTATGCGAACCCAAAACAATGCGCACAATTTTTTTTTATATATCTATTATACCACACACTCCTACAAGAGTCATGTGTGTGTGTGTGTTTGATTGTGTGTGTGCTTCAAGTGCTTAAGTGTTGCCTTTGTGACATTTGAATCGGTTGTGATTGCAGACAAAACGCCTTGAGGACAAACTTCTTCGCATTGTTGTTGCAAATCGGATCAAATACAAATGTATATATATATACATATACAGATATATCTGTATACATTTGTGGCAAGGCGACAGCTTGATAAATATAGCAATCAATTTATCAACGGTCGAACGGAACCTGAGCTGCCATTCGCTTCAGCACCTGTTGGAGCTTGTCCTTTTTTTTTTTTTTGTATATTGAAATACACTTGCCAAATTGAGGGTAATATAAAACTTTGCCAGGATATGTGTGAAAGTTTTTTTAGGGGCAAGTTAAAATAGCTTAAGGTTATGCTTTTTTATTGAAGTCAGGTAAAGTTTGATTTTTGCTTATATTTATAATTCTTAAACTAAGTTTGTCAGAGCAAACAAGGATTCTAATATTTAATACCTCCTTTAATTATATTTATTTTTATCTAAAATCTTTTTTTTAGCTTAACTAAAGCTTGTTTTAATATCTAAAAATATAACTGCTTTATTTATAAATATTTTCATAGATAAACTTTTTTTACATAACATTTTTTTTTATATCAACTTTTACTTCAAATTTGTAACTTTCTTCTAAAGAGTATTCAAATTTCGTAAACTTCTTTTTTCTTCTTCAAGTTATAGCCAAATTCAGCTATTTGGCAAATCATTTGCCAATCTAATCAAATTGAATGCAGGTGCCAAAAAGTTTTGCCCCCAAAAATCGAACTTATTGTTCAGGGGGCAAAGTCAATTTGTGCATTTTATTGCCAACACAGACACACCTGAGTGTATGTGTGTGTGTGTGTGTGTGTGTGTGTGTTAATTTGTGTTCGTTTGCCGAGCCGGAAATTGAAAACGAATCTAGTTTGCAATGCGCTGTTTGATTTGCTTGATTGGTTTTTGTACCCCAAGCTGGGCCACATGTGTTGCTTTAAATAAATGTGAGAGAAAGAGCGATTGAGTGTGTGTGTGTGTGTGAGAGAGAGAGAGAGTGTGTGTGTATGTGTGCCCACAACAGTGATATGCTGCTTATCAGACGCGCTGTCATAATAAATGACATGGCAATTTATAAATGCAATCCCAACATGGCGCTAAAAACCTTATCAAGAACATCAGTGCTTAAACACACACACTTAAACACACACACACACACACATACACATACACACATACATATATACAGCCTTGAAATGAGCGCTCAAAAGATTGAAGTTGGAAAATTTTGGGGCTGGGAAACAGAAAGATAAAAAGCCAGCGATAGAAAGAGAAGAGAAGAGAAACGGAGAGAACAGACAACAGTTGGAAGGGGCAGGGGACGCGAGGAACACCACAAACACGCCCCACACACCCGCCCCCTTTTCCAAGGGGGCAACAAATTTGTTAAGTGACAACAGAAAATACCAAAAAAAAAAAATAAAATAAAAAACAGCGCGTGATAAATTGTTGCAAATATTTTTATTTCCAATTTCTTGTGGCACGTGGCAAACAAGCAGGCCGCAACGTGCCACGCCCAGCGAGCGTACGCCCACCTTTTCATGTTATCCAATAATCAGCAAATATGACAGCGAGGCCTACGTGACGCAACTTGCAACCAGACAAACTTGCAACATGCAATAAACACCGAAACTGGCGGTTGCCACATTATGTGGCATGCAGCGAGCCGCTAATTTAGCTCATTTCCGGCATCAATATAATATTTATAGAGCACAGCGAATGGTTAAACAAGTACAATAAAATAAATGGGGTTTTAGTTAGTTAAGATTTGAAATTAAAAAGAGGATTTTAAAGTAGAACAAAAACCAACTAAAAAAATAAATTTAAATGTGTTTAAATTGTTTTGTTATTTCAAGTGTCAGCTTAAATAAACTTGTTTAAACTTTTTTTTATATGTATATATAATAAAGAAAACAAACACATTTTAGTTTAAATAAAGTTATTGAAAATAAATGAAGTATGATAATTTTCTGAGCTGACTTCATTTGCTTTTGCTGACAGATAGAAAATAGCTCAGTAAGTAAATATTATATTTCCAAGAAAATGCACATGTTTTGGTGCCTCAAGGCAGCCAGCGGCGAGGCTGAAAAACTTTCCGCAGGGCGTTTAAACTGTAAATTAAAAATGGAAATCTTTAAAAAGCGCACAGAACAAAAGATAAATATTGCTTTGGGCCAATTGGTCAAAAAATGAACTTAATATGGAATCATTTAAGCGGATTTTTTAGATATAAACCAAATTTCTTCCATATTCCCATATTTAACACATGCTTAACACGCACTTGAAGCTAAAACCAATTGGGAATTTTAATGGAAAAATGTTGTTGCGAGCTTTAAATATTCCTGCTGAACAACTAAACCAGTTTGTTAGTGCCAAATTCGTAAATTGCTGCATTAAGTGAAGCTAACAACTTGCGACTGACAGTTAACAACATCTGTGGCGGCAACTTTATGGCCAAGGCTGGCCGATTGGCAATTCAATTTAGCCTTCAAGCAGCTAGCATACAAATGCATTTAATGCAAACACAAACACAAACACACACACACACACAAACAGCCTTGGGCGCCCGCCAAAGTATGCAACACTTTTTTGTGGGCGCAAGGCCAAGCCACAAAACGCAAAATACACCCCTTTGTGTATGTGTGTGTGTGTGTGGGAGTGTAAGTGTGCTTGTGTGTGTTTTTTGTGCGCTTTGAGCTTTGCACTTGAATCGGCTCCGTTTTTTTTTTATGTTGCTGCAAGCTGTTGAGCCTTGTAAGACTCAAGCGATTGGCCCAAAATGCGCGCATAATAATATCACATGTTCTTGCCCACTTTTTAAGGAGTCGCCTTGTAAAAATAAAATACAAAACATAAACAAAATAAATGCAAAAAATAAAACAACAAATAAACAACTCAAGAAAAGACAGCACGTGTGTGTGTGTGTGTGACTGATGAGTTCAAGGCTCAAGGATAGCGAGTTCAAAATAATAAGTATACGTAGACTAGGCTTATTTTGTCTAACACAAAATATATGTGTATATATTATAGGTTGTAAGTAATAAACTTCTCTTCGCTCAGTTAAACATACAACTGAATATACTCTATGTAGATATTAACTAGGGCATAGCCAGAGAAAAGTCTCCGTCGTAAACATAACACTTTAAAGTACTTAAGTGGCATATTCCACCTTTACAGGGTATTTGTAGGCTACTCCTTGCTTTCACTTTTCTACTTAAGACATCCTGACCTCGTGAACTAAATAGTCTTCAGGGTCCCACTTGTTGTCTAAAGCTACAGGGTATAAGCAGGCTTTACCTTTTGTGTGCGTCATAGTCTTTGTATCCGTGTGTGTGTGTGTGTTGTTTTTGTCTGTGTGAGTGCCTTTTTTTATGTGGCTGCTGGTTCTTAGAACGGATTAGGCAACAATTGTCTGTTGTTTGGCAGCAGGCAGCAGAAAAAACAAAATAAATAAAAGCCGTAATAAAATACGAGAAAGATGAAAAATAAATTGTTATTTATTTTGTGTAACCAATGGAGCAGAAAAACAAAAGCAAGCAAAGTTTAAAGCGATTTTTTGCCCTAGGAGATGGCAACTTTGTTTAGTCCCTCCCCCTCTTCGCCGTGTACCGTTAAATTGCACACTAGCTCCACAAGCACACAAATCCCATAGAGTAAAAAAATAAACCCCATATCCATTTAAACATCCACACAGAAAGAATTTCCACAATTCCCATTTCCCATTTTTTTGTATACTTATTCCATTTTGCTTTTTGCTTTGGTGTTTTTGTCATTCGTGGCAAACAACGAACTTGCAACATAATGTGGCGTGCATATATATATTTTCTATTTTCTATATAAGTCATACATTTGGTTGATTTTGTTTTTTTTTTGGCTGTTTGCGTTTGTTAATGCTTTTAGAGTTAAATGTTAACGCGTTTATAGCGAAAAACCTGCGTTAATTTTCCATTAGCTCTCTCCAACTGTTCCCATTCTCAGGCACACCAGATGCCGCACAAATGGCACAACGTTGCCTTCCTCTCGCCGATGTTTTGCGATCATTGCGGCTCCCTGTTGCACGGCATCACCCACAAGGGTCTCAAGTGTCGAGGTAATGTCCCCAAAAAGAATGAAAAAAGTAGAAGAACAGAAGAGAAAATCTCCAAAGAATGCACAATAACTGATGCTCAATGTGTGTGTGTTAATTGTATGTGTGTGTGTGACTCGTGTCTGTCTTAGAGTTGCACGCGTGTCACGAAAATCATTTAAATAAATTTTTAATTGTTCGTTGTCGAATTTTAAGTCTTATTTATTTTTTTTCTGTTATTTTTTTTATATTTATTAGAAAGAATTTAATTATTCTGTTATTAAATACAAAAACTTAAATTAATTTTAAATTCAACATATTTTATTGTCCAAGTAATTATTTTTTTTTGTTGCTAGATTAATTGGTTGCTGGCCTTTAAGCCTTCGTTCGTGTCACGCGCTCATCTCTAGCGCTTGTCTAAGCAATTGGCTGCCAGCTCGCCCGTTGAAAGATTTTCCCTCAATTTATTTATTTATTTTTGTTTTTTTTTGGACTGTTGCAATTTACAATTAGCAGGCGCTTTGTTCCGAGTCAAGTGCGCACTTGTGTGTGTGTGTTTGTGTTTGTGTGTGACATACTTAAGATTGTGTTATTGTTATTGTTGTTTGTTGACAAGTTGTTGTCTTTGTAGAAAAAGCAAATACTACACTTCCCTGCCACGCCCTCCGCCCCCAACCTTGTTTAATGCATTTTGTTAGCTTGCACTTTTAGAGTTTTGTTGCGAGCTTTAACACTAGCCAACAAATCTTTAGCTGATTAGCAGCTGAGTGTTAAACTGCATACGATTGTTAATTGTGTTATTTGGTTTTCCACATTGTCAAAAAGAAAACGCAATTTTCCGTATCATTTGTTAGACGGGGCACAAAATTGCCAGCCTTGATATCCGGCCCCTGCTTTGGCAAACAAATAATTTACTTTCGCCTCATTGCGTCGGCCAGGCAAACAAGTGCCAGAACCAAACAACAACAGCAACAAGAGCAACAACAATAGATAAACAGACCTCACACACACACACACACACACACACAGAGAGAAATTTGTACACACCACACAAACAAACAAACAAACAGATTGCGAATGGAAATGTAAATGTGGTAACAGAAAATCCTCGAACAATAAGCCGCACTCATAGACGGAAATGCGTGTGAGTGTTATGTTGTGTGTGTGTGTATGTGAGTGTCATTATCGAACGCCACACACACACACTCACATGTGTTTATTTGTATGTGTGTTATTTTTGCCCCCCTCTTTGTAATTCTATTGCAATTGTGTATTCGGTTTTTTCACTCACTTTCTGCTCTGAATTATTGAGTATATTTTTAAATAAACTAAACTCAAAATATGATCACATTTTTTTGATTGCTGAATCAGTCGGTAAAACAAAATGATTGCCAGTGTTTAAATTGGTTTAGTTTGTGGCTAAAATTCTGAGCTTGGGCGAAAGAATTTATTGAGAATATGGAAAAGTTTAAAGGAATTTAAGTTGAGTTATTTAGGAATTAAAAAATGTTTATATATTTATGACAAAGATAAGTAAAGCAATGGAAGATTTTAAAGAATTTTGCCTCCTTAAAAATACTATAAATTAGCTTCGTCTATTTTTAAACAAGACAAACTTTTACTAACTCCAATTTCATATAAAGCAATCAGAATCAAACTGGGGAATAAAACTAATACAAAAATGTCTTAAAATATAAAATTATTTTAAGTTTTCCGTTTAATAACTTGCACTTGAAATAAACTATTAAACTTTATTGTTGCCAATATTTTGAGTTACCAAAGCCACTAAATGCCAAATGGCAACTATGGAAATTTTTTGCTGATAACACAAAAAAATAAAATTCTGTACTTTAAGCAGAGCCATAAAAATTTCTCTTTAAATATGCAGCAACAAACGAAAGAGGCGCTCGATAGAGACATACCCTGTACAACACATTAAATGGTGTCTAAATAAATTATTTTGTAAGAAAGTTAAACAAAATATATTAAATAAGAATTATTTTGTATAAAACAAATATTTTTAAAAGTTTTTAGAGTAATGTATATAAATTCAAATATTTTAGTTAAGCCTAAGCTCTTATAAAATTTTACACAAATGGCAGAAATCGCTTTTTTAGTTGCCTTACGGGGTATTTTAAAATAAATAGAGTCCATTACATGAGCCTGCCACATAAATAAATAATTTTACGCAAAAAAAAACCCACACACACACAAAACTGGGCCACATTATGAAAACACACACACACACAACTCACACACACTTATTTCAATATTTTGCTGTTGAAAATTGTGGCACGCAAAGGGAAAACCTTTTTTCTTTCCCCTTTTTCTGTTATTTGCTCTTCGTTGTTGTTGGAAATACACAAAAAAAAGAAAAGGAAAATGAAAACTCTTTCATATTTTCATTAAACACAACACACAGAATACTGACCAGCCACGCCCACAGCGCCCCCAATCGCGTCCAGTGTGGACATCAAAAAATGATTACTTTTTGCCATGCAACAAGCGAAAGTTTTCAAGCAAAAATGAAAAAATACGCATACGCCACGTGCGCCAAATGACGTTGATGCAAGCGCCCAATGGCGCATACTTTTCGCAGCGGGTGTAACGGTCACGGACGGGGCGGAGGGGGGGGGGCGTGTCCGAAGCAATTTTACACATGAGCAAAAGGCGACGACACTGAAAATAAGGCAAAAGCAAAAGCAAATAACAAAAAGGGAAAATAAGCAGTGATCCAAAGCCGCAGGAGCCACAAAAAGGATACGCCTGATGAACAGCACGATAATGATAATAATAAGCGGCAGCACTCAGTTTACAGGGTATTTAAAAACACATTTGCATAAATGATGCCAGAAATGAATTTACAATTCCATTTGCCATAATTTCCAATCGAACGCGCTTCCAGCACTGACATGTTGGCAACACTGGTCGCTGCCACGCCCACCCGCGCCCTGCGCCCAACTATGCAACAGTTTTGTGGGACGCTTCATTTCCCGCTGCCAAATTGATTGCGATTGCAGTCGAGAACAGACAAATTGGCGTTGATTTTCGTATCTCACATGAAGGCCTCACTTTTTTCCTCTCCCCTCTTCACACTCTCCTTTTTGTGGGCGTGTCGGGGGGCGGGCGATATAGGACGTAGGGGCGAGTTTATTGGATTGCCGCGCTGATTGATAACTGGGCGCAGATGTTTGCCTGCGCTTCGAAGTAGGCGACAATTTGTTTCCTTCCCTTTTTATTTATTTGGTTCTTGCAGTTGGGGCATGATGACTTTTGTGGGCAGTTGGTAACATTAAGTATAGGGTATATATACGGTCTACTATTTGGCTGTGTGTTGATAGGTCTAGGGTATATATATTTATAGTCTTCTATTTAATATTTTATATCTTTTTGGCTTTCTGTCTGTCTGGAATTTTTTTTATATATATTTTTAAAACTTAACAAAAGTTTAACTGAGCAAACTTTTTTATTTTAAGTGCACATTTTTTTACTAAATTTGGTAATCACAAATTACTCTGTCTCATTTATGTTATATATTATTATATATTATATTTTTTAAATATATTTATTTATATGAATATAAAAAAAAGATATTCAAAGAAAACTTGCCATACAACCAAAAAAAACTTTAAATAGGAAAAACCTTTACAAACAGCTCAACGTAGCTAGGCATTATATGCATATATTTAAGTCACATATTAGTCAGTCAACTGCAGGGTATTTGAACTTCGTCATTGCGAAGTTAGCACTTGTTTCTTTCCTTTGTTGCCCATTCTGTTCGATGGGCTTTCTGTGGACTGTGGGGTAAGTACTTGAGCTCTATCAAAAGCTCACTTTGTATGCGTGCCCTGTCGCCTGTATGTGTGCGTGTGTGTGTGTGTATTTCTGCCTCCTGTTGATTTTCCCAGCCCCTTCTATCACTTAGAGCCAAAAGAAATCACTTTCAATCTATGCCGCACAAGTTTCTTTGACCATCTATTTCAATGTGTTGCCAAGTGGCCAACTAACAAGCGACTTATCTTTATTCCACTACGTGACCTATGACCCCTGCATTGTTTAGCATGCGATATGAACGTCCATGCCCGCTGCAAGGAGAACGTGCCCAGCTTGTGCGGCTGCGATCATACGGAGCGACGTGGACGCATCTATCTGGAGATATATGTCAAAGAGAATCTGCTCACCGTGCACAGTAAGTACATATTATGGCCTTAAGCCACTTTCTCTACCTCCCTCTCCTAACCCGCTTACAACTGTAAAGCGCTTAACTTTTCACCAAGTTCAACATAAGCAGCAAAAAGTTTACGCATAAAGAAATTGCAATAAAAATTATAAAAGACTGTCAAAAAAAATGTGGTTGCTTGTTTTTTGTTTTAACTAACAAGATGCTTAAGATATTTAAGTTTTGGAACATTCAAAGGAGTTAGGACCTTTCTCTGACAGCCTTATAGCATTATTTAAATCAGCTCTTAAATTATTTTTTGTTTTTTTATCATGTTTTACAGAGTCTAGAAAAATACGAATTAAAGAAGCCTTTTTTCATAATTCACTAAAATTATTGTTTATAAAAATAATATATAAAAAAATATTCAAAATAAGCATTTAAATATTCACATGCTTAAATTGCTATCCAACACTATAAAAGTCCCTGCTCGGGCGCCTTGCATACCAATAACCAAAAATTCTTTAACTAAAAATACTTTTTATAATTCTATATAATTATTGTAACATTCCAAAATTTAATTTAATAAAAATATAAAAGTAAAAAAGTATCAAGAACTCATTTTATATATATTTTCACATATTTAAATTGTTTTCCAACACTGTACGAGTCCCTGCTCGGGCGCATACAAAGAAAAAAAAACGTTAAAAAAAATGCTTGTTACACAAAATTCTTTTGCATTCTTTGAAATGCGAAATAAAAAAACCTGATTTAATATTCAAGTTTGGCAGCGCCTTGGGACAGAGCTCGTGTCCTTAGCGCAGCTGAGGCTGGCTGGCAAATTGCTTATGATTTGCATTAATTCATTATGAGGAGAACTCTACACACAATATGCCACATAATGAATACTAAAATGCAGTTGCTAAACAAAAGGCGTGATGAAAATATGTTAAGCCAGCTGAACCAGAAACACAAGAAGCTGACGAAGAACGACGACGAGAGAAGGAGCAAACAAAGGATGCGTAGGAGGCTGGGCACGTGAACGACAACAATGGCCAGGATAATGCCTTAGTTATATTTTATAGAATTTAACGCTTGCACATTTTTCCGGCAGCTGCTGTTGCGAAAGTTTTCTTATGGTCACGTTTTTCATTCACTTGCAGTCAAGGAGGGCCGCAATCTCATACCCATGGACCCCAACGGGCTGAGCGATCCGTATGTGAAGGTCAAGCTGATACCCGACGACAAGGATCAGTCGAAGAAGAAGACGCGCACGATCAAGGCGTGCCTGAATCCTGTCTGGAACGAGACCATAAGCTAGTAAGCCCAAGCAAATTCCTTGCCAGGCTATTTTCAACACTAACAAACTCTTTTCTTGCGCAGCGATCTCAAGTCCGAGGACAAGGATCGTCGCATCCTGATCGAGGTCTGGGACTGGGATCGCACTTCGCGCAACGATTTCATGGGCGCCTTGTCCTTTGGCATCTCGGAGATCATCAAGAATCCCACCAACGGTTGGTTCAAGCTTCTCACCCAGGACGAGGGCGAATACTACAACGTGCCCTGTGCGGATGATCAGCAGGACTTGCTCAAACTGAAGCAGAAGCCCTCGCAGAGGAAGCAGCCAATGATGCGTTGCGACACACACACACACTCGCAGTCCAAGAAGGATATGATACGCGCCACTGACTTCAATTTCATCAAGGTCCTGGGCAAAGGATCCTTCGGCAAGGTAAAGCCAAACAGAATGCCCGTTAAATTAAAATAAATTCACAGTTTGATTTGGTTTTTAGGTCTTGCTGGCTGAGCGCAAAGGCAGCGAGGAGTTGTATGCCATTAAGATACTCAAGAAGGATGTGATTATACAGGACGATGATGTCGAGTGCACCATGATTGAGAAGCGTGTGCTGGCGCTGGGCGAGAAGCCGCCGTTTCTTGTCCAGCTGCATTCATGCTTTCAGACAATGGTGCGTATACGTAATATTTGAAAATTAATTTCTTAATTCGAACTCATTTCATATAGGATCGTCTTTTCTTTGTCATGGAGTATGTCAACGGCGGCGATTTAATGTTTCAAATACAACAATTTGGCAAATTTAAGGAGCCGGTGGCCGTGTAAGTTAAAAGGATTAATTCTTCCATCAATCGTATATTTATATATCTTTTATTTCAGTTTCTATGCCGCTGAAATCGCAGCTGGTTTGTTCTTTTTGCACGCCAAAGGCATTTTGTACAGGGATCTGAAGCTGGACAATGTCCTTTTGGACGCCGATGGACACGTGAAAATCGCCGACTTTGGCATGTGCAAGGAGAACATTATGGGCGACAAGACAACCAAAACATTCTGCGGCACACCGGACTATATTGCACCCGAGGTGGGTTGGATTTTATGATATATATAAAGCTGATCAATAAATTGGTTGCTTGAGTGATCAATGTTTAAAGCGAAGTTCTCTTAACTAATCAGATTTTAGAAGAGTTAAACAGTAACAGTAACAATAACAGTAGCATTAATAGTAACAGTACATTAACATTAACAGTAACAGTAACAGATGTTATGTTAAGTTTATAGAGACGAACATGGTTAAATCCAGTCAGTTATTGAACCGAATTAAGAATATATAATCTAAATAAAAACGAAGACTTTATAATACAAACATTTCCACAGAGCTTAAAACCCTTTTTATCCATTTAAAATATTTTTCTGCACAACATAAAAAAAAAAATCTCAGACAAAATTCCCATTTAAAAATCTTTTCATAGATAATTCTCTATCAGCCATATGGGAAATCTGTGGATTGGTGGGCTTATGGTGTGCTGCTCTACGAGATGTTGGTGGGTCAGCCGCCCTTTGATGGCGAGGACGAGGAGGAGCTGTTCGCGGCCATTACCGATCACAACGTGTCCTACCCGAAGAGTCTCAGCAAGGAGGCCAAAGAGGCCTGCAAGGGCGTAAGTTAAAAGGAAACCTTAAAAATCATTCACTTACCAAATTAAATATTTCTCGTCCTTCAGTTCTTAACCAAGCAGCCCAACAAGCGTTTGGGTTGTGGCTCCTCCGGGGAGGAAGATGTTCGTCTGCATCCATTTTTCCGACGCATCGACTGGGAGAAGATCGAGAATCGAGAAGTTCAGCCGCCCTTCAAGCCAAAGATTGTAAGTTAAAATAATTAATATATGTAATTTAATTCACCTTTAACTGTGTCCTTAGAAACACCGCAAGGATGTGTCCAACTTCGATAAGCAATTCACATCAGAGAAAACAGACTTGACGCCCACGGACAAAGTGTTTATGATGAATCTCGATCAATCGGAATTTGTTGGCTTCTCCTACGTGAATCCCGAATACATTGTCAGTCCATAAATCAGCTGAAAGGATCAAAGGAACTCAAATTTTGAACACCCAGCGAGTTGTGTTATCAGTTGATATTAATTGTTAATTAAAAGACATTTCATTTATCATCGTTAATTTGTCAATATTTGTTGTTATCAATGCTAAAACGAAAGCAATAATTTTGTTATTACCGCATTCTCATATTATTTATTATTATGCTTATTTTAATCTTTGACTAATTGTTAGGCAAACTCATGAATACTCTAAGTTGACATATCCATTCATTCATTTAGTTTAAATCATTGTTAAACATTGCAACTCGAAGCCAAAAAAAGAAAATTAAAAACAAAATCGTATGAAATAAAAAACTTTTATTTTATATACCATTATCCAAAGCTTTTCTCTCTATCTATCTTTCCAACTTTCACACACAAAATAGAACTTCACATTTCAATTTTTCTGATTAACTTTTCAAGATTTTCCAAATTCAGCAAGTATTAAATTTGTGCTAAATTTATTAATTCGAAATACAAATAATTATATTATGAAGCAATTGTTAGAAGCAAGTTTTCTTTAGCAAACATCTCAATGTTAAAACAATAAGATTTAAATTAAATAAATATATATATAGGCAAACACACTCCGATCTATAGAGCTCTCTACCTCAATGCAGAACTTTCTTTTTCTCTTTCACTTTCTTCTTCAATTCGGCTTTAATACAATTCGGGTCACAGTTTTAAACGTTTTATTCGGTTATAATGTTGGCCCCTGCATTATAAACAAATCGAAATATGCGTTTAAACTATTCAGAATTCTTCACTTTCGTGTATCAAAAAAATCATAGCATACTTATGAGCGCCTTTCTTTTTTCGCACTTTCAATTTCAAAAACAAATTTGCATCATATGAATAAAGAATTTTTTTAATTATTTCAAAAAATTATAAGTATGTTTAATCCGAATATTTATATATATATATATATATAGATATATAAACGGCATAGAGTCTCAATGTACCATAATAAATGAAAATTATAAAAAACAAATTGCATAGCAATAAGTAAAGAGAAAACACTTTAAGTTTAGTCTATTAGTAATAAACTTGTTCTTAACTTTCCAAAGTCTAAGATGATGATATAAATATATATTGTCTTTGGGTTGCAACTTTAGTACCTAAAACTAAAAAAAAAACTTAGCTGCTAAAACTAAACTTTAACTATGAGAAAAGACAATCTACGATAAGCTTAAAAAAACAAAATGAATGCTATATCAAAAGTTATCAAAAAATAAAAAGGAATACCAAAAAGTTACTTAATTTTAAAATTGGACATTTAACATTTTTGTGTAGCGCAATTTAAGCTAAGCTTTTGTGCCTCTCGTAGCTCTCATTTCATTTTTTCTAGTGTTAAATCAACAAAGTTGTCAGACGCAAGTTTCGCGCTTGTGCATTGAATAGAACAAATATACATAAACTATATAGTATATATATATATATATATATATATATATATATCATACGATAACTCAGTAGCCAAGCTAATGTGCTAAACGGTAGGGCACAAAAACTAACTTAAAACTAAACTAAAGTAGTTTGAAAAGAACGTTCGTTAAAAAAGTAATTTATGATTAAATTGTATAACTCCGAACTTGAAGCATTTAACAAAAAAAAAAACAGTTTATTTCACAGTCAAATCAAATCATATATATATATGTGTGTATGTATAACTATATATACTATAAGCAGAAGATAAACTAACTTTGTGACTACATATATATATATAGTAATATATATATGTATATATTGACTATGACGAGTACCACTTAAAGTTCAAGTTCAACAGATTGTACTCTACACTTAAAAATTTGCTCGAATATAAAATGAAATAAATATATAACCTAACATATAGCTATATCAAATGTATATGTATGTGTGTAGTACGAAAACTTAAGATAATTGATTACTTTAATGAATTTGATGGCAACAAAACAAAAATTCTCCAAGTCTGTTCAATATATTGAAAAAAATATTTATGCATTAACATTAACATTAACTTTAAACATTTAGATAATACTTATATTTAATTTTACTATGGAACTATACAAAACATATATATATAATTACATATATATATATATATATTGCATATTAATTTTTAATTTATAGCGAAAACATTTTTACAAACATATTTGAATGATTTTTTTTCAAATCATATGTGTGTTTTTTTAAATTATAAAACAAGCATTAATTTAGTACAAATTCAACTACAAATTACAAATATATAAATATATATATATACATATATCAAATCAAATCTCGATGTTTGCCGTAAGCATACTATATAATAAATAAAAAAAATCAAACCTAAATTCAACTCAATAAATTACTTCAAAACAAAAAAAAAAAAACTTACCCTCTATTTTATATTATTGATAGAAGCTGAAACTATTTGTATGATTAAGCTTTTGTTTTGCACTAAGCAAACAATTGAATTATATACCTGGTATCAATATCTATAGATATATACGAGGCACGTAGGAATTTATAAATCCAATCAGCAGCAACTTCAATGGAAAGCCAACAGCAAAACACAACTGAAGTAAATCAAATGTCACACGTTTACAACGTGCCTGTTCAGTATCACACCGAATAAATAATACTCTATTTAATCTATTAATGTTTTTTGGATTGACAGTTGTCGAGATAAGATGTTAAATTGTTAGCTAATGAAATATTTATATGACATATTTGATTTACTTTCTTTGTGGGTTTAAGCAACAGCATTTACGCCTCTCTATGCAATTCTCATGATTTTGAGGCAGCTGAAGAAGTTGTTAGAGATTATTAGTTGGATTTACACATATTTCTTAATGGTATAAATAAAAGTTTAAAGGCGAAACTAAAGTAAGAACTTTGCTTATCGCCTCTCTATGCAATTCTCATTGTAAAGTTAATTAAATTAGTAAAAGGAAATTCAGATTATAGTTCACATATTCATATTAAAATGATTTTTAGATCCTCAAAAACATTTAGGCAGTATTAAATATAGCTTATTTAAGGTGAAAATACATGGTAAAGCCTCTCTATGCGATTCTCATACTTATAAAATGACAATTAATTATAAATACGCGATGTTCCCTTGCTTTGCGGCACACAAACTTCGTTTTTGAATCACAAACTTTCAACAGAAAAAAAGCACAGTTTAGATTATGATATAAATAAATAGGCAGATAGGATAAAAATGAGATCATAACATAAATAAAACGTACCAGCAACAAATAAAATGGCAAAATGTTGCCATCCTCGGCAACTGTAGTCGGTGCTAGGTTTTCCGCACTTGAGCGCCTTGTTATCACTGATTGCTGACAAATTAACATTAGGTGTGCGTTAACGACAGATAGACAGATAATCTTATCGGCTGAATTTGCGGGCAATTAGATAAACGCCAGCCAAAAAAGCCAACAGTCAGTAAGTGAGCAAGCGGTCCGGCAGTTAGTCAGACATGTTGGATTATTTTGTCCTGAATTTCGCGAACAATAGAACTGATGTCGACTCCAATTCCAGCCACGATCATTTACATCATCCAAACGATGTCTGCATGTTCCAGCGCACCACGCCCTCGGTGACCATCTTCCTAATCTATGGCCTGGCCGTGCCCACACTTTCCTTCTTCGGCCTCTGCGCCAACTTCATCAATGCGGTGGTCTTCATGCGACCCAAGATGACCCCATCGGCATTTACTTATCTCGCGGCCCTCTCCTGGCTGGATTGCGTGTCCTGTCTGCTGATCACGCTGACAGCTTTGTCTCGCAGCTATTTCTATCGGAGCGCCGCTTGGGTCGCCTACGATTATCAGTGGCAGACGGCCTTGTTTGGGATTAGCACGGGCGCAGCGAATCTCGTTCTGGCCTGCGTCAGCCTGGACAGATTTGTCTACCTGTCTCGCTTCAAGGTCAGCCATGGAGCGCCCAGTTTCTGTCGCCGAAAAGTGGCTCGCTTTATGATCTGCGTGGTCATCGTGATCTCCATACTGGTCAATATGCCGTATTTCTTTTGCTTTGTGGTCGATCTGGATACGGCCAAATGCCACGTCACCGACTTCTACTACTCCAAGTGAGCTGTGGCCTCAATTGTTGTTATGCTCATCGGCTTAAGTTCCTTGCAGATTCTATCAGATACACAACTGGTTCTCCTTTGCGCTGCTCGCGCTCCTTCCGGCCGTCTTCCTGCTCATCGGCAACACGGCCATCATTATTGCCTTTCGCCGCTGGACCAAACAGGGCAAAACCTGCCAGCAGAGCAGCCCCAACGACAATGTGCGCACCACCCAAAAACGTTATCAGGTAAGAGCTCCTCATACCAGCCAGGATTCCGATAGATAACCAATCCTACTTGCCTGCAGCACCAAATGAAGCTCACGATTAGCATTCTGATTGTCATCACTTTGTATATGGTCGGCGAGCTGCCGGCACACATGACCTCCAGGAAGAGTTCGTTAAATCTGCTCTTTGGCGGCGACACGAACAAGATGGACGAGGAGCTGATGGAACAGCTGGAGGTGATCTTTATAACGCTGAATGCGCTCCAGTTGAGCATGAACATTGTGGTCTATGCGGTGATCAATCCCAGCTTTATGCCCGAGTTCTTCGTCTGCCTGCGTGGCGCCTCCGACGTCTGCTTCAAGCTCTGCTGCCTGCCCTACATGGGGCGTGGCTGCCGCCGCTGCTGGCGCTGGCGCCGACGTCGCCGCGAACCGCGCGCCGAGGAACATGTCGTCAGCTGCGCGGCGCCGCAGCCGTTGCCGCCGGACGAGGCGCCGCATTGCGGCTGCGAGAGCTGGAGCAGCGACTCCGCCTGCGACGACGAGAATCACTGCAAGACGACGGCGGGCACATTCACCTTTGTGGATGACTACGACGGCAGGCAGGAACAGCAGCAGGAGCAAGAGGAGCAGCAGGAGGAGCAGCAGATGGAGCCAAAGGTATTCATTACCAAGGCTAGCGGCTGTGTGCAGCCAACAGAAGTTGCCCCGCCGGATGATTCCTATCTCAGTTCCTGCGCCATTTGATCTCAATTATTTATTCGCAATAAATTAAACAAGTTTGTAGCGGCTTTTGAAATTTGAATGGGGTCAGGTTTTCAGGTGCTCCAAAATAAGCAGAAGATCAGAAAGTTGTAATCCTTTGCCAAAGGAATACTTAAACAAAATTCTAGGCTTAAATTAAATATTTAAAATAATTTTATTAAGACCCTTTGCTGATATATATATTTTTACAGCTTTAAAATGAAGGAAATGAATGCAGATTGAATATTTCAATAATGCGAAAAAAATTCTTGCTAAATGAATTCTCCATTCGGATTGTAGGTCTTTTTCTGATCTGACATAAAACATGATTTAACATGAGTGTTAAAAGAATTTGCTTTGAGATATATTAAAAAAAAAATTGTATTGTGTATATTTTAACCTTATTAGCAAATAGTGTTATAAAAGAAAGACTTAATATGAATGTAAAACCAATTTACAAAATGGTTTGTTAAACCTTATGAATGTTAAATGAAGTTGACATGTGGTTTGTTTAAGAAGATGAATGTTTAACTTATTAGCAATGAGCTGTACAAATATAAACTAAAAAAGGGTGAACTTAAAACAATATATATATAAATGTTAAGCTATTTTTCAAAGTGGTTTGTTTTTAAACAGAAATCCAATATGAATGTTAAGTTGAACTACAATTGAATTAAGTCTTAAATTGCAGCCTAAGATACTAATTTCTATTTGCCCTGCAGCTTGGACAGGAAGTCCATGAGGAATTGATGCCTTGCCCGCAGCTCGGATTCGCTGCGATGCTGGAGCTTCTCGCCCATGCGCCTAATCAGATGCTGGCGATCGCGTGCGCCGCGCTTCATCTCGATGAGTATCACCTTGTCCTCGTCGCGTGTCCAGGCGCTCGTCGTGCCCGAGCACGCAGCCGCCGCCTGCTTCGATGTGCTGGCCAGGACATGCGGTTCCTCCGCGGGCGTCTCCTCGCAATTGGCCAGCGTGGCGACGACGTCCAGTTTGCAGTCCTCGTCGCTGTCGAACTGTGTGGTGATTACGTGCTGCGGCGTGCTGCCGCTGCTCACCGAGACCACAGACTGCTCCACGTCCATTTTGATAGACACGCACGCGGACGGATCTAGTGCATCCACGGGCAAGAACTCCTGATCCTCCAGCTTGGTCACCGTTGGCGACGTGCTCGTTCGCTTGGCCTGCGCTATAATCTGTATGCCCGCCTTGTTGTCCGCCTCGCTGCCGTCCTGGCTGATCAGAGTGCGCAGCCGCTTGGCGCACTCGATGGCCGGCGAGGAGGCGGCGGCGGCGGCAGCCACCGGCTCGTGTATCACCACCATGGGCTGGACATTGTAGCGCGGCCGAGTCGGGGTCTGGTTAAGAGGCGATCTCACTTTCTTGCTGGGCGACTTGCGCTTGTCGGCGGCGGACTGTGGGGAGACATTTTGCGCTGTGTTGCGACGCGGCGACGTTTCGCCAAAGTTGATGGCCGTCTTCTTGGCGTGCGGATGATGGGCGGCATGATGGCCGCCGCCGTTGGGCGTGCCGCTGTTCGCATTGTTCCAGCTGTTGCTGTTGTAGTAGCTGCTGTTGAGCCGCATCGCGTGAGCGCGCAGCGTCACATCGTCGCACATGTCCAGCGAGGAGCTGCTGTTCTCCTCGTCCGCCGTCGTGGTGTCGATAACCAGCGCCCGATTCGCATCGTCCTCCTCGCTGCGTTCGGCGCAGTCGTCGCTGTCCGCCGCGCACGCAGCGCCAATCAACTTCTCGCCCTGGGCGCGTACGCCGTGCGCACAGCTCAAATCGTTGCTGAGCGGCTCGTGGCACTGTTCGTTGTAGATGCTGGCCGCACGAAAGGACAGCTTGGCCGGCAGCATCATCATTTTGGCGCCGTAGAAAATGCGTCCATGCAGATACTTTAGCTGGCACGCGGGCGTTTTGCCCGGCGACGGCGCATCGTCCGGCAGATCGTGTATGGTTTCCGTAAAGATGCCGCTCGTATTGCCCAGCACCTCCTGCAGATTGATGGCCTCCGCAGGCGGCAGTAAACTATAGGAGAGACAAAGTTTTAATATGTATAAACATGACTTGACTGTTTTAAATAGGAGAAGCTTCTTTGAATACTCTGAATCTGTTTCAGATTAAGTGCATATATACTTTAACTAATAAGAGCTGCCTCTTCCTTACCGCTTTGGTGGCTTCGCTTGTGGAAATTGCTGCGCAAACCATTCGCACAGGAACTGATTGCCCTTGAGCAGTGGCAGAATCTTGGATTCCACCTTCTTCATGCTCACGTTGGGCAGCTCGGCCAGTTCGCTGAGGCAGGCGTAGATTTTGCGTATTTGCGCTGGTTGCTTGCAGAAGTAAATGTTTAGCTTGTTGATGAAGTTGCTCGCATTGGTGATCATGAAGTACTCAAAGAATTTGCCCAGCTCGGCGGCCTCGGCGGGTAGCAGAAAGTTGAGAAATACCTCGGCCAGCTCGGGAAAGTCGGGCAGCAAGAGTTTTTCCACTTTCTAAAAGGTGAAACGATTGCGATTGAAAAGAAAGAAGTCGCAAAAGGAATTTTAGCACTTACCAAATATAAATCGGATACTTTGTCCTGGTTGGGATCGAAACTCTGCAGCAGCTGATTAAACTTGTGGCAATCCTCGAGGCGATTGGCGGCGAGCAGCGCCTGCTCCACCTTATCATAGAAGTTGTAGGCAAAGGCTGAAAGAGGAAAAACCAGTTGGTTTAATGAAGGAACTAGCTGTTAAGGTAATTTCAGACTCACTGGCATCCTTGAGATTGCGCTCTTCGGGACTGTCTGGCTGCAGCATGTGCCGCAGCATTTTCCCTTGTCGATTGGCGCGACGGTTGCGTGAGGCGCCCTCGCTGCGCTGTCGCTTCGGCTGCTGCGGTGAACTTGCCGCGGGCTGCGGGGGCACCGGATCCTTGCTCTGGCAAAACATATTCAAGTCGACCAGCAGCTGTGTGTAAAGTTCGAGGGCCAGGAAGCGGTTGTAAACGTCCTGCACGATCTGCACGTGGGCGTAACGTTCCCGCTGCTGCTGCAGGTAGCCGGCGTAACGGTTGATCAAAGTTTCACAGAGCAACTGGAGCTTGTGCCGCAAACGCTGACGGAGCAGGTGATAACGATTGCGACGTCGCTGCTGGCGACCCTTGTAAATGCAGCGACGTGCGCGCTTAGAGTCTGTTCTTTCTCCCGCCTGCGCTGCAGATCCGTTCAAGTCCACAATGTGCACACTTTGCGTTTGCGGATCGTAGCTGAGATTGATTGCGGGCGGCGCATCGTCTGCCAGCGGAGGGGGCGGCGGCGGCGGAGCCAATAAACTGCACTCGCTGCTCGTGTGTAGCTTGCTATTTATGCTGGCCAAGTTGCCGGCATAGCTGTCAGGCTGGAAGGGCACAGAGACGCCCGATTTGGGTACGTGGGCGCCCAGATCGCCGCCAAAAACGTAGTTCACGTTGATGGTCAGGGAGGAGGAGCTTGAGTTTAGATCCGCGGATTGGCGTTTGCGACGGGCACGCGGCTTGTCCTTGAGCGTGCTATGTGCGGCTGCTGGCGCCCAGCCTGTGGCACTGCCATGGGGCGCTGCCGCCTCGCCCAAACTGTCGGGCAGCAATAAATCTTCGCCCACGGCCTCGCGCACAAATTCTAAATACGATGCACTTGCCGCCGAAGAGGCACGCGACGGTTGTGCTTTGGTGCTGCGTCGGGCGCGTTTGTCGTTGTTCCAGTTTTTCTGCAACGCACGTCAATTAGAAGTGTATTTTCATAAATTTAAAGCAAAAATGTTGCGTATATTTACAATTCTGCGGTAAACAGTGGAATTTGTTGATGTGCTATCGATAGTAATGCGTGCTTATCGATATTAAAGCGCGGGGTTTGTGTAAAATACCAACAGTGCTGGCAGCTACTTATGACCAATATGAAATAGGCTAAACTGAGGTAAGCTAACAGCCAAACTAAGCACCTCCGGTAACAGTCAGCGATGGTAACAGCTGAGCAGAGCACATTTAAACGATAATCGTTTCTTATGCTATCGCTCTCTTGCACATCACTGCGCGTAAGTGCAAAATAGAAATTATTTTGTTTTTTAATTAAAAACGCTTTTTAAGTGCTTCAAAGAGACAACTAAGTAAACAATTAATTTCCAACAGGCATATTAGTGAGCCGCGCCCGCCCCCGCGTACCGAACAACGCCCTTGAAACAGCAGCTGGCCGCAACAACAAAAACTGACCACGTCACACAGCATTTGCATTCCGGATTTCCAAACAAGTGAAACACAATGAGCAAAGTAACGTTTAAGATAACGCTCACATCGGATCCCAAGCTGCCGTTCAAGGTGCTCAGTGTGCCGGAGGCGACACCCTTTACCGCCGTGCTGAAATTCGCCTCCGAGGAGTTCAAGGTGCCCGCGGAGACGAGCGCAATTATTACAGACGACGGCATTGGGATTAGTCCACAGCAGACCGCCGGCAATGTCTTCCTCAAGCACGGCTCTGAGCTGCGTCTCATACCCAGAGACCGCGTGGGCCACTCACAATAGTTAAATCTAACCTAAGCCTCCATTTCACATGCACAGAGATTTTCCAAGAACCCGCAATGAAATATATACGAATATGTTAAAAATGCACTCACCTCCATGTAATACTTCCAGCCGCTGGGCAGCGCATAGTACTGTTCCCGCGGCGTACGCACAACGCCGTCCTCGAAGCCCAGCAAGATCTGATTCACAGGCGGCGCTCGCTCGTGCTCGAAATAATACTTGACAGGATTGTATTGCGACATTTCACAGAGTTCCTTCACCTTGAAGAACAGCCGCCGGCCCTGCTTGCCGTGCAGCAGATCCTTGGCCATGCGCTTGCACGCAATCCTTATGGGATCGGCGCCCTTTCTCAGCGGCTTCTTGGCCGCCTTTATTGCATTTATATGCTTCTCTAGACCCATGGCAATTAGCTGGTATTCCGAGGGCGCGTAGGCCGTAAACTGCACGGTGCGCGGCTGAAAGGCCATGCGTGGCAAATACTGCGGATACATAAAGACCTGGCTGTCCAGCATGAGATCCATGATACGCGGCGGCAGCCGCGGCACCTGGCGCGTATGTCCATCCCTAGGGGAAAGGAAATAGGTAGAATTAAAATAAGACTCGAGTTGGAGTCTAAACTAAACTCACGTCAATTCGGTTTCCTTGTTGATGAATCGCATCATCTTCTTGTTCTGCTCCTCGTACTCATCGCTGTTGAGATCGTGCTGCCATTTGTTGATCAGCTGGACGGCGCCATTGAGATTCCAGCAATTGAAGCTGGCATCCTTGCTGGCGCGCTGCTGCAGCTCCTCCAGCATTTGGCGCGGCTTGTCGGCCATGGCGTAGAGCAACGGATGCGAGTAGGTCTGCAGAAAGGTCTGCGTCAGCATCTGCGTGTGAATGCGCAGCTGCTGCTGCAGCAGATCGTGCTGCGACGAAGTGAAGCCCTGGACAGGAGGAGCAGCAGCAGGGGGCGCAGGAGCTGGTCGCTGGTGGCGCAAACTCTCAAAGTGCGCTTCGTACTCGGAGTAAATGTGGCGTCTGATGGACAAATATTTGCAGGAGAAGTTCGTGTCGTAGGGCTCGCTGGACTTCAACTCGGTCAGGGTGAGCTCGGCCGGCGCAATTACCTGGAATTCTGATGGCTGAAGGTACCCTCCGGGAGACGGCAGCAGCTCGTTTCCACTAGCTATAACCTTGGCTAATTGGAAGCAATTGGGCTGTTCTGGCAGCTGCACCGCTATCAACTCCGGCGGTTGCTGGTCAATTGGCTCCGACGTTATGTTGACCAAGCTGCCGGAGGCATCCAATTGGCTAACGCCGGCGTATGTGCTGGGCGTGGACATCAGCTGGGGCTGAAAGGCGTTCACTGCAAAGTCAATTTGACGCGACGCTTGCTCGATGGGCTCGATTGTGGCGTCCAGTTCGTCCTGTATGGTGAGAAACTTTTGCGGCGTCTCCAGTTCAATGGAGTCCAGGGAGACGCCCTCCTGCAGCAGGCCCGCAAACAGCTCGGACACCAGGTCCGTGAGCTCCTTCTTCGAGATGTTCACGTCGCGCAGCTCCTCGGCGTCCACGGGCACCATTTCAGCCGCCACATACTCAGGATCATTGATGGGATCGTCGTCGTCGCCCAGAAAACTGTTGTCTATAGAGAAAATACCAGCATATTTAAATGACATTTGGTTTACAAGCCTTGCTGCACTCACTCAAGGGCTTAGAGAAGTCGTTGAGGAACTGCATCCACTCCGTATCGTTGGCCGTCATATCGTATTCCAGCATTTCACTGTGGTCCACATCGGGCGGCACGAATTCCGACTGCAAATCCTCGATGGTAGTCTGCTGCAGGCACAGCTTGGAGCGCGTCCTCGCTGCAATGCGCAGATCCTCGGAATTCTTGTCCGGCGGCAGCTTGAAGCAGCCGTCCGAGGTGAACTTAACAGGCGACTCCTCGTTGGCTGTCATCGGCGTTTGCGGTGTGCAGGGATTCGAATCGAAATCGGAGGCTGTTGTATTGGGATCATCATCCGACTGGAAATGGACAAAGTTCTTAAATTAAATTGGGACTGGGGTTAAATTCTATTTTCACTCACATGAAAGTCATCCTCCTTGAAGGTGTATTCCTCATCCTCCTCATCTGAGTGCAGGTCTGCGCGTATCAGCGCCTCAATCTCATTGTTTACGGGCGTATCCTTCAGAGGAGGCAACGATATGCCCGGCGTGCGATTTAATTCCCTTGCCTTGGCCCTTGTCAATTTGGGCACCGAGGGCGTTTCTGTGATAATGATGGCGCCGCGCTGTTGCTGCTGCGTATCCTCCTGGGCCGCTGCCTCGCGCCGTTCGCGCGCCAGCTCGTCCTCGGCCTTGAGCGTGACCAGCGCCAGGACGTGCTCGTTGCGCACCACCCGCCGGACGACTTTGTGCATGTCCTCGCTGCTGATGTCGTTGGCGCGCGCCACTTTGCGCAGTCGTCGATCAATCTGCTTGGCATCCTCGATGTTACAGTCGCCCAGCTGCGTGTCCAGACTCGGCCCGGCGTCCTTTTCCAGGCGGCGACGTTTGCGCGGCTGTCGAGCGACGCTCAATGTTGGCGTCGAATTGGCGCTGCTACTGCTGCTGCTGTTGGCGGCGGCACGCGTCGGCGTCTTCAGATCGTTGGGATCCCACTTTTTGGTACTGCTCGGCATGCTGGCGACACATTTAAATATGATTTTTAGCCTATTTCACAAGTGCTCCTTATATCAAAACAAAAGTGTTGCCAGTGTGTACACAAAATGCCGCCACAAAATAAATAGACAAAAGCTGTATCGATATGCTTGTACAAACAGTGTGGCATTTAGCGGCTATCGTTATGCAGTGCAGCCTGCACTTAACATTATGCACACAACAGCTGATTTGACAAGCTGGTTCATTTTAGCATGTTGACTGAATCCCTCTTGTGCTGGCAGCTCCAATTGGAGTGGTGAAATGATTGGATTGCTTATAGTTTTGTTATTAAAAATATATCACTATAATTTATTAAATTGTTTAGTTAATAAACCGCTTATAACTTGAACAGTCTAGTTAGAATAACTGCCTAGTTCTGCCAATAAGGCCGTAAACATGTGCATTGGATCATTCTAGTCATTTGTTCAATTGAACTGCTGAACAGAACAGCTCAGCTCTAATTTAGTTCGCACAGATTATTATTTATTTTCCTGCAATAAAGTTTTATGCGTGTAATGTCAACTGCCTGTGCGCCGGCTAATTGCAATAAATGTGAAAAATGCGCATCTGCATGGTCTCCGACTTCTTCTATCCCAGCATCGGCGGCGTTGAGGAGCATGTCTACAATCTCTCGCAAATGCTGTTGGCGCTGGGCCACAAGGCAAGCGAAGCGCAGCAAAAAGCGCGAACTTTAAAATAGGCCAAGCAATTAATATATGCCCCTATTTTTCCAGGTCGTTGTGCTGACGCACGCGTATGGAGATTGCAGCGGTATTCGGCACATGACGAACGGGTTGAAGGTCTACTATCTGCCCATTAAGGTCTGCTACAATCAGTGCATCCTGCCCACTGCCGTCTGCAATGTGCCCCTGCTGCGTGCGGTGCTGCTGCGGGAGCAGGTGGACGTGGTGCACGGTCACTCTGCGTTTAGTGCCTTGGCACATGAGGCTTTAATGGTGGGAGCGCTGCTTGGCCTTAAGGTGAGAGGAAGCGCACTAAAATAATAATGTAAACTTTATCATACCTTCCTCTCTGCTCTTCCCACCATTACAGACCGTATTTACGGATCACAGTCTGTTCGGGTTTGCGGATCTGTCGGCGGCGCTGACCAACAAACTCTTGGAGATTACTTTAAGCATGGTGAATCACGCGATCTGCGTCTCGCACATCGGCAAGGAAAACACAGTGCTACGCGCCCGCGTGGCCAAGCATCGTGTATCGGTTATACCCAATGCGGTGGACACGGCTCTCTTCACACCCGATCCGCGCCAGCGACCGGTGAACGGGGTAATCAATATTGTGGTCGCCTCGCGGCTAGTCTATCGCAAGGGCATCGATCTACTGGCGGGCGTAATACCGCGCTTTAAGAACACGCCGAACATCAACTTTATTATTGTGGGCGACGGACCGAAGCGGGATCTGCTCGAGGAGATACGCGAGAAGACGAATATGCAGGATCGCGTGGAGATCCTGGGCGCCGTGGAACATGCTCAGGTGCGTGATGTGCTCGTGCGCGGCCACATCTTTGTGAACACCTCGCTGACGGAGGCCTACTGCATGGCCATTGTGGAGGCGGCCTCGTGCGGCCTGCAGGTGGTCTCTACCAGCGTGGGTGGCATACCCGAGGTGCTGCCGAACAGCCTGATCCTGCTGGCCGAGCCGGACATCGAGGCCATCTACTCTGCCATACTGGTGGCCATCGAAAGACACCGCAAGATCGCGGCCACCAGCTCAGCTTCCAATGGAAACATTCCGCAAGAGACGAACGGAAATGCGCGGCGCCGTCGACGCAAGAAATCCGGCGCAGCTGTGCAGCTCGCGAGCTGCCCAACAGCTGCTGGGGCAGCTGGGGATACCATCAGCCCTATGGAGCCAGTGCTGTGCCCGCACAGATGCAACGAGCTCGTGGAGACGCTCTACAACTGGGAGGATGTGGCCCAGCGCACGGTCAAGGTCTACGATCGTGTGCTGCGGGAGCGCGCCTTCACACTCAGTGAGCTGATCTATGCCGTGTACCAGTGCGGTGCCTGGTTCCTTGCCTTCCTCGTCGTGGGCCACTTTACGCTGCTTCTCATGGAGCGTTGGCGTCCACGCAGTCGCATTGAGGTTGCCTTCGAGCATCGACGCAAGCCGAGCTAGTGCCGGGTAGCCATAAAAACTTCCATATGAGCGTCACTTGTCCAAGTCATTGTTAGTTTTTTTATAGTTGATCAATTTTGTCAATTAGCTAAATATTTACAAATGCCGATGTGTTCGCAATAACAATAATATATTTCATTTTAAATACAGCAGAGCGCTGAACGTCGCATAACATTCTGTTAAATGTTATTTTACATTAACATTCAAATAACATTCAGTTAACATGAACCAAGTTCTGCACTCAGTTTCGCGCTCTGTGAAGTTGGCTGCGCACGCATATTTGCGTTGTCTGCAGGCGCTCAAATCGATACGCAATTCAAATCGATAGCTTTAGTCTAACAACAAACGAGCTGCGGTAAGGTTGTGTGGGCGAGGCGCGCGCGCACATTGCCAAAATCTAAATAAAACACTTAAATTAGCGAAATAGCTTTTAAATTGCCAGCGGACGCTTGCCATTTTTACACAGAACAGCACCCGAGTGCAATTTTGTGTGGCCCGGACCAATTTACCAACGCATTTCATTCAATACAAGCGATTTTTTAGTTTACAGTTATATTCGCAGAAGTGAATTATTTCAAATGTGGTGTGAATTTAGCGCGTATTTCAGCTGCGTGTCGCGAGAAAAGTGCATTTGTCAGGGGAAATACTGAAATACTTGGAAAACTGTGCTGAAGTTTTGGCAAATTGAACCGTTTATAGGCGCGCAGCATCTTGCTGGACATGTGACGTCATTCGCGCGCTACTTTTGGTGTCCAGTTAGATTCGCATTTCTGTGTGTGTGAGGGTGTGAGAGAGAGAGAGCCAGAGTTCTTTTTGTGTGCTTGGAATTAGAACGAACTGTTCATTTATTACGCACTGCACTTGTAGCTGACACAAGTCCTTGAATATATCCTTTTACCCTCCCCTCCTCCCACCTGCTTCTGAGCTACCAAGGCCACAAGGCTTTTGTTTTATCCTAGTTTTCATATCGTGCTTTCTGTTCATATTCGGGCTATGTTTTATTCTTAGCGTTTCCTATTAATTCCATTGACAAACGCGCTTTGATTTACCGTAAACACGAACTGCGAAAAGCGGTATTTTAATCATTTTGTTTGTGTTTCGTTTTATTCCACATTTTTAGTCTCTACAAAAATCTTAATAAAAATACAATTTTATACTCGAGCTTAAAACAACAAAATAAATCAACAAAAAATCAATTCAGGTAAGTAAAATATATAAAATAAATAAAATTATATAAATGGTCCGCAATTAATTTTTTCCCAGAAGATAAGGTTTCTACAAATGTATTACTAATTTATATTTGTAAACATTGATAAGAAAAAACTTTGATTTATTTATATTAATTATATAAAAAGTGTTTAATTTGTTGCTTATCAGAATATTTCTTAACCTTTAGCTTGAGCTTTAAGCTCTTGTTTAGCCTCAGGTTTCTCTTGGTTTCTTTTTTATTGTGTTTATCTTTTAAACAAATTGTATTTTTGCCACATAAAAACTTCAAAGCTTCCTCAGCTAATGAATTTTTAATGTGCTCCCAAAAAAAGAATCTGCCTCCTGGCAGCTGCGACTCCTAAGTGCTCCTCCAAGAAGAAAACGCACATAAATCTAACCTCGAGTTGCGAAAAGTATTCGAAAATGTTCCGACCCCAAAAAGCCGCTGGGAGGCTGTAAATAATGAAACACCAGACAAGCGCCAGACTGAACAACAACAGGATATAGGAATAAAAAAAAACAACAACAGGGGGGCGGGGAACACCGCCCACGTGTATGTGTGTGTTTGTGGAAAGTTGCAGCTCTCAAAGGAATACGGGGACATCATAATCAAAGGCTTTTATTGCGCCATCAAATAACCAGAAAACTGTTAGCTCAAGCGTTCCAGGGGTTGGGGGAAGGGGAAGGGGATTGTTTTGGGGATAGACTGCAAAAGGAGCTGCGGCTTAGCCTTTTTTAGGCCAGGCCAGGAAATGTTAGTGAAAAAGGGCCCGGAAACCGGGCACAGACAATTTGCCTAGGCACGTTCGACCTAATAAGCATAGGCAAGGGCAGGGGGGGATTATGGCAAGAAGAGGGAGGGGGAGGGGGGGGGGGCAGTTAGTGAGCAAAGTGCTTCCGTGTTGGAGGCCAAATCGATTTTTATTGACATACACAAGTTGAATGCACCAAGAATTCGATTTCGATTTAGTTTTTCGGTGGATTGGGCAGACAGTGGAAATAGAAAATGGGAAATGGGGAAGGCCACCCAATTTTAGGGGTTGCTTGGGAAACACGCCTGCCCTCAAATTGATTGCAACTGCGATAATTCGTTAAGCAATATACATATATAAATATATGTACAGTGGAAACTGGACTAACGAACAGCTTTCTTAAGCAAATATTTTGAATTAAAAAAAGTTCTTTGAAGTTTACATTTTATTATTTTTGTATAACTTTTTTTTTGCTAGCTCCTCTTTAAAAGTACCTGCTATGTTAGTTGTTCACCACAGCGTGCTTTCACTGTATTTTTGTTGTAAACAAGCCACGTCTCCAAAGTTCAACTCAAGTTTTGCCAAAGAGGCGACAAAAGGAATACAAAAAAGGGAAATAAAAGTTGTTTTCTGTGCGCTTTGACACGCACTTTCTTGATATTTGATAAGCTCAATGATATTCCCCCCCTCCCCTCCCCCTGTTCCCTTTAACTCTGTTTTTTCGAAGGTCTGCCCACGTATTTTGATTCGCCTCAACTATTGCCTTTGCCTTTTCGTGACGCTGCTCTTCTAAACCCCCTCCAACCCCCTTTTCCCCTCCTTCTTTTCGTTGTGTTCTTCGCTTTGGCAATCTTTATTTTTGGTAGCTTGGCAAAAAACTTGTTTTAGTTTTGTTTGTGTATTTTTCTCTTCTTCTTCTCTCCTCGTTTTTGGCGTTTTGTGCTCTATTTTTAATTTTATTCGTATTTTATTTGGTGGCTGTTGACATTCAGTTCTGCTTCTTGTTTCCATTGCTCTTTGAACTCTTTGCTGCGTTCCCCTTTCTCCTCTTCATTAGATCCAAACAATGAACACTTAATGGCGCCACCAGCTTCAGTCTCAGTTGTTGTATTTTTTGTTGTTGTTGTTGATGTGCTTTGAGCCCTCGGTCGAAAGTTAAGTGTTTTGGGTCGAGTGCGATAAGCCGCTTTTGGCTTTAAGCCGATGGGTTTTGTGGTGGCTCCAAATCCAGATGCTGACTGGTCGCAGATTGTGGGCGTTAAATAATCAATCAGCAATTGTGATGGAAAGTTGGAAAATCAAACAAGTGAAAGGAAAATTTATTAAGCTTTGAGCAATCAGAAAGAGCTGCAATAAGTAGATGAAAGATAAGACAGAGCTATAATTATAATTATTAATATATATTTTGCTTAATGGCAAATAAGATTAAAAGGGTAAAAGAATACAAAATATACTAATTTCTATGAGCAGTATTTATTTCAAATTTAGTAAATGTTGAGACTGGAAAGAAGCTATTTGATAAGAGGAGGTGTAATAGATCCTGCTATGTCCATCTGACATTCAAACCTGGTCTTCAAAGCTTTTTCTGATGCAATTATATATCATTCGCAGTCCGCTCCGCTATAAAATGATATAAATTTAAAGACATATGCTTTGGTATAGATAAGAAGTTATAGTTATTTAGAAGTCCTCACTTTAGCCACGTCGCATTTACCGCTACTTCGGCTTCGATGGCACGACAATGGCGCCAAAGCGCCGTGTGTCCTTCTGCTGTCTGTCTGAAGGGGGGGCTGTCAAGGATATGAAACTTATTTGCGCCACGCAAACAGCTGAGCAAAAGGACAGCCGCAGGAAAACAAACAACAAACAACACACGTTTCAACGAAAAGCAATTGAAACACAAGCTGCGGAAAAGGAAGCAGGACAATTGCTGGCAACGAACGAAAAAAAAGAAATAAAAACACATGAATAAAGTTGCCGAGTTAATTCATTTGAACAAAAAAAAAAAAGGAACCCACGCAAAGCTCGCAAGACAATCGTTGCGGAGTCCTTGCGCAGATTGAATCCTTGTGAAGGCCGTCGCAGCCAACGAGAATGAGTCATCGAATACTCTACATATACATATGTATATATATATATATTATAGCGCCGGCGGCTCCACGCAGGAGTCTCCCAAAAACTCATAAATTTAACCATTGCTCTTGGCTTCATTTCTTTTATTTTTTTTTTTTGTTTTTGTTTTTCTCAATTTTTGCCTTTGTTGATTATGAAATTTCATTTGGGGCTCAATTAACTTGCGTTGAGCACGCGATTCCGCTGCGGACTGTGTCATATAAACGAATTTTTTACATATATAAATACACTGAAAGAAATCGAGTGGGAGTGTAAAATAAGGCATCAAAAAACATATTCTTAATATTTGATAACTCTTACATTTTTCTCTGACTGTATTTATATACCTATATATATTCGTATATAGTTCGCCTTTGTCGCAGAGTTTCAGCTTGTGGTAGGTTTCAGGACTCTCTTTTCCCCCTCTCTCTCTTCCTTTGAAAGCCTTTGCTTAATGGCCTTTTAAATGTGGCGCCAACTTGCGTGGCTGCCTCCGCGGCGACGCCCCCCATTTTTCCACCCGCAACGGAAATGTGCATTTAAGTTGAACCGAGTGAGTTTAAGGACCTTCGGAGACAACACGCTGACAGCGTGTCCTGTTGTCGCACGCACTGCCAAAAGCAAATCGATGAACTAATTTGATGGACGTCAGAAAATGTGACTTGCGTGTGGTAGAAGACGGGGTAGTGGGAAGGGGGAGGGAGGGGAAAAAGCGCGTCAAAGGTCAACCTCGAGGGCGTTGACGAGTCCCAGGGTTTGTGAGAGTGTGTGTGCAATAGTAATAAAGATCTGATGACATTAGTTTCGAATGGAGCGTGAAGGGAAGGTTTTTAGGGTATATTGTAATAAATATCAGCTGATAAATTATAATTTGTCATGGCTTATTGGGTTAACAAGCAGCTTAAGATTTGTATACAAAAAGAGCTGGTTAAGTTATAAAAAGTGTAAATTAGGAAGTTAACTGTTTTAGGCTTTTTAAAAAAGAACTAAAAAACAGTTTTGCATTTAACTGAACACAAAACAAAGAAATGAAAGATTATATTATAAAATAGAAATAAAGCAAAGATGGAAAAATAAAAAATTCAATTCACATATTGCAAATATTTAACAATTTCCGTCTTTTTAGCACGCTATCAAATAGAAAGCAAAACCTTTGAACCCAACATGATTCATGCACGAATTGTTCTCGTTTCTAGGAAAACAATGTTGAGTCTTCCAATTAGTTCGGCCTAAACAAATTTAAAGCCATGACTAAAGAGAACATAGTTGCCGCCTCTTTTTCTTAGCCCCACAAATACTATATAAAGCTCAAGATGAATTCTTCTTCTTATATGTGGCTTATCCTAATCAGCATAATTTTTTATAAGTGATGTCATCAATGTGGCGAGCAGTTTGCATATTATGGAAATATGGTCAAGACCTTGAGCCTAGCCTCTGTCGTCATCAACGGGGCCAAGTCAAGTCAAGTCGATGCTCATGACTCAATCATTGATTTTATTTCGCTTTTTTTGTTGTTGTTTTGCATAGTTTTTTTCTCTTATTTTTTTTTGCATGCTTTAATTGTGCATTTATTGAGCTAAATTGTGAACTATTGTTAGAAGTATAAACACAATTAGCTACGCCTGTCGCATGGGCAACGAGATCTATTATGTTAATGCGGTTTTTCTGTTTATAAAAATAACAAAAAAATAAAGTAAAATGTTTAAAAGATTGAGAAATTACTTTTTATAAATAAATTCTCAGACTTTATTTTATTTATACTTCCAAAAAGCTTTCTCTTAAGCTTCAACTAAGAAGTTCTCTTTTTAAATGCACAAACTTTTATTAAATATATCTGATGATTAATGTTTTCTTAGTTCTTTAGGTAGCCTAAGGTCACAAAAATATTTCTTGTTCCTAACTTGTATGATAAATGAGAGAAAAGAAAAGTTTTAAGCTTGGGTTTTAATCAGATATGATAATTGGCCAAGAGTCGAAGAAGCATATTTTTTTAGCTTCTGTTTTTCTTTTGGCCAAAAAAAATAAAACAAAAATAAAACTCATTTGTTGCCAAGGCGTCAAACTTTGTTGGCTTTTCGTGTTAATCATTTGGAGTCGAATGAGATTTGTGGATGAATCAGCAGCAGCAGCAGCTACTTTGTGGCATGCAGCATGTGTTGGCTGCAGGACCTGTGCTGGAATGGGCGTGCGTGAGCTTCGTCCTGTGACGGAGATTCAGACGACGCGTCGAGACAAGTACGCAAAAAATGCCCGCAAGCAAACTAGCAGCTGCCTCGACTCTGCTTCTTCTTCCTCTTCTAGTGGCATTGTCCTTGCTGTCATCCAGGACGAGGGGTGGTTTACTTTGCTTTTCGGCTGCGTTGTCTGCGCCGCTCGCTTACAGCATTCACACATCTACTACCACCAGCTCGTCCTTCGTCCTGCCACAGTTGCTGCTGCTGCTGCGTCTATTTTTTTTTTTTTTTGGGCAGACAACAACAAGGACTCGCTCATCCTGCGTCCCAGCCACACAGGGGTTGGACTCGGCATGCGCTTATATATTCTATTATTTATTTTCTATTTCATTCTCTATTACGCTTTGTTCGGCTTTTCGCCGCTGCTTTTTGCTTCTCTGTTGTGTTCGCCCATTCGCACAGAGTATTTTCCGTTTTGTTTTGGGGCGGCAAAACGCGCCTTCGTGACGAGTCCTTAAACGCGTTTCGAGTGGAATTTCGCCTGAGGCTAACTCTGTGCACAGTGCTGGCCAAAATAATGCGCATGGTCTGTGAAAATGAGTGAGATTTTTCTTAGTTGATGTTGGAAATTGTGGGAAATAAAAAAGCAATTAACGCAATTATATTTAACTATTTTTATACTAAGCCGAATAAAATGGTTGAATGGGTGTAAATAATATATAATATTTAGTAGATTTTTTATACCTTTTTAGTATGTTTTAAAAATAAAATATATAATATATGAAGAAAGTATCACTGAAAATTATTTTTAATAATCCAAATTAAACACTTTTATCTGCATTAAATATTTCCAATTAATTTACTTCACTCGAAGACATTTACTTACCTAATTCCAATTAATGTTTGGTCAACTTTAAACTATATCTACTTTATTTTAAAACACCATACTGCTTTCTTTCTCCCAAGACTCCCACACATAAATCACTTAATTTTCTCATTAAAATAAAACCCTTCAAAATTGTCAATTGAGCAACTTCCGCTTGGGTCTCGACGCATTCAATTTAATGTCTTCATTTCGAGTACGTAAAAGAATTTTTGGCTGCATTTCCGGAGCTTGTGGAAATTATGAAATTTCCGGCAGCAGTGCCAAAAAAAATATAAACAGAAGCTGATTTTAAATGCTGACTGAACTTTTCACTGGAATTGAGTTGGGCTCTTGGCTAGCTCTAGTTTCGGTTTGTTGACATTTGGCTGCGATTCCCAGGACACACAGACACAGACCGGCAGAAAAGGGACATAGCGTGCACCGCAGGCGCCCAAAAGGGAAAACCGCACGCGTCGCCACGGCTAATATTAGAGTCCTGATCCCAGATCCTGTTGCGATACGGTCGCAGCGGCGCCCGCCAGCAATTACTTCACGTTCTGTAAACAAACAACAACAACAACAATGCGTGGCACATAAAATTAATTTCTACACTCAAAAAGTCGGCGACGAAATTGTTATTTTGCGTGAAATTTCTCGACACCGTCGCAAGGCTCGTTTTCAATATGAATTCGCGGCTTTAGTTAACGGCATATCCTGCGGTGCCTGTCCAATAAAAACCACCCCGCTTTAAATACACCCGCCCTAAAGGCTGCAAACCGTGCATTACCTTTGCTGTCACTACCAAAATACCCTGTACTAACGGGTTTTTTTTGAGCATATACCATATAAATCATTATTGGTATAAATTTTCACATAAATAATTAATTAAAAATTCTTTTACAGGGTATCTCTGTATTGAGCGGTCCCTTTTAAAGGAGTTTAGCGTGCTTCTCCCTCGTCGTTGTGTTAAATTTTTAGAAAATTACCCACATAGCCTTTTGTTTTTACTTTTATTTATGTTATGCCTTTGTTTGCATTATTTCTTAGCCTGTTTATTGGCTGCGCTTCGAGGGCGGCTTTTGGAACCCTTTTCTCGCTATGTGTGGAGGTCAAATCGCTTGCATTCTTGCAATTAACATACTCAACACTCTCTCTCTCTCTCTCTCTCTGTGTCTCCCTTTCTCTCTTCTCCAATTCTCAAGTGCGTGGAGTGTTTGACATGCCTTTGATATTGTTGTCGTTGTTGTTGCTTTTCGAGTTTGAAGTTTGCTTTTGAAGAAGCGTAAACAGTTTAACTTGACGAGCCCAAAATCGCAACTCAAATGGAAATAATTGCCTTTTTTTTATTATTTGTATGATGATGAGGTTGGAAGCCTGTTGTTGGTTGACTTGGAAATAATCTCAAGTGGGCGTTGAGCTGTCTCAATATTGGGGGGATTTATGACAATCTAATGGATTGTTTAGATTTCGCTGATTGGTTTTTGATTTTATAATTGCTTTGAGTTATTTTAAGTATAAAAATACTTACATAAGTATAAATATACTTCTGTATAAATACCTCCATCTTGTTTTCGATTATCTCAACACGTTTTCTTTCCCTCAGAATTGTTTGGCTGCGCTTTAAATTCAATACAGATTCATCAAATGCTGAACTCGAACCTAAAACCAATTTGTTTTCCTTTCAACATGCCTGCCCCGCCCACTTTGGAGCTCAGCACTTTGTGGCACATTCAACTTGTGCTGCGTTATTATTATTTGCAGCATCCAAAAGATTTTCTACTCCAATCCGTAATACAAAAGACGTCTTTTTCACTTTCCTTGCGGCAGCAAATCCTGCAAAGTTCACGCTAAATTTAAAGTGCACAAAGAACATTGCCCAGCCCACAAACCAGAACCCAGACCCAGACCCAGAACCCTGAGTCCAGGCCTCAGTTCAGACCCCAGCAAGGTGTGTGTGTGTGCACAGCTGTTGCCAACCTGGCAAAAGCAACTCACCCACAACCGGAGGCACTGAATTCGATATGAGGTTTCCCCTTTTCCTTTTTCCTTATTTTTTTTTCTCTTTTGCATATTTATGCTGAATTGCATATTTCTGGCGAGACCGCAGACGAGAAGTGCAATTGTTGGGATTTATGTGAATGCCCAACGGTGAGCTTTAACTGAGTTCGCAGCTGCTGATAAGCCAGAAAGCAACCTTTAAACGCAGAATTTTGAGTGGCTTTGCTGATAACACAATCCCCCAATCAACTCAACTCAACAACTTCTCGCGACATGCAAACTATGTCCAAAAAACAACAATTGGTTGAACAAAAAAAAAAAAACAAGTAAAAGGAAAATCAATAGTCCAGGCACTTGGCAACACTTGACGATTAAGGGAGGAAGGGGAAGGGTATTTAGTGGAGGGGGGAGGGGAGGGCTTTGGGTAACTGAAGTCCATTCTACGCAATTTGAGTGGCGCCCTCGGAGCTCTAAACTGGCGCCATGGCCATGTCCTCATGTCATGTACATGTTGGCCATGTTGTGTGGCTCCTGTTGTTGTTTTGTCTTACATATACCCTGTAGTCACTTAGAGATTGTTCGGGGCATATTTTTTGTGTGCAAACTGTTAGTTAAAATTATTTTATAAATGATTTTAGAAGCCTTGTTGTTAATAATAATAATAGGAGATTTATTTAATTAATTATTTATTTTTATTCTCTCGATAAGCAAAATTTTAAATATAAATATGTAAAACATTTTGATAATTATCTCAGATCTGTGTATAGAGTATCTTTTACGCAAGCCCTCCCCACCAGATCACTTCTAGTGGTTTACCTATTTTTTTTCTCCACTCGCCTCTTGACATGACAGTTGGTAAAGTGAATCCTGTTAGCCTGCCCGCCAGGCACGCGTCCTTCCTGTCGCCGTAAATGAAAAAGCTAAATTGCCATTAGAAATTGCGAATACTCCTCTACTCCAAATACCCCAGCCTGAGCACCTCTTGGGCCAACAATTGTTGCGTTCGTTGGCAACTAGCGCACACTCCAATCGAACCTCTCTATAAGTGTTCATAATTGTCCTCAGGACCTGCCTGCTAGGCGCAGGAGTGGCCTCTATAATATGGTCAGCACAGTTACGAGTGTGTGTGTGTGTTTTATTGATTTATGAGGGGGAAGAAAACCTATGTCTGATTAAATTTTGCGGTGGGTAATAAGTAGCAACCACAAATGCTCAATTATGATCATGCGGGAAACTGAAATTCGAGATTAGAAATCTTTGTTGGGTTAGTTTCAAAAGCGTTTTTAATGAGCGGGCTGAAAAAAAATTGTGAAAAAAATAATCAACTTTTAGCCTGCGTATTATATGAAAATGTATATAACAAAATATGTTCAAGGCAAAAATTAATGTTTATTAATAACAGAAATGCAAGCTAGAACTATCGATAGGGTTTTTTCAGTCTTAAACATAGTTATGCACACTTTTGCAACAGGGTATATAAGTCGGTATTGGGATTCAATATATAAAGTACCTTGCTCCAGTTAAACCTCTTAATCCTGCCAAGTATTATCCTATTACAAAGTAGTTCATAAACGTTGCTTGCAGCTATTTCTCCAGCTCCTTGTCAATTGCAGGACAGAGGCTAAAGCAACCGACCAAAATAAAGCTATTAACGTAGAGCAAACCACACGAATTTGGCAGCTCTTTGGGCTAACCACAACAATGCCAGAGGAAAATCTCAACTTGTCGTTCAATTGTCGATTTGCATACCTATAATTAACACACACACGCACACTCCCACACACACACAAGTGACTCAAGAATGAGCTCATGTTTTGGGCATTTGTTTGTCTTCATATCTGTATAAATATATCTATGGGCAAGTGCTCCTTGGACAGTTGGCATAAATGACAGCAAATAGCAAATAGCACACACAGACAACGAAAGCTGTCAGCTCAATTAAAATGCCGTTTGTTTTGTGCTGCTGACGGCCAAGCTAATAATGAGCTTCCGCTTTTGGGCAAAACACAGCACAGTGCAAGCAAAAAGTATGACGCCAAGCAATCAAAGCAGACAATCTGCAACCAGCTTTTTGTGTAGGCGTCGCTGCAATTAGACAGGCTTAACTATAATTAAAGAGCTTTATAAGCCTTGGTCTATAATCTTTCTTTTTGAGGCTTGTCAAACATTTTTAATCAAATATGTTTTTCATATATGATAAATTCTCTTCAGACTTCAATCGAATGCTGAACTAGACGAAAATTATGAACTTTTTCACGTCCTAATGGCCAGAGTTGGTTTTTAGGCTGGGCTGGTCAGCTAACGGTTAACGTTGTTTCGCACACCTGCAATGCTATAAAATTTTATGGGCCCTCCGCCATAAAAGACACATTTGCCATAATGGCATTTACCATAATTAATTAGCAAATATGTTTTATGTCATTTTATGACAAAAAAAGCTCGTTAATTAGTGAAACACACAGAAAAAAAAGGTGTTGTATACAAAGTTTATGCAGAAAAGAAAAGACAAAAAGAAGAAAAACAATAACAATGCTGTCGCTTTGTTTCAATTGTTGTTAAAGCTTATTTGCATTTTATTAGCGTGTATAAATAAAATGAATACCCCTAATGGAAGATGGTTGCAAACGATATAAATTTGAACTTAGTGTTTTTTAAGCTTCTATTTATGTAAGAAATATTATTATTTCTTAATTTAATTTATTTGCTTTTTAATCAGAATTAAAAAAAATAAAATGATTTTAAGCTGATTATAGGGTATCAAACTGTGTAAACTATGTATCTAAAGGTTACACAAGGTTTACAGCAATATCATATTATCAAACACTTAAATACTCGGGGGCATTGTCTGTCCATGAGTATCAATTATTTAATTAAATTTTTGCCGTCTAAAGACAGCTTTCAGCTTTCAATGCCAATTTCAAAGGCATTTTTTCTATTGAGCTTACAAGCAATCCAATTGATTTCTAGACCTCCAATTATGATTGGCTTCTCTAAGCTCTATGTTTACTGAACTAAACCGATTTGCGACTTAAGCCTACATCCGTCAGAAACACACACACATACAGACACACACACAAATGCATTTGCGAACCTTTCTCTTCGGGAGTTAGCTCCAATTTCCTTTGGGGCGGCTTCTTCTTTGTTCTGGCTGACTTTTTTAATGGTCTTGGCCACGTGCAACTGGGCAAACGGGTTTTCGAGCGTTGCCACCACATATGCCACACAGCGACACGACTCGAGAGGCATTGCAATTAGTCTGGCTAAAGTCGTGCCTAACGGTAAACCATATTGCCCCATCTACTGTCTACAGTCGACGATCTGCGGCTCATAACTGCAGCCTCGTGAGATCCAAAGCGATAATGTCGGCTCAACTGATAGATTACCAGAAGGAGGTTCTCCTCCGGCCCGAGTTCAAGCCACATTTCATTTCTCTCTGTGCATTCTAAACGAGCTCATTTTTATCAGCATTTTATAGTGTTCGAAATTCCCAAATGCGTTTTCTATGTTTTGATTGTCGGTTGTGATATTTTAAATACCCCGTGTACGTTGAAAGGGGTAGTGTTTATAGCAGTTAGAAGAAGTCATTAAATATATTCCCAAATATATTATTAGTTTTTTTTTATATTAAAGTCTCTATAAGTTAGACAGATTTATATTAGTTGAAGAAAAATATTAAATTACAGGGTATTTGTTTACCTCCCAGGACCAATCGAATTTATTTGTAAATGATTTTTAATATTATTTATTAATAGAGTATTTCTTCTTTTGCAGCTTAAAAACATTTTGAAAGCTTGTACAATCGAGTGGTAAGTAAAAATATATATGTATATACAACATTCATATATAGCTTATTTTTCTTATCAACTTTTATGGCATTCAATAATAGAAATAATAAACTTGATTGCGGAAAGTTTCACAATTTCAAGCTTTTTTCAGTTAAAAAGCAAAACTCTTGCAACTCAATCAGCTGCCACATGTTGCAGAAGTCGCACCTTTTATGCTAACTGCAACTTTGATGGCGGCTCCATTTGTGGACACATTTCATATAACATACCCCAAAATGTTCAGACTTTATAAAGACCATAAGTCCCAAGGCTTACATCATTGCGGGCTGTCCAATTAGCGTGGTAAGGCGACGACGACTTCATTAGCATCAATCTTAATTGAATAATCATTGGGAAGTGCTTGTGAATTCAGCGCGAAGTTCGTCAAAAAAGACGCTTCTTCTTCTTCTTTATTTCGCGCAAATTTCTCGCTGATTATTCGCGTCAAGTTGACCGTGCGACAAAACTTAAGTAGCATGAATTATGCGGCAGGCAGACAAGTCTTCAAGTAGCTGCCACAACTACAAACGGTTATGTCTGTATTTGCTTTTTATTCCTTTTCTTTAGTATTTTATCTGCTGCTGTTGCTGCTGCTGCTGCAGTTTGCATCAGCATCTGCATCTGCGTTCTGCGCTGAGCAAATTGTGGGCAATCATTGTCAATTTACAATGCATATACAAAACTGCCTTCTAGTTGTTGTGCGCTTGTCCAATAAAAGAAAGCAAGCAGCTACAGTGGAGATTGCCTAAAAGCAATGCGAAACTTGTCTCAAAAACTCAAAGAGTTGTATACGAATGATTAATATGAAGGCTAAGACTATGTAGAAAAGTATTTAAACCACACTCTAACTTAAATAAAGATATGTCGAACAAAACCATTTTAGACAATTTTTACAATGGGAAGTTTCTAATTTAATACTGCTATAACTTTGGCAAAACTTGACCGATTTTGATGAACCATTATAGTCATGAATTTTTATTTAGAATCATTTGGCATTTAAAAATTTTGCATTTTGAGAAAAATATTTTTTTTCATTTTTTTCGAAAAAAGCATGTACTCCCCCCTTGTGATTTTCGCAAATTTTTTTTTCCAAAATTTAGAATCGCGAATTTTTATTTTTAATCGATTGCGTATGCCAATATTAGTATAAAAATCTACTTAAAACTTAATTCTGAGATGGTTTATTTTTTTGCAAAAAATCGCCCAAAAATTACGCAAATTTTTACTAGTGAAGCTCCCAAATGCATTCCGGTTTTACTCCTACGAGTAAGTCCATATTTCAAATTGCTATAACTTTGCCAAAACTTGACCGATTTTGATGACCGAAACCATTTAAGTCGTGAATTAGTGTCAAGAATCAATCGGCAATTTTAGAAAATATTTAAATATATATTCTATTTATATGAAAGTTTTGTTATATGAAAAATTATAAAAAATTAATTTGCTGATTTTTAGCGAATCTTCACTGTACCCGCATTTTGTGCCTCGGGAGCAGTTCGTTGGAGGCGCACCTTGAACTACAAGCTGCGGCTGGCGTCGCTAAAGGGGGCGGGCAGGGGAAAAGAGGCGGGCAACGAGTCTTATCCGAGCGCTGAGATCAGACAGACTGTAGTTGTTGTTGTTGATGGGGTCGTTGGGGGTTTTATTTACCTTGTCTGGTGGTTTGTTTTTTTTTTTTTAAATTTTATGAGCCGACTATTTGCCTCTCTTTTTGTCGCCCAACACTTTTCACGCTTTTTGGCTGCAGTTTTGCATTTGTTTTGTTTGTTTTCACAGGCAAATTTGTATGTTTTGTGCGTTTGCCTGGCAACTTTTTTTATTGCTTTTATTTATTCATTTATTTATTTATTTGTGTGTGTGGCGAATTTGTTTTTGTTTCTCGCCCCGCACATAAATCCAATTGCTTAAACAAATACCCACAAGGGGCAAAGGGGCGTGGCCAAAGGGGAGGGCGTAACTGGGATAGCGCCCCGAAAAACGAAACCAAAAACGAACCTCCAAATTGTCGACAGCTGCTGCCAGTGATTAATTTTCATGTGGCGACACTTTGTACATATTTATTCAAATTTACGACTCTAAATATATATACATATATATCGTGCTATATGGCACGACATTTGATGGACACACACATGCAATTTATGAGGCTGCATGAGAGGATTGAAAGGAATTGAGCTGCAAGGTTAAGTCTTGATATATTTGTGTGAATATTTAATCAAAGCACGTACAAGCTACTCAGAATGAGGAAATGCCCAATAACTTGCTATTTTTTTTTAGAGCTATCAACTATTTAAAGTAATAAAAGGGAAAAATAGTAGTAAATTATTTGTAGGCTTTATTTTGTTAGAAGAGTTGTTTGCAAATTTATTATGTTGTTTTCTCTATAAGTAAATTTGTAGACTTTTCTTTATCAAAGAGAAATACTTTATGCAACTGTATCTTTTTTCTCTAGTATATACTTGATTACAACAAAGAATAAAGAACGAGGCATTGAACAATATAAATGCAATTAATTTTACCTGTCTCAAACTTCCTCTTTGCCTCACACACACATTTTTCCTGGCCCCCTTCAATTCAATTAATAAATTCGATTACATGCTTTGAGACAATTTCCTTTCGCTAACATAAATTGTGCATCTTTTCACAATTTCCTGTCGTGTGTGCACTTTGTAATGTGATATGTGTTAAATAACTTAACCCACTTTGAACCACTGTGTGGTGCGTGCCACTTGATAGTAAGTTTGTAGGTTTGCACCGAAGTGGATGTACTCCAAAGTAAGACGCCGCTTATCGCGTTTAATGCCGCATATCATGCACTCACCCACACAAAGACACTCCACGGGGGTGCACAGTTCCGGCCATTAGCTGCAGATACTTTTGTATCTATTGGATGCGTTGCGTCAAGATGCGTGTCAATGTTGTCAAACGGTGTCATCGTGCCCCGGCGAATGTGGAGCGACAATTTAATTTCATTTAATGTCAAGTGTCGGTTTTTTTTTCTGTTTCTGCTTCTGCTTCTGCTTTTATTTTTATTTTTAGTCTATCTCTATGATATCACGAGATCATGTTCAGCTCAATTAACAAATGCAGTGACTGCGACTCGTCGCATTGCTGACCCAGTCGAGACTCAATTATATAATTGAAATTTTTGCTGGCTTTTGCCAATTAATTGCGGGCGTGCCGCGCTTGCAGCGCCACCTGGCGTCCGTTAGCTGACATCAGCTGCATTCTTTTTACTGCAATTCCTGCTGCTCCTTCACATTCTTGGCCACATTCCTCTAATCCTTAATTGCCTTGATTTTGCTGGCATTTGCATTTCAGTTGTTTTTTTGTTGTTGTTGTAGTTATTTATTTGTTGCACGATTTTTGTAATTGTCGAAGGTCACGTTTTTGAAATAGTTTATGTATGTTTAGGTTTCTAGTTTGTTATGTAAAATATTAGTTACAATAATGGCTTTGCACGGAATTTAATTTGTTTACTATTCAACCGGAACAGTGACTAGTCAGAAATATGAGCTGTATTAGTTCAGAAAAGTTTAGAAAATATATAATAGTATACTTAAACTTTGTAACACGTAGTTTACATTTAAAACGGAAAGACTTTCAAATATATATCACATATTATTTTAAGTATAAAACTTGGTTTAAATCCACTTAATGAAACATACCATAAAAAAATTTCTTTAGTCTGACCAAATTTGGTTTCTAAGAAGCTCAAACTTTTGTTTAGTTGTATCTCAAGACAACTTACACATGTTAAACCCGCACAACCAACAATCCACGCTATCTGACTATCAATTTTATCTGAGCACAAAAATAAAAAACAAGTCGCAACTTGTTTGATACACAAATGGAGTCAACTAATTTGCATGGTTTTTTTTTTATTTTGTGGAAATTTATGCTGATTGCGGCTGTGGCGCCACAAAGCTGGTGTCGCCACAAAAGCTGAGTGGACAGCCGTTAGGATTGTCGTCAGCTGAACATTTCGACATGTCCAATTCATACCATTCCATTCCTGATAGAACGCATAGCTGGGGAACCTTTTTTGTTCATTCTCGCTCTCATTTTTAATAGTCGCTGACCTCATTCGACGGATACGCGATTTAAATTGCTAGAAATTGAAAGTGACACTGAGCGCATAAAAAACAAATTGCAGGCCGCATAAATACCAAAAAAAAAAGCTAAAAATAAAATAAAAATTCGCTTTTATTATAACAAATTAAACTTAAAAGTCACTTGGAATAACTGAAAATTTAGGGACTTCAGCTAAGCCCAAAACGAGTTGAGTTAGAAGTAGAAGAAGGGGGCAAGGGGTGTTAAAGGGCTTTAGAGCAACAATAACAAATTAGTAAAAGTAAACAGCTAAAGACAATTGCCATTTGTTGTGTTATGGAAAAAAGAGCTCAACAAAGTCTGCGAAATGTGTAAACAAAAAGCGCCCAAGTCAAACAAGGGAAGAAATGTCGCAAAGGGCCAACAATACTCAATGACTGACTATCAAATGCCCAGCAGTAATCTACAATTCAAAAAAAATATATAAAATTCTTAAAAGTACATAAATTGATAGAGGGATATATAAAAAATATTTTCATTGAAAAGTTATACTTTATTTTCAACAAAACAATTAACATACCATCATGCCGAAAGTACAGGGTATAACTAGGCTTTGTCGGCTTCGTTAAAATGCAAATTGCCAGTTAATTAGAGGCCCAGTTAAGGGGCGGATTTCAAGGCCCCGCCGAAGGCGCTGTCAAAAAGGATCAAATGACAAATGTGTCAAGTTGAGCTGAAGGCAGTTGTTTTATTTTTTCTTTAAGCCATTTAACAGGGTGTTGAAACAGCGTAAAAAGAGCCCACAAAGCGCTAAACAACTCGAAGAGCTTTGTCAACAAACGTTTGTCAAACGGCACAAAGTGAAAATCTTGAAAGAGTTCAGCTAAAATTAAGAAAGAAAAAAGATTTCAAGTAACACTTGAGTCTGATGATCTGTCTATAAATGTTTACAAATTAAATTTTGGGATCGAACATGGCGTATGAGCGATGTGGCTGCCGTTTATTGATGGGCTGTCAGAAGCTAAGCAAACACTCAGCGATGTTTGTTTATGCAGCAGGCCGTGAAGGCAGCCCCAACATACAAATACATATGCATGCATAATTGTATCTTAAAGATACATAATATGTGCGGCACGCGATATCGCAACCAGCAGCGACGACTCTGGCCGCATTTACTGGAGCACATCATCTAGTTTCATGCTGACATCGAAGATTCCCCTCTGCGTAACACGATGCGCCTGTCAATGAGGTGCTAATGGAGCTCCAATCTCCGTTCGAAAGGCTGTCAGTCGAAACCCTCAACGACATTTATAACTCGCATCTACAGTTAGCTAAGGCCAAACCACAGTCGTGATTTATCCACAGTCAACAAACCGATAAAAGTTGCATCTTTAATAGAAAACTTTTTCGAAAGAAGTTTCGTTTAAAGTTGCACTTACCACCAGTTTTTTTTCTTTTTTTTTCTTTCAAGTGGTGCTTGTTGTTGTGGTGCACATTGTGGTGTTGTAATCTGAATCCACATCTGTGCCGAGTTATGAATAAATTGTTGAGACGCGCTTGTTAGTTGTTCTCTTCTTTGTGGCAGCAACTTTTAATTAAGTTTGCGATAAGCGCCAAGTCAGACAAAAAGTCGGCCAAAATGTGTAATGAAGTTTGTTTGTTTCTTGGAAACATTTGAGTTTCATATTAACTCTATAACAATTTCTGGCTTAAACTATATTAAATGAATAACAGATTAAATGTGTTCTAGTTACTATTGAATAAACATATTTAAAGTAGCTTTTGTCCCACATTTAATTTGCATATAAAGCGCAAATTAAAAACTTATCAAACACTTAACGTTTCATATTCAACAGTTGAAGCCATAACCCACATATCTTTGCATGTGTATCTGATCTCGCATATAATTGAAGCTATTAAGTTTTAAATTACAAAATAAACGTCAGCGATTACAATAAAAAAAATAAATGTCGGACTGAGTTGTGTTGCCCACTTTTCTATTGTAATGTTTCAAAGCGCACGCTAAAAAAAAAAAACAAACAATCCAAAAGATACTTTGGCAGCAGCAACAACAAAGTTTCATATTCAGCAACAAGCTGACAAAATGATTTGTGTTTTTAATGCTGACATATGCAATTCTGATACAAGCTAACATACTGCAACAATGGATGCAGGGTATTTGCAGCCTGTCAAGTTGCGTTTGATAAATCTGTAAATTGATTAACTTCGATTTGAAAAACAAGCCAATAAATATAGACGCCTGTATTCACATTACGTCACAGTCACCTTGAAAATGCGCTCATAAATTAAATATACAGCTCGTGAAATACAAAAATACACAAAAAAAAAGATACACACACATAAAGATGTGTTTGTTAGATACAATTGTACAAAGCTTAGAACGTTGCTGCGTATTAATTATATGAGGCAGCCAAATTGAAAGCGAGCAACGAATGCCAAAGCCAGAATTTAGATTAATAATACACTAAGTTTACTTTGGACATATGCTTTGAGCGGGGGAAGTTGTGAAAGAGTATAGAAAAAAATATATTCAAATATTGGGCATAAAGAAAACGTGGCTTAAACTTTAAATGTTAACTTTATATAATTTATTTGGTTCTATATAATTTTATATAGAACTGTCTGACCTTAAACTGTATACATATATTAATCTCTTATATATTTAAAAAAAAGAGCGTATTTATTAGCCGACTTGATCTCTTCTGTTCACTTATAAATCGCTAAAAACCAGTTCAACTCTTTTGTTTTTTCCTGCTTTTGGCGGCAAAAAATGGCCAAGCACGTGGTTTAGTTATTGGACGCCCTGTTACCGGTTTTTCTTTTCTTTTATTTTATTTTATTTTGTTGGTGTTGTATCTGTTTCTGCTCTGCTGCCACAATGACGTAGCTCTTTAAAAAGAATAAAAGAACAATAAAAAAAAAACACATGTGTTCAAACTCGCGATCTCGCAACTCAACTCAAACGGTCCATGACCAATTTCTGTTGGGGTCAACGTATTGTTTTTGAGTGTAAACTAAAGTATAAATAAAAAACAATATGAAAATGTGGTATTTAATTATTGAAATACTCTCTTCTCTTATTAAATTATTCGAAGTTAATTAACTTTGCTTAAGAGCTTTCAAGTGGCCCTTGTTTTTATTATTCCAACATTCTTTTCGTGCATTATTAAAAAGCCATTTATAATAAGTAATATGAGAAATGTGCAAGACTTCTTTTTACAGGCTGTCCTTGAGCGTTCCCCTCTTTAAGAGACGTCTGCCATTTATCTTTAATGTCAATCAACAGAAATTCATTTCGACATTTCGAGTACTCGTTATTCATGGTTGCGTTGTTCATTTGAATATTTTTCAAGATTAATTGATACTGTTTTTTTTTGTGTTTTACAACAGATTTTAATTGATTTAAATGATGCACGTTACAATCTGGAAATGTTTTCTTGGTAGGCAATAAATCTAATGTTTAATTGCGGAAATATGCATAAGAAAAAAAATGAAGAATTAATTGAAACTTTCGACTTATTTACATTTGAACTATAATAAGAGATTCCACATATATAATTTACATACAAGACATAATAGACTTTATTACATTTAAAATTTATGTGGACAAAAATTTAGTTACTTCATAAGCTTCTGCACAACGTCAATGGGAAACGGAAACACAATCGATTCCGTATTTTCGTTTGCAATAGTGTTCAGTGTTTGCAAATAGCGCAGCTGGATAATAAATTTTAAATCTTTAATCTTTAGCATATGTCTATTAAAAACTCATTAACCCACCTGCAAAGCTATGGGATTCGCTTCCATAATGTCGGCGGCTTCTTTGAGCGCGCGGACCGCATCGCGTTCGCCATTTGCGGCTGCTAACTTGGCCATGGCCTCTCGACGGGCCTCCTGCTCGACGGCCATGGCTCGTTGCAGCGACTCCGGCATATAAATATCTGAGCTGTGTGCCAAGGAACTCAATTTAGTAAATTAAATTAAATGCGGTTGAATGTTCCCTTAGAAAACTGTCTTAAGCCCAGCTATGAAAAATTCTACTAACTGAAAGACTTAAAAACTGTACTCTTTAAATGCGTTTTTTATATTCTGAAGCTGTGTATACCCTACGAGCACATGTTAAACAAAATTAACCTATTATAACTCCTTTAGTTCTTGAGATATGCTAACCAACTCTTTATAGCAATATTTATCGATATATCGATAAAATTGGGGCATATATCGATGGGAAATTATAAATTTGTGATACTTGTTGAAAAGAAGAATCTATTTTATCAGAGTTAGGTATCTTAATTTCCACTTCGTTGCATTTAAACAGAAGAAACAGATATAAATCGACAATGGGAATTGGTTGGCAAAAAAATTGCTATTTAAAATAAAGACATCTTAACCTACATTTCGACCCGCATGATGCGAATGCCCCAGGGCTCCGTCGCTCCGGTGGAATCCAGGGCGGCTTTGATTTGTCTGGAGAGTGTTTTCTTGGACGAGATCAGATCGACCAGCATATAGCTGCCGGTTATATTCCGCAGCGTCGTCATGGCTAAGAGTTCGCAGCAGGTTTGCGGCTGAATTACCTGCAAGGTGGCGTCCAAGGGATTGCTGATCCTGTAGTAGACGACGGCATCGACATTGATGGTCACCGAATCCTTGGTCAGTATATCCTGTGGCGGCACATCCAGCGAGTTGGTGCGTAAATCCACTTTGCGATAATTGTCCACACAGGGTAAAATAAATATAACGCCCGGACCACGAGGTCCACCCGCCCTGAGGCGTCCTAGCCGCAGGATAACTGCGCGCTGGAACTCATGCAGGATGGCCAGGCAAACGAATATCGAAATGGGAAATGTGATGATCATTATGAAATACGACAAGCCAATAAAAACGTATTCAATCACTTTTCTCGGCTGATTCTCAGCTGTTTAGAGCGAGCATTCAAATGTTGGAGTTATGGTCATAATTGGGTTTCTCTTTTCTGACTCACTTGTCCTAACATTGCGATGCAGATTAACCAAGACACTCGAATCGGAGCTAGCTGTATCCTCCGATGGATGTGGCGAATTTCGCCTACCCTCCTGTCGCATTTCCTCGATCTCCTCATTATTTTTCTCATTTTTCATTATGTTCAACTTACAGCGCTGCCAAAAAAAAATACATAAATTATGACAAGTTCAACAAAGTTGCAATATTTATACAAAATATTTGGTAATGCTTAAAAAGCATAATTTCTTGCCAATTATAATAAGCCAAGCTTGCGTTAAATAAAAAAGAAAGTTAATGTTATATACTTAAATAAAATACATATTTATGTAGTTATTTAAAGGCTACTATTTTTTTGTCAAATTTTCTATATTTCTTTTGACTTAAATATCTTTATAATCGTATGCTTAAAGTTTAACTTTTCCCATGTTTTTTAACTCCAAGTTTCCTTTTGTTCTCATCAAAGTTAATAGAACTGTCAACCCGCAAGTCACGTCTGCAAATTGTTTCCTTGCCATGAATTTTATATCAGCTTTACAGAAATATAATGCAAATAATCAATTTTCTTTTCATGCAATCAAAATAAAATTTTTTCTTTTATCTTGTTTCCGCTGTGTGTGTATAAATATTTTTTTATTAATTGAAATACTTTTTAACCTTCAAATAAATTTGAGTCGCGGCAAATGAAAAACATGCAAAGGCATCAAAAAAAGCTGCCGTCAAATAGAAAAAACGAATGCGACAACCATTTAAATATTTAATTGCGCACATTTTTGTGGCATCAAAATTAAATTACAAATAAATTAATATAAATTATGAGCATAATTTTTCGCTTTTGTTTACTTAAGTTTTTTTTTAAAGCCGCTTAAAAATGCATTTATTCAAAGTTTTTTGTGTGTTGCTTTTTTCTTCACCGAATTGAAATTGATGACTAATTTATTGGGCATACCGAATTAATTAATTAGCCGCTCATTTGTTTGTCTAATTTCATTTTAATTAAATGTTGCTTCAAGAGATCTTCAAAATGAATCTTTTACATATATTTTGTCAACATTTTCTTATGAATTTTTGGTCTGCGGAAACAAACTTGTTTTATTTTTTTTTTTTTTGGCTAAACCAATTTACGAGCTTGCAATTTGCATATAAAATGAAAAACTGGGTGGATAAATAAATTAGTTTTAAAGTTTATGTATATTTATATGGTAAACTTTGTTATTTAGATCAACTGGAATTTTTATGGGAGCAGAGACTTGAGTTCAACTCTAGATTGAAAGAGAAGCTTTATATATTTATGTTTACATTTCCTTTTTTAATCTGCAATTATGCTCTCAATTGGACTTAACTTAACTTTATGCTGGCTTTAAATAGCCGCCGCGGAGCCTTTAATTAATGGCAAAGTTGGCCGCAAATTGTCCGCTTAATGAGTTGGCTGCCAAGCGCGTTTCATCAAATAAAACGATCGATTGATCCATTAAATTAATTGAGTGTAGTGAAAACGTTTTGCCAACAAACAGAGCAGTCTGTAGAAGGGAGGGGGTGGGGGATGGATGGGGGAGGTGCCTCTTTCCACACCTTTTGCTTTTGTCACGTGTGCGTGAACTGCATTCAATTTAATTGGTCTGACCAGCAGCTGCTCGGATTCGCAGTCTGGCGCTAACGAGTGTATAAAAGTGTGTGCGTGTGTGTAAATATGTGTGTGTACGTTCTCCAGACACCTTAATTGCTGCACATGCAAATGGGTTGTCAATTGTTTGGACCTGTCTCAGCTGCCAGAACTGAATTCAAATAAATCAAATTGCAAACAGAAAAAAAAAGAAATATAAATAAATTGTGACACATGCACAAAATTATTTTGAGGTAAAAGCTAAAGAAAGAAAAAATAGCATGGAAAGCATAAAAAATAGCAATAACAAAGACTTTAATGAAACTCTTATGAGAAGACCACATGCGGCAAAAGATTTTAATTGCTAATGATGACTAATTGGCAGCGAGAAGAAGCTTTTATTACACACTAATGAAAAGAAAGATAGATATATGAAAAATGAGACTGAAACTTTGCGGGTGTTAAGGTGAAAGAGTTAGAAGGCAGTGGAGAAAGGGAGTGAGAGGTAGAGAGTTGTGTTTAGATATGAAAATACTTTAAGGAAAATATATTCTGAATACAAAAGTTAACTCTAGTGCCAAAAGATGTGTTGGGTATAAAAAATATCAGTTTAAAATGAGGTATAAAAATAGGAAATACTAGTTAAAATTAGTGGATAAAAATAATTTTAAAAATTTAAAATATATACATAAATATAGTATAGATAGTTTGTACTATTAAAAGCCTTTACCACATTTTTTGATTATTATAGCATATAACAAAGCTGCAGGGTATTTGTAAGTTCACCCAAGTCGACGCCACGTGCTGAGTTCAATTTGTTTCTTCCTTTTCTTCTGTTTGCTGCTTATCTCTTGTTACCTTTGCGCAATGTGCACTTTAATTAAGTTAACAACTGTTTGGGGCCCAAAGCAAAGCTGTAATTTTGTTCAACTTGTTCGTTGTTCGTTTTTTCTTCTTCTTTGAATGCGGCACATGCCGCAAAACAGATTGGTGCAAAGTGTTTGTGCAACTGGTTGCATAAGAAATATCGAACACTGATATTGGACAATTAGCGTGGGCGGGCAGAGGCGATTAGACGACCTTACATCACCTGCTATCAACAAATGCAATTACATTGAACTGGTTTTTGCGCCCTTTTGCGATTCACCCACAATTCAAGTTTTCCATAAACCGCCGACGTCATCGCGAAACTGGAAACTGATAAACGAAACAGCTTAATTCATATTCAAGCGTAATTAACACACGATCAGCTTTTATTTTTTTTCTTTTGCTTTTCGCCTGAATAATTGAGGAAATTGCGTCGAAAACCAGCTGCAAAAATAATATGTTTATGCACTCTCGAGTATCAATTAAAATTGCAGCCTGCAAATTGAAAAAATGGGAAAAATAAAAAAAGAGAAAAGAAAATGATCAGGCGCGTAAAACGATCTGTTGATATATATTTTCCAAAGCACTTATTGAGATTATATATACCAAGTTTTTCACAATTGCGAGAATTGCTCAATCGACTTGAGTTCGAAAAGTATTCGTATTATTCATGTTATTCATGTCCCAATACTCATTTCGAATGAATGCGATTGTTTTTCGAATGCAACATGTGAATTATTGTTTAATTGGGCTTTTTGTAATTGGATTGAATAACAAATTGAAAAGGCAGTCTAATGTTTAGTTATATATTATGCTCTATAGCTTAAAGATATATTAAATAGACAATAAGTATTTTATTTATTCAATCTATTATTTATAAAAAACTCAAATCTTGCCCTCTTTCAATTTTAAACTAAACCTTTTCTTCTTTTTATATATCTTTTCTTTTTTGTCTAGTCTGCACACAAAACTTGAATTCATTTTAATTAAATTTTGTGTCGCTTGCAATTTATTATCTAGATTTCAATTTGACTTTTGCTCCCCTGAACTTCACTCGAAGTTAACAATAGTTTTTTTTTTACTTGCAAACTAATTCTGTGGTCCATTGAAAACTCTGATTTATTGCATAATCAAGAAAGCAGACACCAAAAAAAGGGGGAAGAGAGGAAGCTAAAACACTCGATACTCACTCGGTGCAGTAATTGAATTTCCACAATCAAGTTTTCAAGCACTCGAAAACACACTTTTCACTTTACATCAATTATCCGACCGGAGAGCCAAGTGTCGTAAATCTTGAAATGAGTTGGGGAAATAAAAAGAGTCTGTCTATTTTTTATATAGAGATGAAAAGGGGTATATTGGTTTTGAATTAAATATAATGAGAATAATATTAAAATAAACGAACAAGATATTTAAGTTAAATTTTCCCAAGTTATTTCAAGTAAACACGTCTAAATAGTATTTTTATCTTCTAGTTAATAGAGTATTAAGCAGTTGTTTATCACCTTTTAACATTATTTTTCTTTATTGCTTTTTTCGCTACATTCCCACGCCCAATCACAGTGGGCAGCACGTAGCTAAATGGGACTTTTAATGAGTTTCTAATTAATTTTTTTTGTTGACGCCAGCAAATCAAGCTGTTTTATTTTTCGTCAAGTGCACTGAACTCTGATAGAGAATAGAGCAAAGGGGGGAAAGGCGGGACTTGGGTGACGACCCTCATAATAAAGCGTTGAGTATGAATTAATAATTCATGCAACAATGTGTTGCAGCGAGATCGCAACTTGTTGCATGAGGGTCAGAAGTCAGAGTTTAATAAAATCCAATTAAAGCACGCTTCGTTTCTAGCCCGCAGACCTTTCAACGCGTTGCGCTCGTAAATCTCTATGGCTGCCACATGCCCCAAAATTAAAGACTGCAACAAAGTTGCAAGCATTTGATTTAATAAAAACGGCAACGTGAACTTTCACCGGGGAGTTTTTGTTCAATTGCATCCACGCCCGGGTCATTAACTGCAACGTGCCGCAAGCTTCGTTTGTGCAACTTGGTTGCGCCTCGCCTCAATTTGAAGCTAAGGCTATTTTTAGCAAATTTATTGCACTGCACAACAAATAAAAAAGAAGGGGGCCAACTATGCGGTTACCAGAGGTCAATTTATGCCTTGTTATTTTCATTCCTTTCTTTTTTTTATGACAGTTACTTCCGCCGACGACGGCACTTAAGAATTCTCCAACTGTGGCAAGTTGGTTTACTTTCCAGCCGTGCGTCATAGTTGAGTTTAAGAGTTGAGTAACATTTATCTCAATGCCCATCATCAAATTTACTTTGAAGGCTTAAACTACGTGACTTTGGGGAAATGCGTGCGCTATTTCCTATAGCCATAAATAGTTAACTCAACACTTTTTATATATATTTAATGCTAGTTAAAATCTAAAGAAGCGCAGTTTTATTATTCTATTTAAGTGCGTAATGAAAGTTTTTGTATAAAAAGGGGGTTTAATGTGTAGAGTAATTGTGATTTGTAATTGTAGATAGTGATGAAAGCGAACTCTTGAGATTAGGAGCTGTTAATTGTTCCTTAATATATATATATAAAAATACTTACTATATTATAGATATCTACTATATTTTAAATTTGTTTGTTATTTTTTTTTTTTAATTCTCTACATAAACCTTTCACTATAAAATCGCTGAAATAAACTCTAATAATTTAAGTGCACTCCAACTCATGCTCTTTCTTTATGCAGTTGCTGAAGTTAAGTATTATTTGTTTTCGCTTAAGGCCTTATCTTTCACTCCAAACTTGACAAATTCAAGTACTCTGCAACATCAACTACTCATTTGTACTCAAAATGTACTCATTCTTTATGCACTTGAGTATTTTGGCTGCTGCTGGCAGATTAATGTGCTGCACATCTTCTAAGCGCTGTAATCCTTTCAAGACTGCAGTAGCCGCTTTGTCATCCGTCACTTCAGCAACAAACACACACACACACACACAGAGCACACACTCAATTCTGTTGTATTATTTAAATTTTGAGTCACGTCACTTGAACTCGACGCCCCAACCACTCGAAAGTTGCATGCCCCGTTGTGTTGCCGCTGGCGTTGGCTTTTGAAACACTATCACAATAACACATCATTTGTCAGGCAAACAAATGATGTTGCATGTAACCTTATCATCTCATATCCGTTGCAGACAGCGGTCAGTGAATAAAGTGCCAAGTGAAAAGAGGGGAAGGGGATGGGGAAGGGGGGAGGGGACAACAACAGTCAGCAGCTAAGGTCAAGCGCTAAGGTTAGACGGCAGAGAAAGCGACGTGTCAAGAGAGAGCTGACAGTAAACACTAGACGAAGACGGACCGTGGCCAGCGGACAGCGGAAGGACATTAGCAGGACACCAACACACACACACATACACACAAGTTGGCTGCCTTAACAATGGCGGCTAATGAATAAACATGGCGTCGCTTGCACTTCCGCTTCTAGCGTGCTCTACAAAAAATTTGCTTTCTTCCACAGGGTATTTTGATTTGCATACAAAGTTTGCAAGAGTTTACAAAAAGTTTCTGTAGAATGTAAATTAATACTATTATTAAATTGAACACATTTCTTTATAGAGAGATTTTTTATAAGTACATACTTATCATATTTTTTTTACTATGACAGCTATTTTGTGTAGTATCTACAGTCGACCCAAAACACTTTCATATGCTTTAATTATCTTTGTTTTATCGCTACTCCAACGAAGTTGCGTATACGCCACGCCGTGTGTGTGTGTGTTTGTGTTTTAACAGTGCAAACAAGCGACAAATTTATTGTGACAACAACATCGAATGTCCCGCGGTGCGACGCAAAACAATATTTCGCCTCATGTTCCATGTTCCATTTCCCCCCCGGGTCTGAAGTGGACATCTGTCTGTCTGTTTGTCTGTGTCGCTGACATTGACACGTCTAATGATCAGCGTCTGCAGAGGAGTAGACAATTTTATATGTGTGGGTGTTGAATTTCAGACAGCAAGAACTTTGCTAAAGCTAAAAACGATATTCATGTTTGACGAAATTGAAAACTCAGTTCTTTAAATTGTTAAAATATTCTTTACATCCATCCAAAAAAAACTTTTGACTAAACATTAACTTTAAACTTCCCAAATGAATAATGATGTCTTAAGTTGGCATTAAACGCTGCCAAATGAGTTGCTGTAAACTGTTGCCACGCCCACCAGACACGCCTCCCGCCGCTAACTGATTGTTTTCGGCGATTTTTGTTACATCTTGGCCAGCTTTTGTTTATCCCATTTAAGCTTTTAATGGACTTGAAGTCGACCAAGCGAACTTCCGACGGGTTTACCCCCCAAGAGCACAGACTGTTGTTGTCATGCTGATACCCATTGATAGAGGAGTCGTAGTAGGGGAAGGAGTATTCACATGTGTTGTCGGCACTCAACCACAATGAGTTAACTGTCTGCCCTGTCAGCGACAGTCTATTAAGGATGCTCAGTAGTCGAATGCTTCAATCGTATTTGCTTTGATGCCAGTTGGCAGTTTGATAAGGAGAAAGTTTTAGCCGCAAAAGTTCAATTGAAAACCAAGGGACAAAGTTTGAATACAGTGGCTGTGCAAAGTTCGCGCACACATGTTGTTCAAATGTGTTGTGTTTTAAAGTCGAGTCATAAGGCGAACTTTGAATATTGAATTGTGGAAATTAACAATTGAAAAAGAGAAGGTTAGATTATTATAAATAAAGTGTAACAAAATTATATCTCAATACTTAAGGTCATGAAAATAAGCATAAGCTTTTTAAATATTATAATGTTATATATTTATTTTACTTTTACTATATAAATATTATGTTTTTCTAATCCCTTCACTCTCTTTTTCTTACCTTACAGAACTTTCCTCAACAACAACATCTTGGGCACAACAAAAAACTTTAAAATGGGCAGACGACGAAGTACAATTGAAAGCAGCTTGAGCCTCTCCATAGTTGGCTGCCTTTTGGTCCTGCTGCAGCTGGCTGGGCCCAGCCAGGCGCACACGCATCCTGTGCTCACCTACAAGAACGCCTCGACATTGCTCGGCCAGCTGGTGACGTCGAGCACGCTGGTCTGGGAGAGCTACGATCCCAAGGACGCCAAGCAGATGCAGTTCGCGGTGGAGGGCGGCAAATATCTGACGGACGAGGAGCATTATCCGATCTACGTGTGCCGCGTGACCATCGACGGTGTGCGCACCTCTGGTCACACCGAAAAGGTGCAGCAGAAACACGTTTGCGTCGCCGCGCTCAACAAGCACAGCGTCCACGAGAACTTCGATGTGCTGATGAATCGCGGGCATCTCGGCAAGATCGCCTGGAAGCACTGGACCAAGTTCACCGCCGGCATACCCGTGGGCGCCATCATCATCAGCGAGGACTCCTACATTGGGCGCCATCGGGCCGTGCACGAGGAGAACGCAGAAGGCGCCGCTTTGCATCGCGGCGCCGACTACAACTTGGGTCGACTGGAGACTCTGGGCCTGGGCAAGATCAAGGTGGTGGAGAACGAGCGCGAAAAGTACTACGACAACGGCGAGGTCCTGGTCGAAACCGAACCCTTCAGCTACGAACTGCGCGACATTAAATTGGATCGCCTGCGCACCTCAATGCGGGAGAATATGACGGAGCTGGGTAAGTAGAGACCCGAGAGAATGAATCCATTGATAGGGTAGAGAATATACATGGTATTTATTGCTGATCTGCATCACTAGTCATATCAATTTAGCCTTGTTTGTCTGCATAAATCTAATACATCTCGAGATCTTAAACTGTTTTACTAAAGATTCTTCTGTATCACATGTTTAACACGTTCATCATTTTCTTTTGACTCCACTCACTCTTTTTAAGTGATTTAAGTTTTAATATTTGTTTTTTATATTAAATCAATATCAAATGATTTATTAAGAAGTTATTTAAGAATTAAAGTTTAGTCGTGGGTACATTACAGAGTATATCCTAGTCGGACACTTTCGACTAGATCACTTAAAACATATTATTAATATATTTCCTTCCCCTTCACAGTGACGGGCATTCTGGAGAATCGCGGCGATACCTACGACACCATGGAGAAGGTGATGAGCTACAGTTACGACTATCTGCAGTATTGGGGCTCGCACGAGGGCGTGGCCAAGGGTCTGCCCACCAAGATCTACGAGAAGTCTGTGGCCACGCCGGCGGAGATCAACTGGGCGCTAAAGCGCGGCGAGAAGCGGCACGAGAACAAAGCTGTCTTCAGCAAATTGTGGCCCGGCACAGCGATCAATGTGACGCTGCGCGGCAACTATGTGACCCTGGAGGCGCCCTACACGGCCAAGCTGACGGCCTTCTACTACGACAGCGAGAGTGTCTCGCTAAAGATCAACGCCGAGGTAGACAGGAAACGAGTTTAACTAAAATCATCTGACATAAACTAATTCTTTGTGTTTTCTTACAGGTGCGCAAGAGTTACTTGAAGGACGTCAAGATGGAGTTCAGTCCCGTGTACTGGATTGAGAACGGCACTATGGTGCCGACAACCACCACCACATCGACCACGTCGACAACGACACACGCGACCACCACGAGCACCACCAACGAACCGACGCCCATCAATGAGCCGCCGCTGGTGCGTGTCGAGCACGTTGGCGTGAAGCACTCGGGGCCAGATTCGCTGGAGAAGACGCTGAACGATTCCACGGCCACCAACGAGGTCAATTCGCACGAGGCGCCCGAGAATATGTCCTCCAAGGATACAGCGCTCGCCGGGTTTGGCGTTGGCAGCGATGCGGCGACAATAGGCAAAGGACTCGCTGGCGGCTGTCTGACACTCATTTGGATGCTATTCAATCTGTAGATGGGCTGGCTCCAGGGCCCAGTTGTGGCAGAAAGGGTCTCCCAATTAGCATAGCGTTTAATTGTTGTTGTTGTACCTGTTGTACCCGTCTTTGAGAGCGTGTCGCGAGCGAGATAAAGAGAGAGAGAGAGGAAATCGAGATAGAGTTAAAGAGAGAGAGAGAGAGAGAGAGCAACACGGACAGACACAAATGGAAATATAGACAGATATAGAACGCCACGAAAAATCAAAAAAACAAACAAACATACAAATACCGGTTAGCTTTCTGTGTGTGGGTGTTCATTGGATGTTAGAGGCGAACAAACAAAAAGTTGATATTTTTTATACTTGTCCCCCATGACTGCTTCTTCTTCTATATATATATATACACATTTAAATATGACGTAGTAGCGAAAACAAATTGAAATTTTAAGAGAGCAACACAAAACATTCCTAAATAATAACTAGGCCCTCACAAAAGGAAATGAATCAAAAGTACATTTAAAACCATATATACAACAAAAATTAAATATATATATAGACAGCTATATACAACTAATTGGAAACAAAGTTATTGCTATGTTATTTTCTTTAAATAAGTTGTCTAAAACAAAGCTTTTAAAAACTTGTATTGAATCACATTTTTAATATGCAAATTCCAAATAACTGAAACACTTACCTTGTCTCTAATAAGTTGTCAATAGCTGTAAAGTATATATATTTATATACAACTCTTTATATACTTATAACACGTATTTAAAACAAATTTTTACGCTGCTTTGCATGGTTTTTTTTGAGTTTTCCACATTTTACGAAAAGAAAAAAGAGAATTTTAGTTAAGCGCAAAAAGCATTCACAATAAGCTGTAGTAAAATAATTAAATTAAATGATCTGGCGTTGATATATATAGGATCGATATAATATATATATATATACATATATATATACGTTCTATGATATGATGTATATGTCTATGTCTAAAATGTAAAATCTATGTAAAACATAAGTATCTATGTATTGTATGTATTATGTAAGTGAAACACTCCAAATATGTAAATTAGTTACTAATTAATTTGTTTTCTGTACCCCAACCCCGCCCACACTTCAGCTATATTTTGCTCGTATTTGCTTTTAAGTTCATAAAAAAAAAAACATACTCAAATGTATTTTGTGTTGAAATTCGAAAATAATGCTAAAGAATCTCCAAACAAAACTCTCTGATTTGAAAAAGAAACCAACATAAGAGAAAGAAAAAAAACAAATAAAGCTTGTAAATTGAAATCCAGTATTATTGAATTTGGAATTTAACAAAACATTTTAATTTAAACACTTTGTGTTTTTAATTTAAACATTTAATTTGAATTCTTATCTTAAGTTTGCCAGTGCTGTTTTGTTTAAGTGCTTACTTATATTTACTTTGCCAACACTGTTAAGTGAACTATCATTGATTTTATAAACAAGTTGATCAATTCAAATGTTTTATGTAAACATTCGTTTTGCCTTGTTTACGAAAACTTGAACTTGACATTCATTTGGTTGAATGTTGTTGATGGATGGGTTTTGTTTTGACTTGTTTTGTGCTCGTCATGGAAATTGTTTTTAACACGAAAGCGGCAAACATGTTAAGTAAAATGTTTAACAACTACTAAAAAAACTTTAGGGTATTGGCATGACATGACATTCAATTTAGGCTAAGCAAAACAGTTTCTACACAGCTAAAACTTAACCAATGCAAAACGTGGTAAGAACCAATTTTAAAACTATTCAATTATACACTAAGCTAAGAACTCTTGACCAAAACTGAGAATAGGTTTCTCTCTAAACTTAATTTATGCCCGACACAACGCACTTTTATTACCCAATTACAACACCTGCTCTTACAGCCAATTACGGCTAAGACTTTGACAGTTAGACAATGGCCTAAACCTAGTTGGCAGCTGTCAGCTGTCCATTAGTCATCGCGTTCTTAGGCGATCGCAGACCTGTCTATTTAACAGTCTGAAAGATATTTAAATAACAAATTAGTAAATGAAATTGCCATACAGTCTGGGCTCGATTTTGATTATAATGCAAAGCACGTCGACTAATCATGAATATCTATATATATATATATATACATATATGTGTATATGTTCACCTATACTTAACGCTATTAACCACGATTTTTTATTACACATCAATTCAAGTGTCGGTTCTGCGTCGTTGCCAACTCCACACAAAAGGCAGGTTTTTATTTGTTGTTTTTTCTTTTTGTATTGTTTTCGATTTGGAATTATGCGTTAGAATATTTTTTTTTTATTATTTATTTGTTGTGCGTTATATTTTTAAAGCGTGACCACATGAAGCTGTTTTTATTTTCGTTAAACGAGTTCGCAGCTGATGCCAATTGTTATTTGGGGGCGTGGCAGCTGCTACCGCCCCAAAATCTTATGGCCAACAACAGCTCGGCCATTTACAAAGCGTGTTGAACCACTTTTTTTTTGGAGGGGTTCCAGAGTTGATTAACCCGCCGCACTCAGTTGGCAGTTGGTTCCTGCTGCTAACTGCTCATTAAGCTGGTCACGGCTTCTTTTATGATCTGGCCAATTAATGTGGACAAATGGCAAATGATTTAGATTTATATTGGCTTCTTCAATCTCTTTGTAGACTGACTGATTGGAGTTTAATTTTTAATTATTATGCTGGCAATTTGTTCAGTTTGTTAGCTTATTTTTTGAACAATATTTGGCAGTAAAGTAATTAAAGCAGGGTAATCTTTCTTATCCTATTATAACTATAGGTTTGTTTTAATAATAAAAGCTTAAATTAATGTTTTTGCTTTTCATAATGAAATACAAATATATATAAATTTATTTTTGCATTTAATGCAATGTGGTTTTATTTATTAAAAATTATTATTATTTTCGCATTTGTTTCCATTGCCAAATTTGTTGTTGCATTTGCCTTCTAAAAATATTTAATTGGAGTCTGATTTGTCGGCAAATTGAAAAGCCAAATCCAAAGTCAAAGCCAAAAACGCTAATTGACCCTCGCAAACAAAATAAAAATGCCTTTGCTGCGGTTAAAGTTGATTTTATTTATGCTGTGCATAAATTGCGAAAACAATTGCAGCGCATTAATCTGCATCTATTTAATGCCAGCCAAAGGTGGTTAGGTGAAGGGTAAGGGGGCGGGGGCGGGTGCATCTATCCTGGCTGTGCTCCACGCTCTGCTTGGCCTAACCAAATTTTATGCATCGCTTGGCTGAAACAAAAGCCGCCCCCTTTTTTCACGGCTGCGACTTTGGCTTTGACGTGTGTTAACTGAATTTTTAACCGGCCGGCCGGCCGGCAACAACTGTAGCCTGTGGCCTATCGGCGTGCAATCTGTTGACTGCATTCAGGCGTGACAATTGCCCCCCTCCCCCCGGCTGGCAACGAACTTCTCTTACCACCCTCGCCGGCACACTCATGAATATGAAAATGTTTGCACTTTGCGCAATTTACGTGCGGCTTCGTTGACGCTCTTTACGCTACATTATTTTTTTTTTTTATTTCACTTTATTTTAGGCCATAATGTATCCTTTTTTTCTTTTGAGGAAGGTTTTGTTGTTGATAATGCAATCTAGTTGCTTATTGCTTCTTGGATTGAAATTGACAGCTTAGTGAACCCAACTCCCTTTTTGTAGGGTAACTAGAAGATACCCTTTTGTTATATATATTTTAGTTAAAGATTTGAAGTATATTGTTTGCACCCAAAAAGAAATTTGTAGTCCTTAAAAGTTTCCTGATCATACTTTAAACAATTTTATTGAAGTTTACAGAGCAACAATTTAAAAAAAAAGTATTTACAAATGCTTGCTGCAAAATGTGGGCACAAACTTTACTCAGCCACTGTTGAGTCGCTTGTGGAAGCCACTGTAGTGTCGCTTGTAATGCTGGCCACAGTGGTGCTCGTGCTGTTGTTGTTGTTGTAGTTGTTGTTGCCGCGTCCGCCGCCTCTGCCGCCGACCTGATAGCTGCTCTGGCCACCTTGTTGGCCACCTCGTTGGCCGCCACGCTGGAAGCGACCGCCCTGGGCGGCAACTATGGCCACGAGGCCAATTAGCACAATAAAGATGATTGAGATACGCATTTTCTTTGACTGCTCTGAGACGCTTCTGACATGCTTAACTTGGCTTAAACGGCGCTTATATACTGTGGAAAAAAGGTTGAAAATTCAACAGCAGCTAGAAGAAGAAAACAGCTGCTAACGTCAGAGTCTTTTGTTTGGTTTTTTTCTTGTCTACCTAAAGTTTCTTTATTTACTTTTCTATTTTTAGTTAAAGAATAAAAAAGTCCCATTCATAGTTAACTGTGGAATTTTTGCTTTTAAAGTACGTCATAAAAATCTCATTACGTCAAATCAAAAGCTATTACGTCTAATTTTTATCTAAAAAAAAAACTGATAATTGAATGTGATGAATAAAAATGCATTGCGAGCCCTTTTAAAATGCCATCAATCAAAACTAGCAAATAACAACTTAGCCAAAACATAAAATATATATGAATATAAATACATAATAAAGATATACATAATATTATTGTCTATAGTTTTAATCAAAGTTCACAAGTCAAAATTTGATCAAAATAAAATACAGTTTCAAAGTGCAATTACTTTGCCGTATTTTTCCGCGTAGCGAAATGTGAAACCAAAAGCCCCCAAAAGGGGCGTTCCAACGAGTTAAGGGCCAAATGAAATGGAATACCTATAATTGGGAAGGAAAATGTGTCCTGGGAAATGGGCGAGCAGTTTTGCAACATTATGCACGGGACGCCAGCAAGTTTGTCCGTTTGTCCGTCCCACGGTGCGTATGAAAAACGGGCAGCTCGTCTTTCGCATTTAATTGAGCGGCGCGCGTTGCGCAACTGCTCCGATTCCTCTCCAGCTCCGCTCGGCTAACGGCACCTCGGAGAGCGGCCTGCATATGGCCAGAGAGTTGTAACCTTACGCTCTGCGTATGGACCCAACGGGAGCAGGATGCACAGTGGTTGCAAAGCGACGAAGAAAGGATGCTAAAGGAAAATTAACATTAACAAAAAATTTTAAGTATATAAATATTTATGCGAAAAAATGTGAGTATGTTTAGAGAATTCCAGAAAACAACTAGATTGACAGATGGACATGTTTTTATTGCCTCCACTGCCTCCATTGGGAGACTTGTTTAAAGTTTTTTAATTTAATTGTTATATATTTTTTGTATTTTCAGTTAGGTTTCAATCAATTATTTTTGGCATGTTAATTAAATATATTAATGTGACAATTTCAACAGCGAAATTCTCGGACTAAGCAAAAGATGATATATTATATTATAAAACCAGACCTTAAATAATTGATGGGTTTTATTTTAACAAATTTTCTGTTTTTGTTGCGCTTAATTTTTAAATTTCTTATTATTTACTTTCCCTTATTTAATTTATTTTCTTAACTTTTATATATTTAATTCAAAATATTTTCAGTTTTAGTGCTTAAGTAATTGGTTTTGTGCCACTGTGCTGCACAGCGCTTGCCCTCAATAAGACAACAAGTTAATATTTGGCTAGCTGCTGGCTGGGCGATGACGTCAGAAGGAGGAGCTGGCAGGACCTGAAAGTAGCAACAGTTGCGGCCGCAACTTTTATCCGGTTCGCCTTACAAAACTTTTAAGAGAGAGAGAGAGAGAGAGTGAAATGTTATCCGCGCCTCGAACTCGGTTCGGGTTCGGGTTTGGGTTCTTGTTCGGGTTTCGGTTTGTGTATAAAAAGGCGAGTGTCCTGCGGCCAGGCCACAGTCGAACGAAAGACTTGCCTGCGAACGTGTCTGCCTGAAGTGAGTAAGAAATAAGCGGCCAACTGACAGTTACAGTTATTTGAAACAGTTTGACAGTGACTGTGCACAGTGGTACAAAAAAAAAACATTTTTCTGGATTTTTGTGCCGTTCGCGTTCGCGTTTAAATTAAAAGCAAACTTCGTCAGGCAAAGGACTCGCCCCACAATGCAGGCCGTGCACAAAACTGCACACAGGAGCAAGTGGCTGCTGCTGCTGCTGTCGATGCTGCTGAATGCGGTAAGTGGGAATACCCCTAATCCTTGTGGCGGATTAGCGTTTTTCAATTTCAAAAATTCTGTTGCCGCTTGCACTTTTGAGCCAACTTATCAGAACAGCTACAGAGCAGCTTTTATGTGTGTGTGTGTGTGCGTTCAACGGTGCGTGAATTTTTCAGCAGAAAATAGCTTTTCATTTTGACCAGCTTAGCTTGTTTCTTTGTTTGGCGCATTAAAATTTTGTATTTAAATGGATTTGTGTCAAACAAAAACCGATTTCAATTATAGCTGCCAAAAGCTGAAATTGATATAAGGCTCTCTTTTATTATTTCAATTGGCCAGTAGAAGAGCTCTTTAAGTGAAAAGCAAGCTTTTAAATTCACTTAGATTACTTAATATAAATAAGTTTGTTTGCGTGTTAAAAACCTAGACTCAAACTCTGATAATAAATATATTATATATATTATAATTTTATTATATATTATATGTCTAATTTTTACATAGCCTTTTTTGGCATAACTAACAAATATTGCCTTATAATATTTTATCAAGACTTAATATGCTAAATTTACTTATAATTTTTTTCTTTTTTATATATGTTCATCAACAAGAGTTTAACATATTTCTTTTTTTTTTTGCTTGCACTTAATAAAAAGTTTGTATTTTCTGGCATTGTTTTTATTATAACCCAGCAAAATTAGATTTTATATTTAGCATTATTGGGATGCACATAAAAATGTTACCATATTTTCATCCATTGCATAAAGCAAACTAATTAAAGATATATTTTTTGCTAGCAATCTTTTTTGCGATAAATTTTAATTTAGCAAAACATTCTCTGCAATAACTAAAACTTATTTAGTTTTTGCCAATTCACTTGATTAACATAGATAAAAGTTAATTACTAAAAATGTGCAACCAAATAAGCATAAATTAAGTCATTTCAAACAAATTCTTTACCTTTAATATGGATAATATATAATATAAATATATATGTATACATATATATTTTAACACAAACTAAATTGCAAACATTTCGATTAAAATAACTACAAATTAAAAGAATTTATTTAAAATATTTTGGGCATGTTTTATGGCTGCCACATTTAGTTGCATGGAAGAGCGCTGCAATTACCAAATGCTTGCAGGACACACGGGACACAACAAGGACTTGTGCGAAATGAACTTGTTCGGCTGTAATTGTCTGCAATATTTCAGTTGCACTCAGTGAACGCCTTCGCTGTGGTTTTGTAATTTATGTTGCCACGCCCCCCCCTGCCCAGGGGAGGCAGCTGCTGCTGCTGCTGCAACAGTTGTGAATTTTTTTTCTATTTCGTTTTATTTTCATAGCAACATTTCAGCATTGAGCAATTTATGTTTTCTATTGTTGGCCGCTGACATTTTTGCTGACATTTGTCAACGTTCGTGACCTGTGACCTTCTTCCCTCAGGTCCCTTTCAACCCGTCAACGTGAAAGTGACAGCTGTCCGTCATAAATGCGTGACTCTGTGCGCGAATTGTTGTGGCAAATAATTCTCCATATCATAAACCATGTTACCCCCTCCCCCTCCCTTTCCTCCTTTACTTTCGCTGTGGAAGTGATTTTGCAAGCGGCTTAATTAAAATGTTGTCATTTTATCACGCATACGCCATGTTGCGCCAGCAACCAGCACTAAGCATTGTATTGAATTACACAAAGGAATGTTGTCCAAGTAGTTAGCGTGGAGCTCAAGTGACAGCGTGTCCTTGCTGAGGAGGGGAGGAGGGGGGGGGGGGGAGGAAACTTTCCCAAAGCAGCTTAATTGCGGTTGGCTCCTTGAGCGTAATTAAAATTGCTTGGCGAGCTAGAAAACAAAATGGTTTATAATCTGTCCAAGTCTGTTTGTGGCTAAGACAAGGATTATTTCCTGGGAAAAGCGTAAGAAATTTCAAAAGGATTTGTGGCTTTTTGTCACTTAATATTTTGTTTGATTGCTGTAAAATGCATTTATAGCAATTAATTTTTTTTTCACTTGAACTCGTTCTTATCGTTGCAACATTTTAGAAGAGAAACCAATATGTCCTTTTTGTTGTTGTTGCCGTGCATCAATGTGATTTCTGTTATCCTGTGCAACGTGACGCTTGTAATCAGAGTAATCTGTAGTTGACAGCTGCAACGACGTCAAACGATTTGCAATACTTACATCCATTTATCAATATACATAGACTTATATGCATTCTGGATGACGTTTATTAAAAGTTGCAACGGGAGAGGCTAAGGACATACTGGGTAGGCGGTGGGTAGCGTATCCTGCACAGCTCGGCAAACAAAACGCCAGCATCATTTTAACGCATGTGGGTTTTGCACTGCCTTGTGGGTGTCCTTTTGTGGGTGGACCTGTGGCTAGGACGTGGGCGTACAGCTGCACCACATAAGAGTTGCCTGCGGTTTTGCATAGGGGGGATTTATGATGCAGCATTGACAGTTGCGCTTGCCAATCTAATTAAACGCACAGATCGATATATCAGAAGTCAGCTAAATATACGTATATACGTATATACGTATATATATATATGTATAAGCATGTACGTACTGTGGTCACAATTAGATTTTGTGTGGGCAGCTAAACTTTAATTGGTGCTGAATTCTAATTAATATAAATTGAAATATGCGAAATTTGTTTTTTTTTCTTCACTTGACTTTTCACAAGAATGCATTTATAATAGATTCCTTTGAAGCTAGCGCATTGAAATTTGAAACATATATACCTTAATATCCGCCTCAAATAACGTGCTAAGATTTTTAGGATACACCCTTGGGGGCGTGACAAATTGAAAGAAACCTTATATCATCATCAGTTTAAGGGCTATTTACATAAATCTGTAGCAGGCAATGAACTAAAGAGCTCTTCTTAAAATTCATTCATCTCAATTAATAAACTGTTTCTAAAAATAATTTATTTGTATTTTTGAATATAATTTTTCCCTTTTTTTTATTTACTTCCAACTCATAGTCAGTTGTCTTGATTGTCCTTAAATGCAGTCAGGCTCTTACATTTCATACACGATAAGAGCGGCCCTTGGATCGTCATTGCTTGCGCCTCATTAAATCTTTAGGTTGCGCATACGCAGCGTTGGCCCCGTCAAATAAATGTAGCTGAAATAATCAATGTTGGAATGGAATTGCAAATTGTGAGGCGCACACATACAAGCATGCATTATCTTAGCTAAACAGCAGGCAGACACAAACACACACACACACATTTACACACACGTAGATATAAATTCCATTTCCTGCTCTTGACTTGGGCACATAAATAACCAAAGTGCGCAAAGTACGCTGAGCCACACATAATTGAGAATTCACACCTGTAACAGAGCAGAAATTTAGAGGGGGAATGTTTAAAGGACGCTACTTCTTCGAAGCTTGGGAACAGATTTTGGCTAAACAAAGTTTTGGATTGTCTGCAAAGTTTTTGCGGGTCGAAATTCGATATAAAAATCGGGGGGATAAATATTGACATTGATTGGGCAAAGATTGAGCAACAGTTTGAAGAAGCTCAAGTTTATTGTCTTTAGCTAATCAAGTGCATAACAAGAAGCTCATAAGGAAACTTGAGAAAGATTGTTAAAGGTTGTGTTTACTTGGGCAAGTCTGCTTGGGATTGTTGTGAAATGAATATTTTAATAAAATGAATAACATTCTGCTCAAAAGATAAATAGAATTTGCTTGTTTATCATTTTTAACATTTTTTTTCGCTTGGCATTTGCCACGACACAAACAGCTAATAAACTATTTTATGCAGTCGCCCAAGGACATTAAAGAAAAGTGCTGAAAAGCTTTTCGCCAACTATGCAACGTAATGGAAAATAGAAAACTGTGAATAGCTTTTCTGCTGCTTTTCATAAGCTTCATTCAGCGGCATAGTTGAGATACTTTTTGACTGTCAGTTTATCTTGGCCATTTTGTGAGCTATTTAAGCGTGAATTCCATTAAAGAAAAGCTGAAACATTTTCCCATGCAAATCAATTCATAAAAGCAAATTAAAAATTGTATAAAATCATGTTGACAAAAGATATGTGCGAGGGGGGTGGGGGGTAGTCAGGGTAGGGGTGTTCAATAACGTGTCATGTTGTGCGCACCACACACGCACACGCACACACACACACATGCGACGCGGGACTTACAATCTTTACATTCCGAACATTTTTATTAAAATGCCAGCATTTTTTTTCTCTCGTCTTTGCTTTATTATTCCCCGTTTTTTTTTTCTGCTCACCCACGCAAATTATTTGCTCTTGTTATTGTTGGCTTTGTCTATGCTAGCCTCTACCAGCGTTTGGTGCTTTTATGGCCCGGGGTATTTACCGTTACAGCCTTTTGTAATGCGGCAACGCGTGCACAAAATCTGTTGCATACTTTTGCGCGCATTGCGAAAATACCAAAAAAACAACTCACATTTAAGCTACTCAAATGTGGTTCTTTTTTTAAATGCTTCTTATTTAGCAATAAAAAAAGACGAAGAAAAAGAAAACCAATCAAAGAAATTCCGAGGAATACATAAAACTGCGCAACTGTTGCCAATGGCAAAAATCAAACTTGCCTCAACAATCAATCCAATCGCTAAAGGTCAGCGAGGGTTATGTAAACGGATTTTAATTGAAAAAAAAAATATAAAAAAATTGCCGTGCACCTGAGCAGCTCCTTAGTCCTTGGCCCTCAGTTCTTGACAACTTGATTACGCGAATCAAATCAATTTGAGGGGCGCATTTTTATTGATTGTTAAGCTCTGATTTTGATATGGGGGGAAAACAAAGAAGGAGAAAAAGTTTTGTTGTTGTTTCTGTTGTTGTTGCAAGTGTTTTATCTGCACAATCAATCACTAATGCGGTGCGTAGGCTTGTCGCCATATAAAGACATCTTCCACCTAATGACATTAAGAATAAATTCCAACAGGCTGTTGTTTACTGTCTTTACTCTAATACACTCAGCGAAAGGAGAAGAAAGAAAAAAAATAAAACTTATGATTAATATATACTAATAAAATAAAGATATTCCTAAACGCACATGTAAAGTACAAATATTATTTATATAAAGAGTTTTTAATTTTAAAAAAAGTCTTCTTTTTCCACAGTTTTATTTTCGCTGAGTGTTTGGCTTGTGTAATTGCTGCCACGCCCACCCCAAGCTGACCGCCTACTTGATGCCTTTCATAGTAGCCCATGTAGATTTTCTGAATGTTTTTCATTGAAGCGTCATTTGGTTTTATGAAAAGCACGCAACAAAGAGGAAAATGTTGGGCTGGAAAATGGGAAGGAAAATGGTGTAATTGCAATTAAAGCTGAAAGAGGCACACATGTGTATGTGTGTGTGAGTGTGTGTGTGTGTAATGGGCAGAGATAATGTCAGCATTTGTGTAATGGACGCTTTTCGCTTTTATTGACCAGCTTACACAATGGACGCGATAATGTTTATTTACGATTTTTACGATTTTTACGATTTTACGCCACTGAGCATAAAAAAATGCTAATTCAATTGAAGGCCAACAAAAAGAGGAAGTCCCTTAAAATATGCGCCAATCAATAAAGGGAAATCTTCAAAAGAAAATAGCCCCAAAATTAATTATTGTCAACATCGGTGAACCTTTTTTTTTCATCTTTTCCCGAGAAGATATTGTTATATGCGGCTTACCGCAAGCACAGTGGGCCACAAGCACAGTGGGCTGCGTGAAGGTCAAAACACTTAAGTCTTAATGCGGCACACAATGTTTTTTTTTTTTTTTATTTGCGCCGCGGTAAAACCAAACGAAAATAGCAACAAAAGTGCGTCATTAAATTACCTGCGAAATAAACGAAAAAAGCAACTACGAAAAGAAAAGCAGTTGACAGACAGGCAATTAAATACCCTTGCAGGGAAGTTTTTGAGCCAGAATATATATGTGAATAAATGGTAAAAATATCTTCTATATAGGCAAGTCTTTGATAGGAGCATAATTATGCACTCTTTTCAAGAGTTTGGGTTGATATTTAATAGCATAATAAATATTATTATAAGAAAAAGAAGGTTTATAGAGAAACAAAAAAATTCTTCATTCAAAAAATTAATTTATCCAAGTAATTAATTTATTTAGTAATCTGATCAGTCTGACTAACATACATATATGCTTATATATGTAAAGCTTAAACCAACTATATGACAAAATCAGCATACCCTAAGAGGAAGAGTATATAAAGAAGAGCGTCCCTGCTCGGGCGCTAGGAGATAGTGAAATTTGGCTGCGGCAGGACATAATCAGGCGACATAAGCGGCTCAACAGGCAGCCGAACAAAGTCAGATAGCCCCGAGAAAGAGATAGAAAGAGTGTGAGAAGGAGAAGAAGAAAAAGAAGTAGAGGGGAAGAGAGTTCGTTAAGCTGGGCGTGGCCGCCGGCTGATTAAAATCGCGTATAAAACTTATTACGGCCAATTAGCCAAGGATACAAATCGAATTGGAGCTGCGGCATTGTTGGGCGTGTCCTTTCTGCGCTGGCAGGTCCTGTCAGTCTTCACAATCGTTTTAATTGAGTTTTTTCGCAATTTCGCATTGCGCTTTAATTGAAATTTTATTTTATTGCTGCTTTTGACACTTGCGAGCGGATTTAATTAAATAATTAAATATGATTGTCAAGTGGCCGAAACATAAAAGTTGAAGATAAAGCGAATAATGCAAATTTTAATTATACAGCCACGAAGGACTTTACAGGTAGTTAAAGTGGACGATTTCAAAAGGGGGAATTTAAATTGAAGCTTAAGTGAGGTTTTATAAATTTTTAAATATTTGTATTTTCACTTAATATGCAAACGTTTTGAGATTTATCTTCGTCCTTTTCCTTATTTTAACCACTCAATTTCCTGACGTCTTTGATTTATCTATTTATATTTCCCCTTATTTAGGTCAATGCTCAGTTAGGTAAAATGTCGTCTTTCCATCAATTCAGGCAACTGTCAGCCAAAGGATTCGTAAGTTTTCCCAGCCAGCAGCTCTGACAAGGACATTCACATTTTATTCGGAGAACTAGACGCCCTCCGGATAATTCTGTGAAATTAGACAAAGTAGCACAAATTTTCCACATCGCGCTTTATATGTTGCCATAAGAATTTTCACAAAACAGTATAGCAAAAATGTGGACACGCCCCTTGTTTATTTAGAGGCGACTTTGTGCGGAATTTGTGCGTTTAAATTTCAGAAATTTAATTTGTGTTCTTTGGCGTGAATTGGCAACAATGTCAAGCGAGTCCTGGTTTTTTTTTGTTGTTGTTTGTTTTGCGTAATCTGCGTTGTTCACATGAATAGGCAGACAGGCACAGACACACAAAAAAGGACTCCGCGCTCGAAAGTATGCACTAAAATTCCGCATTGTCACGCAGCGATTTATGATATTTGCGATTATGCGAAAACACTTTACTTTATTTTGCTGCCAACACTTTTACATGCCACAAATTTCCCCGCCCTGCCCCCAAAATAAACAAGCCCGAAAAGTTGTCAATTTGTTTATTTATGCGCATATTCATTTACACTAAAAAAGCTTTTATTTCATTTATTTATATTTATCTTTTGCGGGCATTGAAAATAATCTGCTTGCAGTTGAAAGTTAAGCTTGTTTAAATGTTATTTGCATTGTGGCCACATTTTTAATGATAGCTTTTTATTAAACAGTTTTTTTTAGTTAAGTTTTAATTAACATTATTGAAATAGGCTTATAGCTACTTATAGAACAGGTTTATCTTGTTGTACATTAAAGGGGAAAGAAAAAATATTTATTAGATAATTTATTTTTTTACGTTATCTACATTACATATTTACAAATTAATTATTTTTTACTTTTTTTGATTTCTTATTATTATTATTAACAGCTCTGTTAACTTAACAGCGCTTTCAATGTAATCTCTACGCTTGGCTTCCCAATTAGCTTCTGCTTTTGACAACTGCTCTGTTAACTTAACAGCGCTTTCACTTAGCTCAGATTTCCAATTAGCCTCAGCTTTAAGCCTTATCAAATAAATCACGCAGCCACAGGACATCATTTAGGTGATGTGGCAAACACCTGTGGGGCATTATTTCTGCTGCTAATAAAAGCTAAGACGGCCCGACTAAACAAACAAACAACACACACACACACACACACACTGCACACACACACACATGAGTGCACATAAGTAGTTGTCAATTTCTATTTGAGATTTACGACGTTTGCTTTGCGGACGTTTGCGCCGTCGGCGAACACATTCTGCGGCACATCCTGGCCCTGTTCCCAGCTCGTTTCCTGCCCCTCCCCTTTCCCCTTCAGTCATCTCTTTTCCCTCTTTCTCTCTGTTATCCTCTCTAGCAGCTGTTGAGTTATTAAAGGCATTTTCTTTGTCTCTGTGCGACGTTGTCCTGCGAGGCAGGAAACACACACACATACCACTATACACACACACACACACACACACATTACGCCTTGCCCACATATACGATTCTTCTGCTTTGGCATCTCGTTTCTTGGCATTATCCTTTCGCTTGAAGGACCATTTGCTAGGCACACGTCCTTTCCCCACACCCCGCACCAGCATATGAAAAGCTAAATATTATGAGTTGAGCTTAGATTTTCCAGCACATGCTCGAAGCTGTTTTTCTTTTCTTGTCCAGAGGTGCAAGAAAAAAAGTCGTTTTGACAGGCGTTGAGAGCACTTTAGAAATGCGTTGGCCTGTTGCTAAGAAGGATTAGCCCTCAACGCAAGATGAAAACAATAGTTGACTGCACTATGTTCAGTTTAGATAGATGGCATTGGAGGATATTCGTTTGAAGCAAGGTTTGTTTGCTCATCAGAATGCAATTTGATAGGCAACTAAAAAAGCAACTATGAAAAATTTAAAGTTTATGGATTGTTCAATTTAGTTGTGTTGAATTTATAATTTATATTTATAATTTAATTTATAATTATATAAATATAAATATCTTTGCAAACTTTCTTTAAGACCCCTTCATTCTGTGCAAACATTAAAAATCCCGAAAAAAATGTTGAATACATTTATTATTTATTTATTAATTATTTACACAATTTGGACTTTATTTTCTTGATTTTCATATTTTTACACAAATACCTATGAAAATTTAACTGCATAGAAATAAAATAAATTAAAAGGGTAAATTTATAAAATAAATAAGCAATTAAAAAGATCGCTTAAGTTGTTTATTTAGTTAATTTTTATTTGTGTTTATTGAAAATTAGTGTAAAAATATTTGTTAAATATATTTTCTGTTACCTTTTTGTCAGCTTGACCTGTTATAAATTAAATAAATTATTACAATTGATAGAACTACTTTAAATACGTAAGATAACAATTATTGTTATTATTTAACAATTATTATTGACGGAGTATTTAATTTGTAGACTGTTTGTTAGAGAGTATTGTTCAAACGGATACGCCCGACTGCAATTTTTCATCCACCTGCTTATAAGCTGCAATTGTTGCGGGCTTAAAAGAAACCCATTTTTTTTTAGAATTCTTAACTTGGTATCTTTTCAAAAACTGTGTAAGCTTTAAAGTTTGCTTTAAGGACTTGGCAGGTTGACATGTGCTATAAATAACGAATATCCTGCCACGAGCTGTGCAACAGTTGAAGGCAGCTTTGCATGAAAGCCGCGCGCATTAAAATAATATGCGAAAATAACCGTTAATGTGCTGCGCTCGAGGGGCTGATAAATGGCGCACAAAAGTATGCAACGAAAATAAAGCGATAAATTGTGGCAAAAAAAAGGAAAAGGGGGCGGATTGAGGGCGGGGCCAAACTTCGACACATTGGAAAGTTAATTTAGCGTAAATAATTTGAGGCAATTAAGTCGCAGCTAATTGAAATGTTTTCGACTAAATCTCGTCCTTACTCGTCCTTTCGTCCTTTTGCAGGCCGTGCAACCGCGTCGCTTTGCCGTGCAGGCCGCAGGGGATGAGCTCGGCAATGTGTCGCCCTGCGAAATGGAGTCCTTAATAAATCAGCTGATGAATCCCAGCCCAGAGTATCAGCTACATGTGAGTTAACTTGGATTATCCAACAGCAGGATTTGAATTTAAACTGATGCTGTCTCTTTCCCTCTTTGAAGGCTTCTGCTCTGCGTAGTCAGCTGAAGAATCTGCTGCGCGAACGTCAGCTGGCCGTGGGCGAGGAGCAGCCGCTGGGCGACTACGCCGACTACGTGGACGAGGACAAGCGTTCGGTGGCGGCGCTGGCGGCGCAGGGTTTGCTGAATGCGCCCAAGCGCAGTCTGGCAACGCTGGCCAAGAACGGGCAGCTGCCAACAGCGGAGCCAGGGGACGACTACGCCGACGCGGACTCCGGCGAGCCCAGCGAACAGAAGCGTTACATTGGCTCGCTGGCCCGAGCTGGCGGCCTGATGAGCTTCGGCAAGCGGAACGTGGGCGCCTTGGCGCGGGACTTCCAGCTGCCCAGCGGCAAGCGGAACGTGCCCACCTTTGCGCGGCTGCAGAGCGCGCCGGGCACCCATCGCGAGCAGCCCAAGCGGAACGTGGCCGCCGTTGCCCGGTACAATTCGCAGCAGCATCAGAATCAGCATCAACGCAACGGCGCCGAGAAGCGGAATCTGGGCGCCCTGAAGTCCTCGCCCGTGCACGGCAACCAGCAGAAGCGCGAGGACGAGGAGCTGCTCCTGCCAGCCGCCGCGCCCGACTACGCCGAGCCCATGCAGAGCTACTGGTGGTATCCCAGCTACGCCGGCTACGCCGATCTCGACTGGAACGATTATCGTCGCGCCGAGAAACGTTTCCTTGGTGAGTTGCTTTTCATTTACGATTTCTGTGGGCGGGTCCAGTTTCAATTGCAGCTCCTTCTAACTTGTAGCCTTGCAGGGAATTTATGGTTAACTGATAAGTAAAGTTGGCTTTAAAGTTTTGACGGGGTTTGTTTTACATTGAAAGTTGGGAAGAGTTTTTTAAGTAAACTTATTGAATATGAGTATACAGGGTATAAGGACTATGTGTAAGTGAATGGTGGAGTCTTCTTTGATCCCATAAGTGCTTTATTTAAATGTAGGTAAAAGGCAGAAGAAAGTATCTATAATATATATGAGTTTAACGAACAGAAGAAGTTAAGTCTGATTAAGTGTTTTATTTTAATATACATATTTATATATATGTATGTGGTAGATAGAAGAGGCCTTTCAGATCCTATATATAGCTTATTAATTTATTTAATTAATTTATGTAGCAGGCAGAAGATGCTATTTAAAATCACATAAGTGACTTTTAAATATATATTTATCATTCATAAGACTTTCTGATGATACATAAAATATATATAAAATATATACGATAAAAAGAAAGCCTTCCTGATGATACATAAAATATATATAAAATATATATGTAGGAACGAAAGGTTTTCTTCTATGTAGGTAGCAGAAGGAGGCTTTTCCAATCCAATATGTTAAATATATATTCCAGGGTAACATCATTAATTTAATATAGTCAGGTCTATTTATCTGTCTACTCCTTCGTCCATTCGTATGTCTGTCCATTTATCAGTGTCTCTTTAGCCCAAATTAAAGACGTTAAAATTCCTTTAGTTAGGTTTTATGGCAAGGAGTTAAAATACTTGCAACGACAGCTCTGCCCAGGGTATCTACTAGACCACATCTAAAACCATCTCACGTTCAAGAAATAATTTATAAAGTTTTGAAGGCAATTTCCCATAAAGCATTTTTAAATCACAGCTGGGTTTTGTCGGGATTTGGTTTCCATGTAAAACTATAAAAAATAAGTAGACATAGTTAAGCTGTAAAATATTGAAGATGTCTTTGTAGTAAAGTAGTAAAATAAAAATATTAATATATATGAAAGAGAAATATAATTGTTTTTAAACTATTATGGCAACAGTTATAAACATGTCTATATAGAATAGATGTAGGTCAAACTATTATAAAAGCAGCTTAATATGTTTAATAGGAACATTAAAACAGATTGAAAGTTTTAACAAACTTTGAAGAACACTTTAAAAGAAAACTTTTATACGTATTTAAGCTTATTTAACAGGAAACAATTTAAACTTTAAGATAGAACTCCTAAATGAAAGAAAAGCTTTATTTGTACTTAAATGAAAGCCGCAGCTGCAAGGTTACAAAGTCCGAGATCTGCGGCTAGCCGCAGTTGGTTTTTGCCCGCCCCTGTTGATGCACTTTTGCTGCACCTTTGCTGCACCTTTGCTGCACTTAGTTAGCGGTACTTTCTTCATGCACAATTTGTACATATATATTATATATATATGCATACACACACATATATAAAAAGACACCTCCAAGGATCCCGAGTTGTTTGGCATTGAGCACGGCAACGATGCCGACACCGAACCGGAGGAGCAACAACAACAACAACAACAAGAGCAACAAGAGCATCAACAACAAGAGTCGCCACAGAAGCGTCACATTGGCGCCGTCTATCGGTCGGGCTTTCTGCCCAGCTACCGTTATCTGCGGAGCCCCGGGCCCGGCAGCAGCGCCGGCGGGCGCTTCAGTCGCTCGGGACGTGCCAGGCAATTTGTATGAGTAAATGGCGATGATTCGATGTGTCAGCTGCATCACATTTATAATTTCGCCCATTGAATGTTTCGTTTGACTCCTCATCATTCCCGTCCATCATTCACTGTCCATCATTCACTTTCTTCGGTGTCGAATGCGGAATGTCTGTTCAGTTCAGAGCCTGTTAAATCAAGTCTGTCGCCTGTCGCCTGTCGTTAACAACTGCTTCGGAACGTAATTATCTAGCCGTGGTCTCCTTAATCTCTTTCTTCTTTCTGTCTTAGTGGTTGTTTCCTTAGGCTGTGTAGATTTGATTTGGAAAAAAAACTTGTTTAAGGCATGTCAAATAGCTTTTTGTTGAGATCTTAAGATGCTTTCTTTGCTGTAACTGAACTCAATCCAGCATGATCTATTGTATCTTCGTCTTCAATCATCTAATTCATCCTAACCTAAAAATAACATAATAAATTCCAACCTAACCTCACTTAACTATACTCAAAACCTAACATAACCTCACATATTCTCATTTACCCTAACAAAACTTAAACCTAACCTCACTTCATGCAACCTCACCTCACTCAAAACTTAACATAACCTCACAAATTCTCATTTACCCTAAGAAAACTTCAATCTAACCTCACTTGATCCAACCTAACCTCACTTCATTGCACTCAAAGCTCAAATGTATAAATTAAATGCCTTATTTGAATAACTTTAAAATCACTTTCGCAAGTTCGACTAGAATTCCCGTATTCCGTTTCCATTGTGCATTTCAATCACATTACGAAGGAATCCAATTTATGCTCACATTTCCGTTAAACGCATTCGCAACACAATTTCTGTTCATATTGAAACGGTTTTGTCCAATTGGCTGTCAAACGGAAATTCAATTTTCCGTATGTTTGGCACGCTCCTTACCCGCCCCCCGCCTGAAGCGTTGCGTGTTAAGGATAATCGTCTAATTTCCGGCATTTTGTTTGCCTGGCGGCCAAACAAAGTGGGGCCAGTTTATTTTCACTGCAGTTTATTTGCTGCTGAAAACTTTTACTTTTCTGTGTGACGTGGGGGAAGCTTTTGAAATGTGCTTTATTTCTAATTCCAGGAATGGCACCGCATTAATTCAAATAGTTGTTCGCAAAAGTTGAGATTTTTTATAATTAAATTTGTGTTAGTTACGTTTGAAGGCAAAGAAATTGAGTGTAAACTGTGCCTGGGAACAGTTTTTGCAACTCAAATATTTTGTTGCCGACTTTTGCGCGTGCGATTAAAAGTTTCCATGAGGCATTTATAACAAAAAGTGTTGCCTACTTTTAAGCTGCCATAAAAAAAGGAATATAATAGTTTAATATAAAGTTTTCTTCTTGTTTTCTGTTTACAAATCTATACAAAAATCTGCTGTAAATAAACAAAATTTCCATTTAATGTATGTACTCTTTACACATAATTGTTTACTTATTTGATTGCATTTAAATGTGTTTGTTTAATTTAAACTCATTGGCATGTTTGGCAAAAGAGAAAACACAGTATTGGCATGTTTTGACTTGGTGTGGTTTTAGTTTTAGTTTATATAATTTTGCGATTAGAGCTCTTTCAGTAAACTTGGCCTAGGACAGTTGGAAAACAAAACCAAATAGTTGCATGTGCACATCGAATATAAATGTAAAGCGAAATCTTTTTGTGCACACATAGTTTTTGTAAATCTGTTAAATTGTTATCATTTTTTTGATAATTGAACGAGAGAACTAATGAAATTGTTTGTGCTCTCTTCTTGGATACCAAAGGTCGAGTACTACCCCCAACACGAGCGACTGCGTCAACCAATCGCAGCCGTTTGTAAACGTTGTTTCCTACCCAATCGACCGATGATGAACTGGAGCGGTGCCAACTTACGCGGCAGTCTGTCCAAAATCTACACGGATCCCCGATCCTCCGCCACAACCGCACGCTTGCGCAGCATCTCCACAAACACCCTGCCGAGCGGACGAATCTATCCACCCTTCCACTCGTGGGGCACTCCGCCGCGTATAACTGCACTGCAACGGGGCGTCTATCGACGCAACGGTGAGTCTATGGACAAGAGCGAATATGAATACTAAACTAAACCCAAATAACGAGACAATATAATCCATATACAATAACAATATAGAGATATATATACATATTTACATATATGTAATAACATGTTAAACAGTATTTTCGATGTAGTAGTTCTTAACTAAACACACACACACACACACTTGTCACACACACACCTGCAGCATCAGCAGCTACATGTGCGCAAATGTATCTGTATCTCAAATATACATTTGCCGTAGCTCGGTGCCCCTTTGAATACGTATCTATCAATATATATATATATCGAATATATCTATTTATAAACGAGATAACTGATATCAAACTAATACTAAACCATATCGTTTATCTGAACAACCGAACAAACAGAAACCCAAAAACAAAAACAAATTAGTGCCAATGCCGTACCTAAATAAAAAAATGGAAGTAAATCCCACTCACAGGACTTTTATCCCAACTAATATACCCTTTTCTTTCAACTCCCTACAAATTGTATTAATCCACTTATATTTACTATACATTTATATGTGTGTAGACAATAAAAATAATAAGAATTAAACTGTATTAACAAATTCCCCCCGTTAGTGCAATATTTTAGCCCAAGTTATATACATATATATATATATATATATAAACCAACCTTTAAGGAAGTTGGAAACGAAAACGATTTAAAAAAAGTTACTGCGTCAGAGACAATAATTAAGAAACTTTGGTAAGAATACAGCAACAAGAAGAACAAAAAAAAAACTACAGACAATAAATGAATTGACAATAAAAAAAATGAAAAAACGTAACCGAAACTTTTATTAAATATTGCATTCAATCATTTTAGTTGAAAAAAAAAATACCACGAAGATGAAAAAAACGAAACCTAACTAAACAAAAATAAAAAAAACATATTCAATGTGCGTAATTATAAGTCTGATGTTGTCAATAATAATTAACTAAAATATTTATTTCCAATTTAAAGTATTCCAAATGCAACAAATTATATATACGATATTTACTTCATTTATCTGTATATGTATTTATCTATGCTCAATTGCGAAAGAAGGCGCTGTAAAAATATCGACAAATGTTATATCTATATACAAAAACCATTATACGAAAAATTCTTCAAAAGGTTAACTACAAAATAATAATAATACTTACAGAAAATATATATATACATAAATACTTATTAACGGTTTGCTCCAACTAACTAAATAAAAAAGTGTTTGTTTTATTTAAAAGGGGTTTTAAAGGATTTTTGGTTACCTGGTAAGTAGTAGGTAGTTAGTTTATATTTTTTTCAGTCAATCTCTTCTCATATTTCCCTTTAAATTAACAACCAATAATTACAACATTTATTTTTCTTTCTTTTTTTATCATATATTTTTTGTTTATACATAATATCGCTTTTTCATTAATCTTAGGTCAAAACAAATAAATATGTATGTACTCAGCGAATGGGAAACACAATTGTCGTAAAGCGCCTCTGAAAGCCGTGCTAAATAATATATATTGAATTATCATACTATGAATATATGAATAAATATTTATGTGCCTAAAGATTTTTACATGCGCCTCTGCTGATAAAACTAACTCAGCTGGGATCGACGAGGGAAAGGGGAAAGGTGAAAGGGGAGGGGGAAAATCATGACCAGTATTTGGCGGTCTGAGCCTGGGCGGGCAGCGGATGATTGTAGGCAGCGGCGGCGACGTTGCCGTGGGCAGCGGCGGCTGCATAATCGGTCAGCTGATGCTGGGCGACCGCGTGATGAGCGGCGGCCGCGTTGTAATTGGCCGCCGCCACCGCCGACTGGTTGAGATGGTAGGCGGCCTGCGACCAGTTGGACGGGGACTCCAGCTTGGCATAATTGTCGCTCAGGTGGAGCGACGGCGAGATCTTCGAGACACTGTCCGCCGTCAGCTTCGAGAAGTCGTCGATGCTCAGCTTCGAGTAGTCTAAAATGGGAGAGAGAGAGGGAGAGAGAGATGGAGAAAGAGAGAGAGAGAGAGTTGCATTAATTAAAAGTTTATTTCAATAATAGAGCTGGGAGAAATTAAAATAAGACACCCATAGAGATAATGAATGTTGATGATAAGAAAATGATTAAAAAGTTCAAATATGATTTTATTAGGATAGACTGATATCTGATATGGGATTTGATATCCTAGAAAGGAGAAGAGAGCAGAAAGAAGAGAAGCTTTCGATTGTTATTGAAAACAAAAATAAATGTAGAGTGTAGATGATAAGAAAATGATAAAGAAGCTCAAATAGAATATAGTTCATACTGATTTTTTTTGTTTATTATTAAATTAAATATTATTTAGAATGAACAATATTTAATAAATAATATTTTATTTAATAATGAAGAATGACAGCTCAGCTTAATCTTGTTGCGCAGAAAGGGAAAAAAAGAGAAAGTTCATTCTGGAAAAGGAAAAAGAGGAAGATTCTTTGTGGCACCCACCTTGATGATAGTAGTTCTGGCCGGCGAAGTGTCCGTGCTGGGGGAAGTGTCCGCCGGGGAAGCCGTGCTGGGCGGCGCTCTGGACCAGCTCGTAGCCGCCCATCTGGTTGTGGTGGTGGTGGGCGGCCGCCGCCGCCGCCGCCGCTGCGCTGTGCGAGCTGTGCGAACTGGGCGCGTGGGCGGTGGTGCTGTGGTGCTGGTGGTGCGGCCCCTCGCCCATGCCCGAGCCGCCGCCGCCGCTCGCCGTGGTCCCAGCCGCGGGACTGTAGCCCGCCATGGCGCCCACGCCGAGCGGACCAAAGCCCAGCGGAGCCGCTGCGCCACTCGCTGCCACGCCCACGCCCGCAGAGCTGCCGTTCATGGGCGAGAGGCCGGAGCCGGAGCCGCCGGAATGTTTGCGCAGACGAGCCCGCCGATTGGAGAACCAGACCTGAATACGCGCCTCCGTCAGGCTGGTGGTCTGGGCGAGCTCCTCGCGGGTGTAGACGTCCGGGTATTGGGTGCGGGCGAAGGCGCGCTCCAGCGCCTCCAGCTGCTCGGCGGTGAAGGTGGTGCGCGAGCGTCGTTGCTTGCGCTTCAGCGGAATCCCGGGCTCCGACTCAGTATCACTAATATCCGAGTCGCGACCTGTGAGAGGGAGAGAAAGAGAGGGGAAGAGTTGATTAAAGAACTACTTGAATTAGAAACGGCGATAAAATTCGATTGGGTGGGGGGAACACCGACGATGTGGTGGATCCAACTGTGGGAACTGGGATCGAAGAGCGTCCTCGTTCAGTGCATATTAATTGAAACGTCGCAAAGCGCAACAAATCTGTCAAAAGCAGCCGCCGCAACAGAAGTCGAAGTCGAAGTCGAAGTTGGAGTTGGAGTGGGAGATGGAGTCAGAGCTCGTAAAAGTCACCACAGCTGACAAGTGACAATAATGTGTATCAGATTACACAAGAAGATGATCGGCAAGTTGTCAACGAGAGTCAACTCCGACTGTGGCTGCTGTGGAGGAGGGCGCCAATTAACTTCGGCGTCTGTTTACGAAAGCCGAAAACGCCGCCGACCGCAAATCGGGCGTGAAGCGCGGCGTGTGGCGGCCCAAACTCTTCTTCTTCCTTCATTGGGACCGCAGCAGAGCATGCCAAATTATTTGGAGAGCTCATTACACAATAAACTGTCACAAGGGGCTGGATTTTCCCGCAGCGGCTTCGAATTATTCAACAAGATCACAAGATCATTTTTCATAGAGCAGGCGCGGTCTAGTCGTGTATGACTGACTAGGAGATGCCCTGTACGCAGTTGTCTTTATAAAGAATTTATGCTTGAATAGCTTATTTGATTCTATGAGTTTTTGACTCTATGTAAAGCTCAAGAAACAAGTCTTTACTATTTAAACTGTGTTTATTGTGGTTCCTGCGCAATGGAAGGGAAGAACCTAAAATGTCAATTGTTTCTTAGATGCGTGTTTTTGAGGAGAACATACTGAGCTAATTTGATTGTTATCGCTTTTCAAATCTTTGAGATATGCCAAAAAAACCATGTTTTCCTAAACATTTTTAACGATATTTGCGAAATGGGTAAAGATATTCAAATAATATTTTTAGCTGTTCTGCGTATTGAATGGGAGAATCTATAATCGAAGAGCTTACCTCTTTAGCTTTTATACTTCTCGAGATCGTTGCGTTTTTGTATTAGATTTTAGCATCATTAACTTTGTTTACTCGCCTGATCAACAATATCTACACTTTATAGGGTTGATTATGCTTTTTTCTTTCTTTTGCATACATGTTTTCAAAATCATGCTACCCTTTTTAACCACTTTAAATGTCTACGAGGTATAAGAAGAGTTTCCAGCACACACACACTAGAATACAAGCCCTTGTCCTGACAGCGGAAATACTTAGGCCCGTTTCCGATCGTCCTTGATCGCACACGAGGAATAAAAAAATCGAGGCTGGGTCAATTTCTTATTTGGTGTTTGCGGTCAGCGTAAAACGCGTTTTAATCTTTTCCGGTCTGTCCAGTGGAAAATTATTAATTGATTTAGTGGATTAGGAAACTCGATTGCATTATTCGTGTTTGATAAATGAGGCCAACAAACGGGGCAGGACAAACACAGGAAGTGACCGAAGGATTCAGTTAAGAACTAGATACAGTTACAGCAGGAGCTAAATAAGAATATTTGAATATGAATGAAAATCTGACTAATTTTTAAGACCTACAATCAAACTCTTTCATATTGTAAAGTTTATATTATTTATTTCTTTGGGGAACTAAGAATTAATTTGTAGCTTGACAAAAGAATTCTCTTTTATTTTAACACATATTTGATTAAAGTGTTTCTAAATAGTTTAGTCACATAAATGTTTATAAATGTGGTCTTTAGTAGTCTAGCATAACGGTAAATAGCTATTTGAATAAACCTCCAATTGGAATTCTGTTAATAAGCCTGTCATAAAATTGATACGAGCTCTTCCCGTTCACCTGCCCACGTCTTAAATGCAAATCTGTAAAATAGGATTTGCCAAAAAGCCAAAAGAAAAAAGCTTTAAAAAACACACCCAAAACCCTGCGAAAGCAAAAGAAATCTTCGACTGGGAAACGCCCACTGTCAAAATTCACATGCGTATTAAAAAAAAATAAATAAAAGGGAGAAAAGATAATAAAAAAAAAAAATTATATATAATACAGAAGTCGACTATTAATCTTTCAACGGACGCAACAATAAAAACTTAATTAAAAGAAACGGGTTCCCAATGAAAAAAAAAAAACTGCAGAAGCCGCCAAGTGAGAAAAACAAAACAAAAAAAAATGAAAAGGGCCAACAAGAAAGAGATGGAAAAATCAATTAATGTTTAAATGTTAAACAATTTATTAATTTGTTGCTACTACCAGTCAGAAAAACAAGCGAACAATTTAACAATTTAACAAACCAAAGGTGGCCTCGAAAAACAAAGATCGAACTTTGTTTTTTATTTGGCACCACTTTGGCTACCGGTGGTGCAGTGGCTTTCTTTTCTTCCACGCGACTGATCGAAATCGCCGCTGGATCGCTGTGGAATCGATCATTTTCAACGACGTTTCCCCAACAGCATTTTCCCGAAACGCAAGAAAAAAGCAGCAGGTAGCAAATGGAGCGCTGTGTGGCCATTCCCCAGATCCAAATCCAATTTTCAATTCACTGGGCACACTTTGTGTTTGGGGGCAAAGTTCACATTGTCGAAATTAACCCCAAACTTCTGCAGTCATCAATCACAATTTTCAATTGCCTGCAATTGGAATCAAACACATTAAAAATATAAAAAGATAAAGAAGAAAAAAAACTGACCCAAGCAAATGAAACTCTCGGTTTTGACACATTTTCTGCTCTCTGTCAGCTGTCAGCTGGAGACAGGGAGACAGGGAGATTTGGAGATTTGGGGACTCGAGAGTTTCGAGAGACACGCGCGATTCTGTCACCGTTCAGATTTGGGATTTTCGGGCTATTTTATTCTGACATTGGCTTGTTCTCTTTTAAGGCTTAAGATTCTTGTCAGCAAAAGGATTACAGGAGCATTAAAAAAAAAAAACATATTTGGAACTTTTAACAAGCGTTGAGTTGGGATTTTTTTCAGATTTCTTTTTGTATTCTTTTATTCGGCATTTTTTTTAATTGGCTGAGCTTTGTGCAAAGACCTTGAAATTTGAATTGGTTGAGCGGAGCAGTGAAAAAGACTTAAGAAAATAATATTTGAATAAATATTAAACAATATTTTATAGAAAGATTTTTATTAAGAAAGAAATCTTTAAAGAGATTTTCTTTAAAACAAAACCCAAAATTATTTATGCTTATTAAAAACCCTTTTTTGTTTTTCTTTTAACAAATTAAAAACGTTTTTCCGCTAGCATAAAATTATATAACAAATATTTATTTAAATGCTGACCGAAAAGCGAATGAATTAAACATAAAGTAACAGAAATTTATGTTATCGACGCCCTCGCCATTAAATACAAATGAGAACATTTAAACTAATTTGGAAAATTGTTAACAAACGCGACCCGGCGAAGATTGAGTGGCGACCAGAAATTAGTTATAATCATAATCCCAGTAAAAAAGGGCCGACTGCGTTTTGAGAATGAAATGAAACTAATTTAAATAACAATGCGAACGAACACTTGATCAAAACAAATGCCCCAAAACGATGAGCAGAAGCAGGACACAGATACAAAGATACACAGATACACAGATACTCAGATACAAAGATACTCAGATACAGATACACAGATATTAGTAAGCCAGGCCGTGCTCGGGTCTAAAGTGTGATAATACGTTAATAAAATATTTTGTAACTCATCAACACGAACGAGCCGCGCAGCGAGCGGTGCATCATCGTCGAGCCCCGTTCCCGTTCCCGTTCCCGTTCCCCGTTCCGAGATCAAACGGATCGGCGCAGGACACCCTGGTGGGCATTAAAGATGCCGCCGCCGTTCGGTGCATTTGAAGTTGAGGCGCTGCTTTTGTTACGTTGACACTTTTTTCGGGCATGAACGATTTTAATGGCCAGCCCGAACAAATGAGCCACACACACCACAAGACCCCGTCCAAACGATCCACCGATCCCCGATTCACGCACCATATGCCTGATCGAGGCCACGACCACAACACACACACTCCCTCTCTCTGTGTGTGTGTGTGTGTGAGCGGACCGCACACACTTATGCGCTGTCCAAGGCGCAGGATATAATTTTGCGCAATCATCACTGTTTAGAGATGGGCGGGTTTTCTAACACAACAAGAGAAATTAATGTGCTTAAAGATATGTTTAAGATAACACATTTATTTCTCTATATATTTAACATAAATTCTTGTTAAGCTATTTTCTGAATTTATATATTTATTTATATATAGAATTTTTTATAATTTCGATATGGTGTTTGTTTAAGACAAGGTTTATAAAAGACAGTAATATTTTAAAAGATAAAGACTCAATGTCAATAACTAAAACTCATTCCTTAAATAATTTTTCCTTAAATTTAATTATTTAATTTAATTATTTTCAAGCGCATATTCCCTTTATTTATTAATTTTAAGTAAACATTTGATTATTCGTGTCACGCACTCAAAACACTTTACGACACGCGCACGCTCTCCTCTCTAACTGTCTAACCCTTGGCTCTGCTGTGCTCTTCTGCAGTCATTTGTCATGTGACACTGCAAGAATGCAGCAACTCACGCAATCTCTCTCGCTCCCCCACCCTCGCTCACCCCCTCTTGCTCGCTCGCTCGCTCTCACTTCGCCTTTCGCTATTTGTCTGTGCTGCTTTAGCATTAGGAGTAGGTGTGAACTGATCTCGAGTTGCCTTTTCAAGCGGCGACCGTTTGTCTTCTGCGGCCATTGCGACTCTGCGGCTCTCTCTTTCGCTCTTTGCCTTTGTCTCTCTTTGCCCTCTTTTTGTAGTGTTCTTCTTTATTTTTTTTTTTTTTTTTTGCAAATAATTGAACCTGTTTGTATTTGCGCTAGCTCAGGGCCTGACTTCGGGCCCATTGTGGCCGCATTGTCTGGTTGTCTAAAATATTTAGTAAATAGCCTTTGGCCATTCCCACGCGTCCTGGCGGCCTTCTGGCTGCCGACTTTTTGATCCATTGTCCTTTGGTCCTGTGCGCGGCTTTTCATTTACACTAATTGCCACAAGTGTTGTTTTTTTTGTCTTTCTTGACTTTCTGTCGGTGTTTTGGCATTTGATTTTTCTACTCTCTTTTTTTTAGAGTGGGCCTTCACCTGACATGGGTTGGCCCATTAACACGCCGAATAATACAAATCGCACGCGTATTCATCAGACACAAGGTCGGCAATGGCCAAAAGAGGCGTTTGTTCAACGGGGCCAGTTAAAGCCATTGTTAAAGGCGTTGCAACATTTAGCGGCACGTTTGTTGCAACTATCAAAAGAAACGGGGCGTGGTCTTTACTGATATTTATCTAACTAACAAAAATTTCGTTGTAATTTGTGGTTACTAATTTATTATATTTAAAAGGATAATCTTTTTATTTAATAGTTCAAGAAACAAGCTTTCTATAGAAAAATCGTTTGACATACATTTATATATAAAGTTTTCTTGAATACTTTAAAATATATTTACTATTTTAGTTAGCCACATTTCTACTCTCTATTCCACTTGTTTTTTTTTTCTCCCACTCATATTTTATAATATATTAAATAATAGCTTCATATAATGCACTTTTAATTGGTTTTCTGTCGGCAACTTTAAATGAATCTATCAATGCTCCCAATAACATCTTTATTTTCCTAAACTTTCGGGCTTCCCCCCTTTTATTTATTTTTGTCCCCAGTAGCCAAGTTGGCGTCTTTGGACAGCTGGAGCCCCCACGCACAAATCTCTTTCGGTTATTATTTGATATTCCACATATTTTCGTCGCTTTTCGTCGACCCAAGATGAAAGATGAAAGCGAAGCCGCCAACTTTTTTTGGGATTGGGGGGTATCCGAGTTGTGTATAAATTGTACAAAATCAAAATCAAAATCAAACGAAATTATACAAGTGAAATACGAGAAAGACGAAGAAATATATACATATATATATTTAATAATGCAAGGCTTTTTTCTTTCTTTCATTCGGCTTCCAATTCCTGCCTCGGCCCCGTTGATTACAGGCAAAAGGCGCCGACCTCGAAGGTGTCTCTGCAGGATGCGTTGGGCTGACCAGCCAGAGATTGGGTCGGGACCCGACTTAATGACGGACGAGTTATTACGGATGGAACTGGGGAACGATGGCAATGATGATGGGAAGGCGTGTGCTTATTATACGCTTCGACAGCTTAATGATAGCTCTTGTCTCGGAGTTATATGGATTATATATTTAGTAATTGGCATTTGTGGAGGTTAGTTAAATGGGTTAGGCAGACAGGTGTCGAAAGAAACAGAAACAGAGTGAGCGAAAGGGAGCAAAGATAAACGAAGGACTTAAGTTTTATAAAAATATATTTTGTTTTAAATATTTTACTATTTTTTTTTAGTATAGATTTTCTCTTTACACCTGACTTGACCCATATTTTTCATTCAGCTGGCACAAAATTTACTTCACAGCATGACAAAATATCAAGGTTAGGAAAGACCCAAAGGCAAGGTGACAACCCTGGCAACCCACTGTTCCTTTGTCCTTCGGTTTAACGTGTTGTGACAGAACGGCTAAAATAAAAAGGCCGTCGGCAAAATTGGACAATTGGCAAAGGCAAAGATTCAAATGACGAAAGTACAGTGAAAACCGTTCGTCTAATGATGCACACACACAGAATGGAAAAATAAAATAAAATAACATAACGAAAATAAAATAAAAACAGACAATTTTCTAGTCGATTTTGTTTGGCCGAAAGTCGTAAACGGGAACGAGGCAACCGCCTTTGACCCCCGCCGATCGTTTATCGGATGACTTTGCATATTTAGCATGATTATTGGCCGCGTCCAGAGTAGGAGTCCAACTCGAAGTCGAAGTCGAAGATGAAGAAGACGAAGTCTCACGGAAAACCGGGTTATTAGCTGGTAGATAGCAGAATCTTTCATCTCGTGTACTTTTGATTCTCAGGTGTCATCATCTACACCTATTTCTCTTGATCGTTGCTGTTGTTGTTGTTGTGTTGCCAACAACCGAACACTGCGATCGTTATCGTATGGGCCAGGCCAACAGTGGTCTATTGTAATATTTTGAGCGGCTTTGATTTAAGTTTAAGTCGCTCGTTCTAAGACGATCAAAGCGACAGCGCCGACACACACACACACAAACACACACACACAGCAAGTTTGTTGATTTGAGCAACAAATGATTTGGGAATGATTTTACGAAATTACATCAAACATATCAAATAAATGATCTCTAATTTTTGTAGCACGTTTTCTTCAACCAAATCAGCAGAAAACAAGAGAGCAGCCTCTAGTCGAGAGTATACGACTGGGAGATATACTAAGCACTGGCAAAAATAATCTACAAGCCTTAAATTAAAGCTAAACTATTTGAATTTTTCGATTTGTGGGCAAGTGGGGGGAGTTATAAAAGAACGGATACATTTATAATAAGCGTATACGTTAGGAGAATATACTGAACTTCATATGTTGGCTATAACGTTTATAGTTCTTGAGATATTTTCAAAAAACCATGTTTTTCTATAGATCTTTATCGATACTATTGAAATGGGTTAAGACAATTGAATATCATTTTACACTCTTATGCGTATTGAGTAGCAGAATCTAAAGAAGTTAAGTTTAAGTCTCTAGCTTTTGTAGTTCCAGAGATCGTTCCGTTTAAGTAGATGGATAAATAGACAAACAAGGAAATAGTTACTTTATAGGTAAGCAGATGCTTTCTTAAGCGTGTTATTTATATAATTTTACTTATATTAAAATGGGTACATGTATTTTAGCTCCATTAAAACTTTGCTTATTTTACAGGGTATTCCAAACTTACCGCCCAGTATGCCGTGTATCGTGTAATCCTTGCGTCCATCTTCGCTGCCCCGATCGGATCCACGCAGCAGACGGCTGATCGATGAAGTCGACGGCGGATCCGCAAAGCCCTCCTGTGTGAAAATGGGTTGGGGAAATGGAAAACTCGATCAATCAGAGCATAGCTTGTAAAGAATTAAATTTATCTGCATTTGTAGCTGTATCTGTATTTGTATCTTATCTAAATGAGCACTCGAAACCGGGCAAACAAATCCAATTAAGATAAGCGCTAGCCGCGTAAATATTTGTGGGCTACCGGTTGGGGCCTATAAATTAAACATACGTTAGCCAGACTCGGACTCGGGTTTGGACCCGGGTTGGGATTTACTTATGCACTGCTCTGCATTGACATTAATTCCACAGTTGCTGTTGGCAGCTGCTGCCCACTTGCTTCTTCATCTTCCCTCTCCCTCTCCCTCTCTCTCTCCTCTCTCTCTCTCTCTCTCTCTCTCTCTCTGTGTGTTGTAATCCAATTAGGAGAAATGTCAAGCTGAGCAGGGCTTGGGAATTTGTCCCAAAGGTGTCACGTGTTGTCTTAAACGCCGCGACAGATCTCAGGTGTGAATCCAAATGCAACTTGTGCGAAAAAAAAATATGCGAGTGAAAAGTTGTCGCCAATAAGCGATAAGAATAACTTAAACCTAAGCTTTTCACTTTTAAATTATAAAAAACTAATTTTACTTAAGGGAAGTTGAGCATAAATATGCCTTATAATATATGTAAATGAATTTTAACATAAGCTTCTTTATGCGAAAATCTATTTATTTAAAACTTAAACAAAAATTCCTTAAAAATCACAGCTAATAACATAAAAATCCCTCTTAAAATATTTTAAAATTAAGCTACTGCTGCAAAACTTTGCATAGCATCAGTTTTGTGTAACAGGCAGCATATATATAAAAATCAGCTGGATCGGACAACTATAACATATAGCTGCCATAGAAAAGATCAGTCAAAAAATTAGTTTTTGTATGAAAAACTTTTTTGTTTTAAAAGACATCTTAACCAAACTTGGTAATAACAAATGTGTCTTTACATTTCAATTATTCAAAAAGTATTGAAGACTTTTGACAACTATAACATATAGCTGCCATAGGAACGATCGTTTAAAAAACTAGTTTTTGTATGAAAAACTTTTTTGATTTTATTGATATTTTTACGATACTTGTCAATCAACAGTAATAGCTTACTCCTTACTTATATTTAAAGTTTTGTTACTATCGGACTACTATAACATATAGCTTCCATATGAACGATCACTCAAAAATTGAGTTTTAGTATAAAAGCTTTTTTATTTTGAAAGATATTCGCATTAAACTGCAATTGTGTGGGCTACTTTACTTTTAATATCTAAGCAAAAAATTAACAACATCGAAGTACTACTTAGATAAATAATAGCCTCTTCTTATAGCAACAAGAAGTCACAAATTGCTTTCAAAATATTAATAAATATATATTCCATACAATTAATCCTCGTATGTTTGCGAGTTTATTCACATCTAAACAACCCAACGATTATTATTATTACTTCTTCATTTTCTAAAAAAATGTTTTCATTTAAATATATTTCATATATATTTTTTCTTTTTTTTCTTATTCAGTTTGCGTGTTTTATTTATACAAAGAAACTGTCATCAACTGTCTTTTTGTGATCTGCGCACCTGAAGAAATGCCTTTAAGTAGGGTGAGTCATAATTGTGTATTCTTTATTTACTTGACTTGTCCATCAATCGATCCGAATCAGAGATCGAATGGCGCTTGAACATGAAATCGAAATCGAAATCAAATCAAATCAAAACAGATCACAAAATCCAAAGCAATTTCTCATGCAATGCAACCGAAAACTGTCAGTTTTCATTAGAGAAACACGTCGACTTCGAACTGAGCCCCAAACCCCAACTCCAAAGCTCCATGTCCAGCTTTGAGTTTTAGCTCTGAGCTGCCAGCCAAGATGTCTGATCTCTGCGGCTTGGAGCTCAGGTTGGAGTTGGAGCTGCGTCTCAACTGGAGTGGCATGTGCCCCAAACACAAGTTTTTCTTTTTTTTCTATTTTTTTGTGATTAATAATAATCACATTTTTGTTGTACTGTGGAAATTATGCAGTCGTCCAGTTAATGGGGCGAGTGCGCCGAGGTGCCACAACTGGCACCTCACAGACATGGCCCAGACGCCGCTTAGAGCCAGCTCAGATTCAAATGAAGCAAGCTAAACAAGAGTGTGTGACAGAGTGGCAACGACTGCGACATACACTCTTTGCTTAGGTAGACTTTAAACAGCGGGAAGAGAGAACTTTGTTTCGATTTAAATTATATTTATAACTTGAGTTCTTTAAGTGCGAGATATATTTATATAAATATTTATTTATATATATTTATATATATTTATTTATTTAAAGAAGTCCTTTATAGATAGGTCTTGCTAACAATCTAGTCACAAAAGCATATTTAAATAGCTTAACTAAGTTAATGAATTATTTAATATTAATAGCCAAATCTTCCTATGGTTATATAAATAAACTTTTATTTATTTATTTATGAAAGAGATAGACTAAAATAGAGTCAATTTGAAAAAGATAAACATCCTATTATAACTATCTAAAAATCTTAAGAAAATATAACTAAGATCTAATCGATTTATCGTAACAAACTTTAGCAAGCTATATATTTTCTTAAATTTTTATTTTCTATTTATTATATATTTTATTTTAACTTATTTTATTTATAAGCTTAAACTATAAGAGTAAACTTTTAAGTTAACTTAATCTATATTCATAGTGAAGTCTCTTAAGCAACCTTTTGAGTTCAGCTAAAGTAATGATGGTAAGTGCTTATATACCCTATTTTACTATACTGGCTAGTGTATTACAAAACTGACATTTTGTCCAGTTTTGGACTCGGACAGTTCGCTGGGCTGTCTGGTTAGCTGCCTCGCTGGCTACTGGCTCTTATTTCTATTGAATGTGTCATGAATATGACAACAACAACAACAACAACAGTAACAACAACAACAACAACAAATTAAATATATAGGTTTTGATTTTCAACTAGACTTTTGTTGCGTTATTTACGAGTGTTGCCCCACAACTTTAGTTGGAAGCTGCAACTGGAACTGGAATTCGAATTGGAAGTTGAGTTGGAATTGGAATTGGGTCTGCGGCCAGTTTGCCCCGTTTGCTGTGGAATGTGTGACAGCTTATCTTGTACCAACTGACAACTGCCCCGCCCCCCGCCCCCGCCTTCGAGCTGTTTTGCCCCCCGACTGTGCGACACCTTTGCTTTGATTTTTTTCTTCACTGTTTCTGGCTACACAAATTCAATTGAAATTTAATTAATTAGTTGACAGTTGGATTGACACTCGAGCGCGCTTTTAAAAGCAGATAAATATATATATATTTTTTTTTTTCTATATAATCTGTTCTGTTTTTCGGGTCTAGCCTGGTTGAGTGACAGGTGTGATCGTAGGATTCCTTTTTAAAGGTTCGCCTTTAGGGTAAATATATTTCTTGGAAATTAGCATAAAATTGAAATAGGAATGTATTTTTTTCTAATTAAATTTATTTGTTTAAAGAAGAAAGAAAGAGTTTGAGCAGCTTCTCTCAACTTTCAAATAGCTTCTATAAAATTTAATTAATTTTCAAATTGATTTGTTTAAAGCTCTCCCAAGGAATTAGCTTTAAATAATAATATTAAAAATCTTTTGCGACCTTTGATTTAAAGAACTCGTTGCTTTAAGAACTTAATTGCAGTCTGCTGCGAGTTGAACTTTACGATCGACGATTAATCAATTGATTTATGCAATAAATACCAACTGAATCAATCACGAACAACCAACGACAACAATTGCCTCCAACCACAAAACAAAAAAAAAAACAGAAAACTAAGCTGGGATCAGGCTGGAGATCACGAGGAGACGCGTTTCCAGCCCGCTGGACGTATTCTAATTAAGCGTGAAGCGCACCTGGAGGCACCTTTTGAACACGCCCACCGCAGATGCAGATAAAGATACACAGCCAAAGATACTCAGCTGAAGATACAGATACAGATAGCAGCGATGATGCAACTCGATCGCATCGATGGCCGCTCGAATTGGCATCGCCACATAAACTGTAACTAATTGTGGCCAAGACGAGTGCACAGAAGGAGAAGGAGAAGGAGTTGAGCATATACATATATATATAAATATATATATATATATACAACATTGGCGTAGGTTCGGAAAGCCTTCTTTTTATTTTTGTTTTGTTTTGTTTTGTTTTTCTCTCTTTTTTTTGGTAACACGCTTGAAGGCTTTTGCCACGCTTTGTTTTTGGTTCTTTGTTGTCTTCATATTTTATATTTTACGCTAATTTGTGGCCCCAAAAAATAAACAGAGTTTGTTTGGCTTTGAGTGAAGTTTGCGTGCAGTTGAGGATTATTTATTTGCTTAACTCTATATTGGATATTTTAAAAGGTATCTTCAAAAAAAGGATGCTTTTAGTTTAGAGTCACTTAAAGGGCATATAAAAGCTTAAAACTGTTGTGATTAAATCAAGTAAATATGATCAGGGATTCAATATCATGATTTAGATAATAAAATTTTATTTTATTAGACCCTTTTATTATAACTAATATAGTTCCAAATAGAAATCTTAAAGAAAAAAGGTTTTCAGTACAAAGAAACCTTTTTTGTTTTTGCTTAAAGTGAATAATTTTATGCTGGAACATTTTCTTTTTGTTTAGATGTTTTTAATAAAAATTAAAGAAGTACCTTACCTATTGATATATATTTTTTTATATGCAGAAAACAATAAAGAACATGATGAAAATTAATTTAAATCTTTTCAGATTTTTCAGGATTTTTACAGTTTACATTTCAGGCTTTTAAAACAAAAATCCTGTGTTAAGTTTGGAGGCCTGGAAGGGCTTTAAAAACAGTTTAGAAAGAAAAGAGCTGGGGCAATACTATTAATATGAGCACTACATTAGTTATATATTGTTTAATTAAATATATATCATTTAGTTATATATTTGTAATTATAATTAAACTGAGCCTTCAACAAACTTGGCTTAAATTGCATGTCAGCCAACTCTTTACGTAGTGTATACTTAACCGTTAGCCGCAACACAAGCTGCTGCAACTGGCAACTGGCAACAGTTTGTGGCAGCCTTTGTTGGCTCTGTTGCATCAGCTTAAAATGCGTGTCAGACCGGAAGTTAGAAGCGCTGCCCAAGGCCCAAAAAAAAAGACGCAAAAAACAAAGGCGAAAAGCGAGAGGAGATCAAAGAGAAGAGAAAGAGGAATGAGCCGAGTTAAAACACACATTGGGCTGTGTTGCAGCTTGTTGGCCTCAAGGCTGCGACGGCGGCGCACAACAAAAAGGCGGCCCACACGATGGCTTTAATCGATTTCTTAACGGTTTGGGTGGCGCAGACATTGCGAAAATTTGTCGTCGCCGTTGTTCGACAAATTTGTCAATCGGCGTTGTTTTTGTGTGTGTTTTTGTTTTTGGACAAAATCGGCATATGCAAAGGGCCCGTTTGCAACGTGCCATAAACAAAGCCAGCGGGTGGCGACTCCGGGCCCGAGTCTGCCACGTGACTTTTCGGAAAACGGAAGTGAGCCGAGTCCACAAACAAAGCGCTGCGGTCAGAGCTATTTGGGCTACTGGGCTCAACGAATCCCTTGCCTTTTATTGCTTCCTGCGCAGGTGCAAAGATCGAAAGAGAGAGCGAGAGAGAGAGAGAGAGGGAGAGGAAGAGACTTTTGCCACTCACCTTGATCAGCTTCTCGCGTATCTCCCAGCTGAAGATGCCGGGATTCTCCTTGCGCAGCTCATCGATCCTACCCTCGATCTCCGGCGAGGTGACCTTGGGCTTGCTGCCGCCGATGACGCCCGGCCGGATCGAGCCCGTCTCCTGGTAACGGTTCAGGATCTTCGAGACGCAGCCGTGCGAAACCCGCAGCTGCCGCGAAATGACGCAAGGACGAACTCCGCTGGCCGCCATTTCCACGATCTTCAGGCGGATGTGATTGGGCAGCGGGCGGCCGTTGATGAAGACCCCGCCGAGCTGATTGACGCGTCCTTGGCCTGCAAAGCAATTTTATTAGTCCATGAAGTGCCTCTATTCTTCAATTAATTATTTTACTTTCTGCATAATCAAAATTGATGAGGTTAAACTTGGATTTATATCTATATTATATACATGTACCCATATGAAGTCAATTATGAGAGTTAAAGGAAACCTTACAGTTCAAATTGTGGTAAATTTAAGCAGCTGATTATATAATTAAAACAAATGCAGCTTTAAAGTCAATTTTTCTGCATGATTTGACATCCGCATGTTGGAAAAACTACATTTTCTCTTATGTGAAGTGGAATTTCGCAAAAATATTAGTTTAAAATAATTAGTTTAGGCAAGTTATGGAAGCTTAAGCTGCTTTAATCTTTACTTAGTATAACAGAGAAGCTAAATATGATTTTGGCAACATATTTGCTAGAAATATTAATGATAAATTGAATGCAGAAAGCTAAATGAAAGTATATAAAGGCAAAACTCATAATTCACATATAAATCTAAGCAGTCTTGTCCAAGTTAAGCAAGTAAATGACTTACTTTTACCTTAATCTAGACCTTAATTAAGCTTACCTTGAAAAGGATAACCGGCGAAGAGCGGTCGCAGTGAGTTGGCGCTGGACATATCCATTGTGTGTGGGTGAATGTTGGTTGGGCTTAGGAGTTAACTTAGGAACTAGGTCGGGAGCGCAGATCGCAGCCCGGCTGGCTGTGGGCTTAAGACGAGGCGCGCACAAGAACAATGCACAATTCACAATTCATGGCTGGCCAATGGCCTGGCTGCTGGCCCGTTAACTGCCTAGTTGTAGTTGTAAAACTGTAAATGGCGCGCGCGCACGCAAAAACCGACGGAAGGAAGTTCGCGAGTTCGCGACGTGAAATTTCGGTGGCGTTTTGGCGTTTTTTTTTTCTTGGAATTGCGCGCGCTGGCAACGATCAAACGGCACGAGACTTGCAAAGCAACTAAAGGCATAAATTAACGAAGGCGACGCCGGGCGGCGAATGCGGCCGACAATGAGATCGCGGCCATAAACTGGTTTCCCAATAGCAATCACTAACTCACACACACACAAGCGCACACACGCGCACACGAGAGAGAGCAGCTTTCGCGTCCGCCCTTTGGCTGGCTGGCGCCACAATATGGCAACGATCAAAAAAAAGTCTGCCCGGCCTCGCTGAGAGCGCGCGAGCGAGCGAGCGAGCGAGCGAGCGAGAGCGCGTTTGTTCGTTTGCTCGTTTACTCGGTTTATTCGTGTGCTCGTGTGCGTGTGCGTGTGTGTTCGGCTCTCGCTTTAATCGGCTGTTCGGGCAACGCCTCGCGAGCTGGCCGCGCACGCTGATTGGCTGCTCGCCGGGGGGCGGTTCGCGCTTAGCGCTTTGATATCAACAACAATCGCACAATCAATGAGAAAGCGAAACCCCCGCTCTTTTCAACCCGCCGGCCCTCATCAGCGATCTCTGCAGCTGTCAGTCGTCCTGTCATGGCTGCCGCTCCCCGTGACTGTGTGTGTGTGTGTGTGTGTGTTTGTTGCTGTTGTTGTCCTTGTGTGTGACACTTTTGTGCACAATATATGACTTTTGTCGCCGGCAGCCAATTAAAGCGTGAAGGCTGCCGGCGGCACAGGACAGCGTTCGCCAGGGTGCAGGGAACAGGACACATGGCCACCGTTTTACCTCTGGCGCATTATATTATCAATCGTTCCGCTTGGCATTTTAGCACCCACTGACGTCTCTCTGTGTGTGTGCGTGTGTGTGTTTATGCCACTTTCTGTTGTTGTTGCCATTTCTCTGGGCTGTTAGTTGGGTTAGGTCCAAGTCGACTTATGGACATAGACATTGCCCTCTCTGCCCGCTTCCCGCTGCTTTTGTTGTTTGTCATCGCCACGTTTTATGGGGGTTCTCATAACTGAACTTCGCCTGGCTTATCCTGCACAATGGCCTATTCATGCCTATTTACGACCACCCTCCGCTGTTTGCACAGATTCTCCTTAGCTTCGATCCAAGTTAGTTTTGTTAGCATTTGAATTATAGTTGTAATACAATTTAATGGGCTTTTATGAAATAGACTTTTTATTTATGTTAGCACAAATCTTATGTCAATATTGTGTTTGTTAATTTACTAAGGAGCTGGTCAAAAATACAGATTTAAAGAGAATTATTTAAACTATTTTAATTGGCTTTTATATACAGCATAAAAATCTGATAATTAAGGCTTCTATAACATATAGTATTATTTATTTTGGCACTCCCTTAACTCTCATTTTATACCCCGCATATGTCTTTGGGGGGAGGTTTAGTTTCAACCCTCAGCTGCAAAACCCATTTACCAATATACAAACATAAAAATCTATCAACAGCCATTAATTGCAGTTGATTTCAATAAAGAAAGAGAGAGAGAGAGGGAGAGAGAGAGAGAGGCAGTCACACCTGGTGCACGAAACTGGCAAATGGAATTTGTGAAAAATTGTTAAACCAAAAACTGACGAACAAAAGCCAAAAAGCAGCCAAAAGGACATCAACATAATATAAGGAATTAAGCGTGAAGTTCACGCATGTTAAGGATACGCATCTGGCCCCGGCCTAAAACTAATACAAACAGCTGTGTGCGAGTGTATCTGTGTATGTGTGTGTGCATGTGTGTGTGTGTGTGTGTGTGTGTGGCAGCAGGCCAAATGCAAATGTGCTCCAGATAGAAATTGAAATTGAAATGGAAATGGAATTGAGCGGAATGAGCTGGTCAGGCTGTTAAAACATAGCGAGTCCTGCGAGTCCTGGCAGCATCCTCTCGACGCTAATCAGCATAAAATTCGATGCTAATGAAGCGTTCTTCTTGCAACTTGTGCATCACTCGAACGCATTCTCATGCCTCAGCTGCCGCACTGCAAATGAGCCGCAGGACGCGGCCAGGACGTGCCATTAATTGTGGCCGGTCCTCGAGTCTACAGCCTGAGAAAATGTTACCGCAAACTTGGTCACGATAAACATGACAAATTTCCTAATTTGCCCATTGACAGTTTTTCAATTATTGGAGTTCCTCAAGCGTGCTCCTGTCGCAGGACCTCTCTTTCTCACTCTCTCTCTCTCTTTCTTCTCGTTAGCCCGTCAAACGGAAGTTGCCTTTTTTCGCTTCTTCTTCTGCTTTGGGGCTTCAACTGAGTTTCCTCTTTAAATGCGTAAATTATTTGCGGTCAGGAAGTTGAGAACCTTTGAAAGGGGGTCTTAAAGATGTCTTAATGTTTAAGTGAACATAAAATTAAATGACAGATAAACATATTTCTTGACTTTAACTAGATACTTAGATAATTATTTATAAAAAAAGGTGTTTAAACATTTCTAAATCTATTTAAAGGGATGTTAATCTTATATAAGAATTAATGAAATTAAAGTAAAACTTTTGGATATACAATTTTACTTATGTGTAAAAGGAGGCTAAATTATATTTTTTAAAAAATTTATACTAAAGAAATATCTTATATTATCACCTTATTATTATACGTATGAATAAATATTATATTAAATTAATTGTTAATTTTTTTAAAGAGCAAATGAAATTAAATATTAAAGATATATGAGGACTTGAGCCTGTACTTTTTTATATGTATGTATATATATTTAAAATAAATATAAAATGAAAAATAAATAAAAATATAAATAAATAAATAAAAAACAATTTTTGAAATATTTTTACTAAATAAACTATCTTATATTATCCCCTTTATTTTTATAAGTATAAATATAAAATTATATTATGTTAAATATATTTTTAGTCTTCTCTATCCTTTAAGTGGAAAGGATTAACTGCTACTGTTCATATTTTCAAGGCAATCAAATTCCCCAAGCACTCAAAATTATATGTATTTACAAAGTTCGGAATGCCCACAAAATAATCAAAATAATTTCGATAGAATTTTCCACTCAGTTTTCTAAGTAACTTCTCTCAGAAGTTCCTCTAAGCGATCGATCAAAAACCCGTTAGACAACTGTCAACAAAAGCCACTCGTTTGAGTGTATTCACACTGGTATTCACCAGTATTCAAATCTCAATCGTCGCCAGTAGCTGCTGCGACCCAAAACAAACAAATTTCGTAAGGGAATAAGTTCAAATATTGAACAATCCCCAGGTGAGAGAGCCACATGACGGATTGCCAAACCAGGACAAGTGAAAATTAGCTAGCCAAGACACACACACACACGCACACACACATACATAGCTAACAGGCAGGACAATTGTGAAACGGTTTTCACTCCTTCATGCTAAATTTGCAGGACAAACAAACGGAGTTCGAGTCCCGCAGGACGCTTGGCGTGCGGCAAATGCCAACAGATGCGCAACTGCGACGACGGGGTGCGAACTGCGAACTGTGTGTTGCAAGTTGCAAGTTGCAACTTCTCTTCGGTGGCACAGCAAGTGGCAAGTTCGCTTCTCGCACGCTCGAAATTCGGTAGTCGTAAACATGAGCAGAGACAATAAATGCACTCAGAAAAAATTATGGTAGGAACAGATTACAGTTTAATCTTATACACAATGACAAAAACTACACTCAGAGAAAATTCGAGAAAAATCTTCGTTTAGAGTTGCTTAAAAAACATATTTCTATTTATTTATTTATATAAGAAACAATATGGTAAATTAATGTTTCATAATTATTTTTTTTAATCAGCATAATTTAGAAATAGTCTATCAAAAATAATAATAATAATTCTTCTATTCTTTGCCTTTATATTTTTAAAACAGAATTTCATACAGAGTTGAATTTTTTAGATTTTCTACAACATAATTAAAACAATCTTTCATAGTTAACAACAAAAAAGCAGTATTTTAATGCATTTAATAATCAATTTAATTTAAATAAAATTTTATGTTTTTTAGAAACTAAATTAGCTCAAACAAATTGATTAATTTAAAAAATTAGTGATTAAATTTTGGTAACTTTTATATTGATTAGTAATTTTATAATATTAAAATACTTATTTTTATATTCAATCCAAATTTAAGTCTTAGTGTGAAGTATAATTTTATTTTTGCCTATTTAAGAAAAGAGTTTGTTAAACAAATGTTGTTTATTTTTATTCCTAATTGATGCTGGCTATTTAAATTACTTAAATCCTTTCTTATCCTTTCTCTGAGTGTAGTCGAAGTGTCTGTGGATGCTTCCCAGTATTCCGGTTAGCTGAGACTTCTGCGGCAGACACTTCGTCGTTCCAGTTGCAGGACTTTTATGATCCTGCGAGTGTTTGAATGAATTGGACAGATCCTTCCATTTGCACTAAGAGTTTTACGACGTGGATGATCTATGCACAGGTTTTTATGGGCTCGTCTTGACTTTCAAAACCGCTTGGCGACACAATTTACGATACTCCCCTCGTAAATCACATTCCCAACATGTGCTCCAATTTCAGCTGAATAATATAAAAATACTTCGGACTGCATTTTTAGCACTTCCATTCACAGCCAAAGTTGAATTTTTGATTTGAGGGAATTCGAGTTTGGCTTTTGTCGACTTTGAATCTCGTTTATGGATCTCTAATTGGGGGGCTTTGTGTGTGTTATTGTTGTCATTAACTGGAAACTGTCCAAAAGAGCGTGAACACATCATTTTCACACATTTGCGCCTGTCTACTGTTCAGATATTATTTTTTATTATTTCTTCTTTTTTTTTTTGGCACTTCACGTGAATCACTTTTTTTTTAAATTTAGCTCTGAGCTACTTTTTTATTGGCACTTTTATTGCACTTATGCAAGTTATTTTTAGATGTGAAGAGTGTGACTTTTTTAATTTAAAATAAAATTCCTCCTTTGATAAATTAATATAAACATAAATTTTAAAATATATTTCTTTGACTTTATTTTAATTTTAGTTTGTGCGAAATTTAATCTTTTAAGATTTCAATTTGCAGTCTGCTTTTGGCGGACACTGTTCAGGCGGCGACTGCGACGCCGACTGCGACGTCGACTGCGGCAGCGACAACATAAAACAAAAATCGCAAAACTTTCAACTGGGCAAAAAGAGGTTCCCGTGACTTTGATGGATCCGCCAGCTGGAAAGGTGTAAGCCCCATCTGAGCGTATTAGTGTATTAGTATGTGTGTGTGTGTGTGTGTATTAGTGTGTGCTTGTGTGTGTGCGTTAAGCGTTTCGCTTAAATGAAGTACCAAAAACTCAATTTATTTGCAATTAAATTGTGAAACTTGAAAAAAAAAATACAAAATCTGCATATCTTCGAGCGGACCTTTCAGTTTATTTTATTTTTTATTTTTATTTTTTGTCTTTTCACACTCTCAACATATTGAAAGGAGGTAATAAAGGGTGGCTTAGTTTGGTGCAGATGTATGTAACAGGCTTAAGAAATGCAGAACAAGCATTTAAAGTGTTTGTAATATTATTAGTAGTCAGAAAGCAGTTTTTTCTCTGTGCAACCTCAAGGAACTGAGAAACTACAAAAGCTAGAGACTTTAACTTTATGTTTTTAGTTAGTGTGTGCTATAAGAAGAACGATTTAAGCATATTCCTTTATTATCTGCAACCATTTTATTTATATCAATAAATATTGTTAGGTAACAATAGAAAATTAAAATAAATTGGGTACCTACAATAATCTAAATTCTAATAAAGATTATGGAAGTGGCTTACAAGTATTTGGCTTAACTTAACGAACTACAAAAGCTGTTTGCAGGGTATCTTCCAGTCGATCATTTTTAAATAAAGGCTTATTACTTGTTGTTTTGGTTTGGTTTTTGCATTGTCCAGCCGAAAAACAGTTTGAACCCGTCGACAGCAGCGCAATTCGCCTTTTCCCCTTTTCCCACTCTTCTCCCTTTTCCAACTTGGCCTGGTTGCCAAGTCGCGTCTTAGCCCACTTACGGGCAAGTGCGTTTTGCGGCTTAGGGCTTTTGAAGTGCCACGCACCGCGCCCCGCCCCCTTTCGCCCACTCTCCCGCTCAGCGATTGCATCTCATTTGAAAGTCGGGGCGCTCGAACTGGCCAACAGTCTGGCTGGCTGGCCAACAGTCTGGCTGGCTGGCTATATGTCATTGTAACATAAAAGTTCAATTTTAATTGCCGCGCTTGACGTGCTCAAGGTATTTGGCTTGGCATTTTTACGATCACTTTGGCAAATGTGCGCTTCAAAGCCATTTCCAACCTCAGCTCCAACCTCAGCTCCAACTCCAGCTCCAACTCCAACTCCAGCTGTGCTCCTCCTTCAAACAGATCTTTGGCTTTGGCTTTGGCTTTGGCTTTTTTTCGGGTTCTGCGAGTGACTTTTGTCGGCCACTTTGTCCAGTTACTGCTCCTGCGTATTCCTTCCTCCCCCTCCTCCTCCTCCTCCCTCTCTTTTAGCCAGCTCTGTGTCAAGTCGTTAAAACCGTCAGCGTTCCCGTCAAAATTGTCTTTTGCGGCGTTTCGAGCTGCGATTTTTACATATGTTCATTTGTTTATATGACGAAGGGAGAACGGCAAGGCAAAGGGGAGGGAGGGGGACGGGGCAGACTGGGGTCAGAGGGCCCCCTTTTTGCAGATTGGCACTCAAGTTAAGCGATTGCAAATCCGTAACTCATTCGCCTTCGTTTTTTAAATACTCGCAAACAAATTTTTATTTATATTTCTCTTTTGCGTTGGGGATTTGTTGGGCAACCTTCACCGAAATTGCCGAATTGCTGGCGGACGCCTGTTGCATGTGGCATGCCCCATGCATTGTGGCAAGCACACGCAACGCAACGCGGCAGCTTTTTTGACTGGCAACTTGCCACAAATTTACACAATGCGAAAATGTTGATACAAAGAGAATGTTATGTGAATAAAATATATATATATATATATAGTAGTATATACAGAAGTGATCAATTAAATAATTAACTGATAATACTTTTGTATAAAATAGAAAAATAGAATGTAGTTAAATATAATTCTTATATACTATTTTTATGAGCAACACTTTTTATGAATATTTGTAATAAAATACAACAAAAAATAAAATAATAAATAAAAAATAAAATAGGCTTTTTTATGGTTTTATAGTGTTTAAATTCCATGCTTTCTAAAAATGTAAACGTTGTTTAGTTTAAATGATTTTAGTTTAGTTTAAGTATTAAATACTAATGAATTAAACAGAGCTGAATACATTGTATATAAAAGAGTAGGGAAAGTTAAATTTTTTTTTTTTTTTGGTGTATGCTTAATTAAATAATTAAAAGACGTAAGATTAATGAAGACATAGTTAAATAATTTTATGTATTTAAAGTTGCCAACAAATTGTTTAAAGAGAATTAACTTCAAATAAATCTCAAGCAAATTTAATAAAAAATATATAAATTAAAGTAGTTGTAAATAGATAATTCAAAGCTACTTTTTCCCATTAAAAACGTAAGTTATTTTGGGGGCAGCTTCAATTGGCTTTATGGCAGATTAGCTTTGAAAGTTTCGCACAGTGTCTGCGATAAATCTTCGCATCAATAACATAAATTAAAAACTCAGTTAAGGGCAACTCCCAGCGGCATCGCTTTGTGCGAGCTGCTGACACATTTAACACAGCCCCCAGTCGCAACTTGCAACGTGCAACGTGCAACGTGCAACAGCAGACTGTTTGTCGTCTCCCACATGTGGAGGAGCTGCTCCTCCCACCTCCCCTCCCCCTCTTTTGTGGGGCGTTGTTTGGCGGGCAGTTCGCTGTAATTTATTTAATGGCTACAACAACAACAATAACAACAACAACATTAACATTAACATTAAATGTCCGCACGTTGAGTAATTTGCTAAGCATCCCTCGATGCGACTGCCGATCGCCAGGTTCGCTTAGATTTATGGCGCTTTTGGCCATAAACACGTTTAAACGCAGCCAAAATGCGTTTTTAAAGAGTGCGTCCTAAATCAAAGATCTGTGGAAGCCGACTTCGATAGCTCTCCATTTCCGGCGAACAGATAACTAAATTAACGCAAACTTTTAAAGGCAGGCGAAAGGTGAGCGAAAGGTGAGAAAGAGAGAGGAGCAGGGGCAGGGGCAGGGGGCAAGTTTAGCTGCGGGCAACAGGTGACAGGCAACAAACAATTAACGTTTGAACCGCAAACTGAGCGAACACAAAACAAGGAAGGAAGTTACCTGGCCGGCAGGTCCTTGCTTTTGTCGCATGATTAGCGACAGGATTCGTGACGGCTGCAGACAGGTTGGTGGTCGGGTCCTGTGCCAAATCAACTTGTCAAACGGTGCCAATGATCGATTTGCTGCGGCAACTTAGCCAACTCCTGAATGCAACAGCGCTAGTAAGAGAAGGTCCTGCAACATCCTGTGCGCAGCAAATCGCTTTAGCAGCGCTTTTTAGACCAAAAACACACACACACAAATTTAGTTGGGAGTTACCCGAGGAAAAAAAGGTGTTGCCAAATTATGCTAATTAAATTAGACACATCAACGCCGACATCTTAAGATACATCTTTAAGATACAAAGTTACATATATATATATATATTCACTAATCACAAACTTAACGTGTTAATTGAGCGACGTTTTTATTTTGGCAAATCGATTTTAAACGCCCACTAAAAGAAGAGAAAAAAATGGGGCTCATGAATAAAATGAATATCCGAAACTGAAAATTAGCTTTTAATTAATTGAGAGAAAAAAGAGTATTTGAATATATAAATAAAATGTTGATGACTCAATTTAAAAATTAAATGCTTGAATATAATTTAAATGGCATTTTATAGAAATGCTTTTTACATAAATTAAATGTGGGAAAAGGTAGTTTTAATTAAATGAATGAAAATAATAGATATTAAATAAATTTTCCCTGTTTATTTGTTTACATTTGTATTATTATAATATTACATATATATTATTATATATAACTGAAAATTTATATTATTTAAGAGCAACTTTATTCCAAAGTATTTACAGAAAAAATTTAGGAATTAAATGGTAAATATATTTAAATTTAAATAAATATACAATTACAGATAATTAAAAAAAAAATATTATAAATATAAAATATATATAAATATAATATAATAAAAATAAAAATGAGTGTGATTCAAAAAGCACTTCATTTAAAAATAATTATTATAATACTAAATGGGCAGCAAACTTATTGACATAATTTTTATTAAATCAGAAAAATATATTTAGAAATTTAATTGCAATCCAAATACTACAAAATTAAAAAAAAAATACTTTTAATAGCAACTAAAGATTCTATTAATGAAAACCTTATTAAGTAAAGTTACCTTTAATTACATCTTAAACAAATTACATATTTAAAGATTTCTCTCAGATAAAACGAAGAAAAAAATTTGAGCTCCCGGCGAGATCAAAGCAAATGTTTTAATAGCAATTACAAAATACCGAGAAAAGTGAGCAACAATTAAATGCAAAAATGGCGCAACAAATCTCGAATCAAAATCGAATTATATCAACTAAAAAGATAACATAAGGCTTAATTATATACACTACCAAAAAACAAGAAGAAGAAGAAGAGGAGGAGAGAAGAAAAGTTATTGTGGAAAAGTTGGCGGCACGCGTCTTTTGGGCTTAACGGCAAACTTGGCCACAACAATTATAACTGAAAAATTGTTGCAATCGATGGCTTAAAGTCTTTGGCCAGGCTTTGACGTGTGCCGACCAAAAAAAGCCAACCAGAAGACGTGTAATTGAAAATCACGCTGGCCAATTGCCACTTGAGTTGAGTTGGGAAAATCAAACAGAAATGGAAATTGTGGCCAATCGATTTTTGGATTGGGAAAATGCGCCTTTAATTAGAAGTAGAACCAAACGGCAGCCATGTAACCTACCGATAATTATTTATTTTCCCATTTCGGGGCGATAATTTTCTGTCGGTGGACGCAGAACTAAAATGCATTACGAAAAGCCATTTACTATGGAAAATAAATCAAACGGGAAAGCGACAGAAACGAAACTGAGAAAAGCCTTTGCGGTGAAAAACTGCTGCATTTATTTTTATTATTTATGAATATTTTTTTGTTATCTGTATCTGTATCTTGAGCTGTGCATTTGTATCTGTATCTGCCGGATTGATTGCATTTTCGTGATTATTTGTTTTGTGGTGCTGAGTGGAGTTTTTTTTTTTCTATATTTTTGGTCTGGCTATGCTAATATTTCAATGTCAAATTAAGTGTAATCAAAGTGTGATAAATACGCGTCCGTAGGGGAATTTATGTTTTACGCCATGGCTAATTGGTTATGTTATCGAAATGATTCACTGAGAATCCTCCTCCCCCTCCTGTTTGTTTATTTACATGCATAAAATGATTACAAGACACAAAAGTGCTACCTAAAAAATGTTAAGCTGTTTGTGGGGGGTAAAAGAGTTCAAAGGGCAGCAAATGAAAGATAATAGAATAAGAAATAAGAAATCAAATTAAAAGTTCATATATGTCTTTAAAAAAATATATATAAAAATATATTATAAAGGAATCGAATTAAATGTTTATATGCAACTAGAAAAATGTGTATAAATATATATAAAAATAGAAAAATAAAATAAATTAAATAAAATTATGTTAAAATATATTGTTAAGCTCTTGTCTGGAGTACTTTATTTAATTAAGGCAGACTCTAATTTTATTTTAATTTAATTCCATACCATTTCACGGGCTTCAAATGATTTGAGTTTAAATTGTGCTCGCTTTTGTTTTGTGCCATGCCAAATTATGGCTAATAAATAATTAACACCCTAAATATATTATCATAATATTTGTTTAGCACTCAGCTCTCTCTCTTCCTGGGCGTAATGTGGAAGCCCTTGTCGGGCACATCTCTATTAGAGCGAGCTCGCCAATCAATCTGAAGCAGATTGATTTGGTCTGGTCTCGGGGCGGCAAACCCTTTCATTAGCTAATGTTATAATTATAATCATTGACACCAAACCCTTCTCGACTGCAGGTGTTAAACGAATTTTATGGCTTGACGCCACGAACAAACCAAAAAAAGGTGGGCGGCTCAAGGAGTTGGGCACGCCCACAGCTTGGTAGTTGTGTGCTAATCAAGGATCAGCGAAGTCCATCATGGCCAGAATTAGCAGGAACGCGTTAAACGTGCGCAATTAAAACGCAGCTCTTACAAAGAATCCAAAATCTTTTATTTACGATCAGGCGATGAGCGGAGGATTTTCGAGTATCCTGCGCAGGCTGTTAGAATTCACACCTCAACGTGTGTGTCCTGCGACTTTGTGCCGCCGCCGACAAAGCGCCGCCGCGTGGCAACCAACGTAAAAGAAAGAAGAAACCACAGATCATCCTTTTTTTGTGAAACACAGAAAAAGATCCTCACAGGATTGGTCAGTTAATTTGTGGCCAACTGCTGCTCGCTTCTCGCTTCTCACTTCTCACATGTTATTAATTCATTTTTAACTGCTACGAAGGAGTGATATATTTGTACATATTACTCTTCTCACCTCGAGCTCTGACCTGCCGATCGACTGAGGCTCAGTTTTAACCTCGATCTCAACCTCTCTCCCAAGTAGCCGCCCCGATTAATCATCTTTCCATCGCTTCGGCTTCGTGGCAACATTTGCTGTGTAAACAGTTGCGGTTGGGTTTTAATTTAGTTTTCTTGTTTTAGGCCCAACAGCTGTTGGCCCAGAAAAAAAGGGGCTTTCGTTAAAGCTGACATATGGGCGTTAGTGGCAATTTTTCAGTGGAGTTTATTGGAAATGGAAACACTTTTGGGGTATCATTAGTGCTGCACATATAGCTATATATATATATATATATGTATATATATGTGTTTTTAATGAGCCGCTTTATAAACTGAGCGTCTTAACTTCTGACTTTTGGCCATTTATTTTACTTTATGTGGTTTCTCATGTCTGCCCGCAATCGCTTATCGTTCTTGTGAGCTAACATACGTTTATCATTTAACTGGCGGATTGTGTACCAAATTTGAGAGACTTTGTCTATAAAGATCCTGAGATATTTTCGATTTTATATAGATTTTTTTAAAAATTATTGAGAAAATTTTTAGAAATTTCTAGAATTCTTTCATGAAGCATATATATGTAGTTTTTTTGCTGTAAGTGATTTCTTGACTTTGCCTACAATCGCTTATCGTTCTTTTAAGCTTTGTTTTATTTATTGCACATCCTTTAAGCTTTATACCAAATTTCATAAAGCTTCTTTAAAAAGATCCTGAGATTTTTACATTTTTAATAAGAATTTGTGTGAACTTTTTTTTTATTTCTTAAAGCTTAAAGTTCTTTTAAAGCAAACTGACTATTTGGGCTCAGTTGCCTTGTCTCGTGCAGACTGTTTTAAAGTATGTGCGTAAAAAATGAAATTCCACAGCCTCTGCCCAGCCATCACTCAAGTCAGTTCCTTTTTCGGTTTCTCTTCATCTTTTTTTTTATTTGTCGCATGCTTCGTTTGCAAATGAATTTCCAACTTGAACTAGAAACTCTCGCACTCCTCGACAGCTAGGCAAATATTTTTTGCCCCGCCCGCCCCTTTTCCTTTTCCGGTGTGTGGCAGCCGCAACATTAAAAAATTCCCACAAAAAAGATGCCAATGATAGAAGAAAAAAAAATAAAGTAGAACGCCAGCAAAAACAAGAAAAAAAATATGTAACAAGTTGGAGCCAAGCTGCCATTTATTTATTTCGACAAATAATGTGAATTGAAAAGCGCGCACATGAGGCTCAATCAATTGGACTGGGCGAGGGGTATAAAAGGGGGCGGGGGCGGTGGCGTGGAGCGCAATGAAAGTGTAAATATTAATAAGCGGCAGCCGACAAAGGCCGCAGACTTGAAGCCCCAAACAAAAGAGCGACCGCACACTTGCCATTCGAAAGTTCAATAGCGAGCTACAGATACAGATACAGATACAGATACAGTCAGTTGCAGATACAGATACAGATACATCAATGCCGCGACTACAGATACAAAAACGGTAGCAGTTTGGGTTGTCATAAGTTTTGAGCAATTGCCCCGCGGCGAAGCCACACACACAGCGTGGCGGCCGCCCGAACAATAGCAGCGCAATTATTGCCAAATGGCACACACACACACGTGCACACACACACATGCACACACCCACGGCCAGGCAAATGTATCTCACAGATACGCGCACGTACGTCGAAGAAATATGCGCAACTTGACAATTGCGACGCTCGCACAGTGGCCACAACAACTTTAACTATAACACGAGGGGCCCCCAGTGGGGTGTGTCCGACTGGGAGATACCCTGTACACATAATATATGAATGTAAGTATATAAAATACTAAATAACTGTTAAGCTATCTATGTAAATTTTATATTATGTTGAAGAGTATATAAGAGTATATTCTATTCAAATTGGGTTTTGTGCGTTTTGTGGGCGAGTCTGTAGGAATATCGAAAATGTAGAGTATTCCAGATCTGCGCATAGTTAACGAGAATATAGAAAACTAAATTTAGTGGCTTCAGATTTGATAGGTCCTGAGATATGCCTAATAAACCAGCTCTTAGTATACATATTTATCGATATAAACAGAATCGGTAAAGATATCTTAGAATCATTTTAACTGTAGCTGCGTTTGGTCTGATAGAAACTAAAGTTGAAGAGTTTAAATCTATAACTTGTATAGTTCTCAAAATTGCAGCATTTTCGTAAAGGAATATTTCTAACCTTCCTTTGCTCGTTACCTAAGTTTACAACAACCTAAATAACCTCTTAGCCCACTTGCAATGTGTTTAGGGTATCACAAGTACACCTAATTGTTGTTGTTGTTGGTTTTCGCTGTTGTGTTGCCAAGGGCAACTGCGCTTTTCGGACGGCCGACAAAAGCGGCGTCCGCATAATTTCCATGCGCGCACACGCGGCGTATGCGCAACATGGCCAAAAGTTCTTTGATTTCGACCGACCCGACAGTGCCGCAAATTAGGCAAAAGTCATGCACTAGGAAATTAAGCAGGCCTCTTTTCTTTTTGCCCGTGCGAAAATCTTTTAGCCAGCTTCCCAAACAATCTTTTTCTCATACATATTCATATTGCTTTTTGCTTGTGCGCCTCACTTAATTAACAGAGCAGCAACTATTTAAGTCAGTCCAGTAATTAAATGGCCAAGCCAACTGGAAACAGTTATGAAACAGCTTGCGTCTATGTACATGCTATTAATGTGTGGGCAAAGAGAAAGGATGAAGGAAAAATATCTGTGGACACGTGTTGTGAGTCAGTTTTTCATTAGAAATTGCATTTGGACCGAATCCATTAGCAGCTTATCGATGCCATCAGTTTTTATCCCTTGCACATTGCGTGTCCTTTGAGTATCCTTTCAGCTGTACAGCTGCAGCTAATGCAGATCCTACGCAAAGCTCGTGTCTGAGTGTCCAGAAATCCTTTCATTCCCCTTTTTTTTTACTTTATGAATGCGGCCAACTATTCCAAGGCAACGCCCACGCTGGAGTCTGGGCCATGTTGACATTGGCCTTGTTCCTCACGCACACACACACACACTAGTAATCTTTGGCATCGCTGCCCCTGCATAATTTTCTAGCATTTCCGCTGGACAACTTTGGCAAAACAAAAGGAAAATACATTCAATTACACTCAGATTTGCTGAGTGAAAGCTTTTCATTTGCCTTTCATCGTTTTCCGAGTATTGAAAAGGAAAAGAAGTGTTTAGATCTTGATTAAATACTGCAGTATTAAAGAATGATTTCTAGAGTATCTGAAGCAGGTTTGTCATTATAGTAAACATATTTCTAAGTAAAAAGTTGTTATGCAAAATTGCTCACGATGCAAGCAGAAAACATAAAACAGCATTAAGAGTTAAATAAAGGCCTGGGAATGGCTAGAAAAAACAGCTAGTCATGCCGCAAAAGTACACATAACTTCAAATCAAGCACAAGTACAAGTAATATACATAATTCTAATGGAGTCAGTGAGCGCGGTGATCCACTTAGATCCACTTAGAAGTCAACTGGCTGCAGCTGGGATCAAAGGGGGCGGCGCTACGTCAAATTGCAGCCATGCTAAGAGCACTCATTGGTTCTCTTAGGCGCAGCTGCTCTAACAAGCAAGCAAAACACACGCACGCACACACATACACTCAGTCAATTGTGCTGAGAGCGCTGCTTGTGCAGAGAACTGAGAGCAGCAGCTGCACTGCTCGCACGCACGATCAGCTGCCAGCGGCTGGCTCTCACACTGAAGCTAGTGCTGGCTCGCTTGCGCAAGCCACCCTCGCCGCGTGGGTTCGTCTGTTCGTCTGTTTGTTGTTTTTGTTCTTTGAAACTCGTTTCGGTGTGTTTGTGTTTGTTGGTGTTCTGCCAACGTCGTCGTCGTCGTCGTCGTTGTTTTCGTCGTCTGAGAATCTCACAAATTCGTTTTAGTCTCGGCTGCTGACCGTTTCAAAATCAGTTTCGAGCTGTCAAGCAAACGAGCAGCATCAACAAACAGCAGCGTTGCGCATGCGCATTCGACAAACAAACAAACAAAACGAAAATACACACACACACACACACACACACACACAAAACCAACAACCGATAAACAACAGTTAAGCGAACTTTGACTCGAAGTGAATTCAGTTGAAACTTGTGCAGTTTATTCAGTGTTGGTGAATCGATTCTATATAAAGTATATAACGCAAACGGATTAAACACAATACTATGGCTGTATCCGCACTCAACATGACACCCTACTATGCTGGATATCCCTTTCAAGGTAAGCATGCGACAGCGATCACCACGATCGGCGATATCATCGTCGCTCTATTACCAATTACCACAATTACGAGTACAAAACGCGGCCCAACGAAAACTGCTCGATCATCAGCGCTTTCGCCGCAAGAACGAGAAAGAGTGAGAGAGAAAGAGAGCGTAAGAGATCATTACCCGGTCGGACAATCATGATCAGCTTTCTGACTGACTTATTGATTGTGATCGGCGGCGGCGGCACTTGCAGCCAGCAACATTCCAGCGGACTTTGCAGACTTTTTGGCGCGCTCGACGCGTCAGACTTGGTCTTCGGTCTGCGGGGTCGGCTTCGCTGCTTTGATCTTGGCTCAGGCTCAGTCTGCTGTGCAGCACGTAGCAGCAACGTCAGCGCCCCAAAACAACAACAACAACAACAACAACATCAACCATGCGCAACGAGTCTTTGGGGCTTTTTGGGGCCGGCCTTTTGTGTGTGCTCCCTACGTACAGATATATTAGCTGGCACAGCTGGACGTCTGTCTGTCTGACGATCAGTCTGTCGGTCCGTCTGTCCGTTTGTCCGTTTGTCTGGCTTATGGATTATTAGTTTGATTTGATTGCCTGGTCCACAGCTGCACAGTGATCGGCATTTTCCAAGCCTCGACTGCTTAGTTTCATTTTTCCCGTAACGTTTTTTCTTCAGTTTCTTCAGCTTCTTCGTCTTCTTTATTTTTGCCCACGCAAATTGGCAATTTGCGCTTTGTTATGTTTTGTTTACGGCCACTCGAACAAATGGCCAACGTATTTTGTATTAGCCGCAGACAATAGCCTGATCCTTGCGTTGATCCTGCCAAATTGGATTACTCGCTGCCGCTCAATCGAGCAGCAGAAGAAAAGTTAATTGCCACACACACACAGTTAGATTTGTGTAGAACAAAGAGGATCACTTGAGCTAATCACGTTCTCTTCCTTTTGCTCATTTTGCAGGACAAGGACGCGTCAATCAGCTCGGCGGCGTCTTCATCAACGGCCGCCCGCTGCCCAATCACATCCGCCGCCAGATCGTCGAAATGGCCGCCGCAGGAGTTCGTCCTTGCGTCATCTCCCGCCAGCTGCGCGTTTCGCACGGCTGCGTCTCGAAGATCCTGAACAGATTCCAGGAGACTGGCTCCATTCGGCCGGGCGTCATCGGCGGCAGCAAGCCCCGCGTGGCCACGCCCGACATCGAGGCGCGCATCGAGGAGCTGAAGCAGTCCCAGCCGGGCATCTTCAGCTGGGAGATTCGCGCCAAGCTGATCGAGGCGGGCGTCTGCGACAAACAGAGCGCTCCGTCGGTCAGCTCCATTTCCCGCCTACTCCGCGGCAGCAGCCCCCACGGCACGGGCTCCCACAGCATCGATGGCATCCTGGGCGGCGGCGGCGGCTGCTCGGCGGGCAGCGAGGACGAGAGCGAGGACGACACCGAGCCCAGCGTGCAGCTGAAGCGCAAACAGCGCCGCTCCCGCACCACCTTCTCCAACGACCAGATCGACGCCCTGGAGCGGATCTTCGCCCGCACCCAATACCCGGACGTGTACACCCGCGAGGAGCTGGCCCAGGGCACCGGGCTGACCGAGGCGCGTGTCCAGGTCTGGTTCTCCAATCGGCGGGCGCGTCTGCGCAAACAGCTCAACACGCAGCAGGTGCCCGCTTTTGGTGGCGCCTCCAGCGCAGCGGGCGCCTCCTACGGCTCGACGGCAGCCGTCGCCTCCAACATGGGCGTGGGCATGGGCGTGGGCATGGGCGTGGGCATGGGCATGGGCCTGTACGGCTCGCAGGGCTGGCCGAGCACGAGCGCCTCCTACGAGACACACGCCGGCGGCTACGGCGGCTCCGTGGCCTCCATGTCGCCCGCCAGCAGCAGCGGCAGCGCCTCTGCCGCCCACAGTCCCGTTCAGAGCCAAACCCTACCCCAGCCACAATCCCAGCCACAAACCCAAACCCTGCCACAAGCCCAATCCCAATCCCAGTCCCAATCTCAGGGCCAGAGCAGCTTCATGAACTCCGCCTATGGCTACTCCGGCGCCTACTCGATGCCCGCCTCCGCCGCCAGCTCCGCGGAGCAGCTGCGCTCGCAGTTCGCCTCGGCGGCCGCCTCGGGTTCCCATCACGCCTCCTCCTGGGACAGCTACAACTTCGCGGGCTCCTTTTTCCCGGGCGCCACGGGCAACTATCATCAGTCCGCCGCCGCCGCCCAGGAGCCCAAGAGCGCCATGATGCCCACAGCGCCCACATATCCCTACTTTGGGTTTTAGGGCAGCCAAAAGAGTTTTCCAGTTTCCCAGTTTCAATGGAAGTTGCCTGTTTTTCTTCTCTGCTCGAACTCAACTTAAATCAAGAGTTTTCAAGACTGTTTATACGCTAAGTTTAAATGTTAGTTTTAAGTTTATACTTAAAGTAAGCGACGAAGTTTTACAAATCAAAATAAATATATTCAAAACAATAATTTTAAAATGATTTTTTATGCGGGTTTCAATGGGGAGCTAACTTAAATAAAACTATATAAAAATATATATATAATAATATAAAAAATATTTAATAAAAATAAAAATAATAAAAAATATTAAATAAATATTTATCTTAAAATTAAAAATTTTATAAACTTAAATTCTTTAAAATATTTTTCTATATATATGTACCTAAAATAATATAAAAGAAAAAAAGTCTTACTCTGGTAACAAAAGCATATTCTAGAGTAATAAAGCATATTAAATATTATAAAAAATATTTAAATGTTACTTAGTTTGATCAATCAATTTTTAATAATAAAAACCTAATACCTGAACTTCTATTCTTTTTAATATTTTTTCGTATTTATTCAATTTAATTAATGCTTTATGTGGGTAAAGAAAATCTACATAAAAATCTCACACCCTTGTCGCACTCTGATAAATATTTGAATAAAACCCGTTTGAAATAGATCTGTCGAGAAAATTCCCCAAGCGGCGATTATTTATGGGCCCAGTTTGGTAATGTTTCATAACGGTATTAATCATTGCTAAGTGCTTCAGTTTGCATTCATTTGAATTTTAGATTGTAATATACCCTACTTAAAAATGTGATATAATTTTTAGAGTCTGCTTAAAATCCTTTTTTATATGTGTTTATATATAAATATATTTTGATTTATTTAAATAGATGCTGTTTTTATTTTATTTTATCTAGTCACGAATTGGAATGCAATCTCTTAATTTAATTTCTCTCTTATTAAACAAACACTTCAATTTCGAATTAAAATACTTAGAAAATGATCTAAGACAAAACCTCGTTAAATGTATTTAATAAAGTCTCTCATCCCATTTGAGGCCAGCATAGAAAACTAAGCGCCTGGTCCACACACAGAAGGAAACCCAGGAAAAACAATAGCTGCATACTCCATTTAACAGAGTGTCCTGGCCAAAAGGACGAGCGTGGACCACACATGAGTTTGTGGCCATGTCCGAGGAGCCACAACAGGTTCAAGCCCAGCTCCGGCTAATCCCTCAAAACCTTACAGAGATTGTCCCCTAAACAGACAGCACAACAAAGCCAAGTCCTGTGTGTGTGTGTGTGTGCGTGCGTGTGTGTGTGTGCCTGATGAGCTGACAATTAAACAATTAGAGACAAACGGCGATTGTTGCCAACACGTTTTGCGACTCGATAATACGAAAATAATTTAAGGACAGATCCTGGCAATAAAATAGAGCAAAAAATATGACGACGACCACCAACGTAAGCGGCAGGTCCTTTCAAGGTGCCGCCCACACCCCCGAGCAATGGAAAAGATGAGAGGCCCGAGCCGAAGACAACGCCAAAAAAAAAAAAAATAAACTAAAAGAGAACTAAAAAAGCCATTGAGAAAATGTCGACTAGGACTAGTTGCGAGTATCCTGGGTGGCTTAGGTAGCGCAGGACCCTCAATTATGTGTGCTCAGCGGGCGTCGCACTTACCACCTAGAATGAATACATCCTTGGGCCGCCGACCGGGGCCGAGTGTCTAAATGAAAACATCAATTAGTTCATATCGGCCGGGTCCGCTCTGTCTGAGAGGTCCTGGCCGTACCGCAACGACGACAGGTTGTCCTGCTCGTCCTGGCAGGGTGATAATGTGCGTCGACTGTGACAATCATAATGGATCGCTGCCTAGGGTCCTGTGCGCACAGGACCTGCCGCACGGTAGTTCGTCCTGCGGCTTCCTCGGCCACCGGCCTTGACATTCTTATACAAATTTCATTTGAGAGCAGGCGGCTCCTTTTTTTCTCTCTCTCTCGAACAAAACTGTTGAAAGCCACTTTCGACCTTTTCTTGAGGGCCCGTGATTTATGCGTTTTTGATAGCTGATCGGGCACAGATCGACATATATATATACATATATACCAGACAGTAGCTGTTCGAGCCAACTTCCTGTGTGGCCCAGACCGAATGGCAAACGTGGCCCACACTCTTTGTCCGGTAGCTGGCGGCAATCTGCAGACGCTTTGTCTCCTTTTTTTTCTTTTTTATTTTTGATTGATGATCAGTTTCTGCCCACTTTCCGTTTGTTGCCGTTGCGGCGTTCATAATGCGAATTGTGATCGGGTTAGAACCGCAAGCAAATGTGGTGGGAACCACTTTTGGCTCAACACAAATTAATGCCGGATCTTCAAAATATATAAATAGTATAGTAGAAATTTATTAAAATATTTATTAGACTATTTTTGGACATTTTTTCTCTTTGATAAATCATTAACTAAATCCAGATAAGCATTTATTTGTTTTGACATAGAGAGAAAAAATAAAGATACATAAATAGTTTAGTGGCAATTTATTATTAGAATATTTATATACTATTTGCAGACTATTTTCTCTTTAATAAGTCGTTAACAACATTTATTTTATTAAGACAAATTCTTTTAATTAATTATTCGCTTTTTTGTCCTTAAACACATTCCCAATTCACCACTTTTTCAGCACATTTGGCAGCACTTTGGAATTCAAAATCAATATCAAACTCTTATAAACATAAAGATATATATCCACTCTATACAAAAAGCAATTCCTGTATTCATTTACCAGCTTTCGCTAATCACTTGTTAACATGCCATAAAGCACATTCCCAATTCAGGGGATTCGCAGCGCTTTTTTCAGCTGGCCGCAAATTCGCCTCCAAATTGCATGTGCCGAATGCGAAGTGCAACCGTTAATTGCCTCCGATCTGGAAGCTGTATCAACATGTATGAGGTATTTATGGGGGGGCAGTCCGGCAATACGACAGGCACGGACAATTTACGAGCCCCGATCGCGATGATGCTGATGATGATGAACTGATGAAATTTTCCGCTAATTTTTCACGTGCTCGGGCCGAGCTCAATTCAAACACACGCCAAAAACACAAAAACAAAAACGAAAACAAAAACAATATTCAGACACATATAAATTTATCATATATTCATTAAAAATTATTTACGTTTATTAAATAGCGCAACCGAAAAAGCGAAAGAGCGAAAGAGCGAAAGAGCGAAAGAGCGAGACGGGAGAGGGGAGATGGGAGATGAGAGATAAAAGATACTTGGTTCATGTGTTTGGCGAGCGTTGATAAAACATGAAAACCAATCTGATAAGGAACGCTTTAAATTCCGTTACGTAACGCAAATTTAGAGCGTTACAATTGGCGTGCGAGCGAGATAGCAACAAACAGTTCACACCATGTTTGTTGACTGTCTTTTTTTTGTGTTTCTTTCTCTCTTTCTTTTTTATTTATTTTTTTGCGGGGTGAATTTTGATCGATTCGCGTTGAGAATTTGATAAGCTCGGCGTTTAAGTTTTTTTGGTAGGGCCTCAGGAGATTTACGAGTGCGAAAAGACTTTTGACAACAAGTGGAATAAAAATCCTTGTACTTAATCCTTAAGATTAACTCATTCGTAGTTATGCAATTTAATTAGTTTTAAAGCTAGATTTATGAAATTTTGTAGAGGGGTGTTTGTTTATGTAAGAAAAAGCATATATAAACATATTTAGGCTAAGTTGAATATATCACATAGCTGTCATAGGAACGATCGGTTGAAAAGTATGTTTTTATATAAAAACTTTTTTTTGCTTTCAAGACAGACTAACCAAAGTTTGCTGATAAGTGGATTTTAATGTTTTCTAGATACCCTTAAAATTTTTTTAGTATTGGATAACAACAAAATATAGCTGCCATAGGAACAACAGGTTTAAAAGGCAGTTTTTGCATGAAAATATGTTTTCTTTTTTAAGATATCCTTAACAAACTTAATAATTATATTAGTCACCTTTTGCCTAATATAACTACAAATTTTTATAAATATCGGTCGACTTTATCATATAGTTCCCATAGGAGCAATCAATCGAAAATGCAGTTTTTGTATGAAGAACTTTTTTGTTTTTTTTGATAGCGTTACCAAACTTCAGAATTAATAGTGTTATTTTAGTGCCAATATATCTGTAATGTATTATTTAAATCGAGTCACTATATCATATAGCTGTCATAGAAGCAATTAGTAAAACATGATTTTTAGCATGAAAAACTTTGTTAATTTTTGATTTATTCCTACCAAAGTTTGAATTAGGATTAATTATTATGTTTTTAATGTATAGACAAAACTGCATTAAGATCGAACTTTTAATAATAAAGCAATACAAAAAAAGATTAAGTTAAAAAAGTCAACTTTTGATTAGAATTCTATAGAAGAAATCTATTTAATATTATATTATATTTAATATATATATTATGTTATATATTATATTATTATTATTTATATTATTATATAGTATATTTAATATTAAATTATATTATATTTTATATCATATATTAAATTAAACTATTTTTAAAAATATTTATTGTAAGTTTTATAAAAAATCTCTATTCACATATCACTTTTGGCATTTGAAAGATTTCTAAAGCTAACGGTCTTTACTGCATTTCTAAAGCATCCACAACAACAACAATTGGGTTGGCTTTTTATATCCAGTTGAGTTGGCTTATCATAATTCTGACTTGTGCGATGTCTTTCAACGCTGCTCGCGGCCTGGGGCAAGTTGTTGTCTGCAGCAGCGTTGATGACGTAGTTGCAACTGCAACTTGCAGCATTATAATTCAATAAGCGAACTCTGAGCCAGAGAACGAATGGGCCAAGAGCAGCACAGCTGGCTAGAAAGCGGCAGACAAGTTGGCTACAACCAAAGACGTTGTCGTTGTTGTTGTTGTTGTTGTTGGTGGCCAATTGCAGAAATCATAAAAGTGGCAACATATAATTTTGATCGCTGATGGTGGCACCGCCGTCGGCGAACTGCTTTGAGCTCGGCGATCACTGATCAGTGATCGGTGATCGGTGATCGGTGATCCACTGATCAGTGATCGGCAGTTTAAGCGAGCGTTAAATCTGGCTGTGTTTTTTTTTTTTTTGGGAGTAAAGAAATGTGATTACATTATTGTTTTATTGCGGCATTGATCGCTGATCAAATTGCTTGATCAGGTTGCACAAATTGAATGTTATTCCGCCAAATGCCCACACGTAGCTGGCCGTGCAATATGAGGCCAGACTGTAGACAGACTGGCCGCTCTTCTTCTTCTGCTGTGAGGATTGGCATAGCGCGCGAAGATTCTTTGATCATTTTACGCTCATTTGGCGAACACTCAACAACAACAACAACAACAACATTCAAACTGACACTCGCTGATCTTTAGCATATTTTACGCTCAACTTGTGATCAAACCGTAACTTTTGTGTCGTACCTGCTTCACGTTGGCGGCTCTCGGCCAATGAGTCATTTTGGCCCATTCGGCTGTACCATCCATCAGGGTAACTAGCCTCAATGATATATTTGCATGCTCGCTTGGGAAACTCGCGGACCAAGTTTCTTTTTGGCTTATATTTTATTATTTTTATTATTATATTTATTGTTAAAGTTTGTGTTTGTGTTTGCGTTTGCGTTTCTGTTTCTGTTATTGTTGCCAGCTAAATTTGTGTGATTTTTCTTTTCACCTCGACTCGACTCAACTTAAAGTCAGACTCAGACTCAGCTCGACTTCGCTTTGATCTTTCGCCGCCTGACATTGTAATTGTGCGCATTGTGCACTCCAAGTCCGAGCCACAGTTCGCCCCGGCCAAAGACTACAGGGTACAGTTTACAGTTTCAAGAGTAGCTGCGCTTAAAGTTTTCTTTTGCCTCTTTTTTGATTGTTATTGTTATTATGTCAATTGTTTGTAATCTCCGTCTTTGGTTTGTTTATTTTATTTCCATTGAATGCCTATTTTTAACAGCGATCTGAAAGAAAACTTACTGCAAAAAAACATTTTGTTTTGTTGTCCCAAAATAACTGCAAACTAAATCTTTTTATAACTAAGATTTTTGTTTGCTAGAGACCACAAATAATAAAGAAGGTCTTGGCAAAGATTCTCTTCAAATTCTTAGAAAGATTTAAGTTACTCAAAGTTTATTTATTGTTTGAATTATATTTTAAATAAAGCTGAAAAAAATATAAAGAGTAGGTTTTAATACCTTTAAGTAAAGTAAACGATTTAAAATGTAAAGTTCCCCAGATCTATAGAAGGTACTCCCCCCGGACTTCAAACTCCAATAACTTTCCCAAAACTCAACCGATTTTTATGTTTAAGATCATTTTGATCATTGTTTGTCCTCTTCCTTCATTCTACATCGAAAGTTTTCCCATTTTTATGTTATGATTTTTTTCGACATTTTTCCGAAAAAAACCATGTACTCCCCCCTTATGATTTTTCGAAAAAAAAAAATTTTCAAAATTTAGAATCGGCCGAATTTATTTTTAATCGATTGCTGGTATCGAAATTAGTATAAAAATCAACTTTAAAAGTTTTTTTGAGGGGGTCAATTTTTTTGTCAAAAATCACGCGAAAATCGGGTAAAAAATTGACATGTAAACTTCCCCAGATCCATAGAACGTACTCCTTCTGGATTTTAATTTAACATAACTTTGCCAAAACTCAACCGATTTTTGTGTTTGGGACCATTTTGATCATGGTTTGTCCTCTTTTTTGATTCTACACTTAAATTTACTTAATTATATTTAGTTCTATTTTTTTTGCCTTGTTTGGGAAAAAGCAGATATTCTAAATGTTATATATGTTAAGATTGATACTGATATAGGTATTCCTGGCTACTGGAGGGTTGCCAACAAGGCTAATAATAAAGGAGGTTTAATTCTGTTTTATAAAATGTCTGCCAACATTTGCAATTTCACATTTAACTCGCATCTCTCCCTCGCCAAATTAAATTTGGCCAACACATTCACAATGGCAGTTTAAACTAGGGAAAAAAATCAGCGGAAAACTCTGTGAACGCGCGGAAAAACGAGTTTCCACGCAGAGAACAGAGTACAGAGCACAAAACAACCCAATCATTTAAATGAATTATTTGGCGGGCCATCGAAAGTGATTCCCAGGACGCAGGCGGAAGGATGCAGGATGCAGAGAGGGGCGGCCAATTGCCAACTGAATTGACGGGCTCGGGCTGCCACTGGGAAGAGGAAGCTGAGAAAAAAAAAAAAAAAAAAAAAAAAAAAAAAAAAAAAAAAAAAAAACAAAAAAAAAAGAATGAAAAAGGTGCTCAGACCAGGGCTGGGCTGGGCTGGGAGGGGGTTGCATTTGCCACATTATTTTTCAACATATCCAAAATGAAACATTTTTGACACTTTTCTGTTTCAGTCTGTCTTTGACTTGGCTGCAGCTGCAACAGAACGAGAGCAGGAGGCAGGACGACTGCAGCTTGCTTAGTGCGAAGATGGATTATTTTGATCTGCTCGGTGGATGTTTGCTTTGGGCACTTATAAACGCTTGGTGTGACCAAGGGGGTTGCTCAGCCAGCGGCAGCCATTATGAATTCCCACTACGACCCAAAAAAAATCAGATATATTAGAGTATATGTATTCAGTTTTGTTATTCTGGCAGACTTTGATGAGATGTGAATAATGAGATTTGCTTAACGCAATTTATGTTTTAATTGAAGGCGCAAAATGACAATTGATGCAAGTGATTTAAAGCTGTGACTATATATGAAAATATATATAAATATAGATATGAAATTAAATGCAATTTATTATTTTTTAAATTAGTGTAACTATCTGACCTTAATATATAAACACTAATCAATTTTATTTGAGTCTATTATTATTAGTCAATTTTATTTGAATTTCTGTATTTCTTCAATTAACATTATTACGTATTATGTTTGAATATATATAGATATATATATCTTTATATTGTTTGCTACACCACAACTTATGTTAATTCATAGTCTGCTGTCTTGTTTATTTTTTCTCCATTCACAGTTTAGACAAACCTGTCACAAAGTTAATCCGTGAATTGTCACACAAAATCAAAAATCAACCAAAATATTATTTTGGCCAACAACAAGAAAAGCGACTTGTCGAAATTCAGCTGAAATCAATATCCGATTATATAGATCAACCAGATCAAGCGGCATGTTGTCAAACCTTGTGCGAGCTGAGCCGCAGGCCAAGCTTAGCTTAGCTGCGGCTGCGGCTGCCGGCCGAAAGAGGGCGTTGCTGCACTTTGATTCAAATCAAACAGCAAAGCAGATTACAATTGAGAGCGAGAAAGGAAGAGAGAGAGCGAGAAGGAAGAGTGCGAGTGTTGCGCGTGCAGCGGATTAGTCCTGTGCACTTGTTTCTATTGCTGGCAGGTACTCGACTAGTTCAAGAGCCTGCCCGGAGATGAACTCATCAGGAGCGAGTTCTGTGATCTGATCCGATTCCAACCTCGTCTTCAACTTCGACTTCGACCTGAGCTAAGTCGAGTAAACGCCCTTCGCGTCTCAGAAGTCATGTCATGTTGTGTCCTGCAACAAAGAAAGGACGCTGACACAATTTGTGGCACCTTTTTTTTGGGCAACCTGCTCGTCGGCCTGATCCTGTGTTATCCTTGCGCTGAGCACGCTACAGTTTTGGCAATATTTATTGGCTTTATTGGATTTACAGCTTAGCCGGCAGCCGTCAGCCGTCAGCCGTCAGCCGTCTGGCCGTGCGCAATCTTAGCCACGCATCTAGCTGCATTTCAATCTAGCACCCCCCAGCCAGCATCCTTGCAGCCTGGCATCCTTGCATCCTGTCGCCTACACACAGGCGCAGCGAATCCTCGCTTCGGTCATGGCGCATTAGTTTTAGTCTCGATCCATTAACAACTTGGCCCAATGCGAAATTATCTCTGTAATCAGCTTCGAATCGACCTCAGCCGGAAGAGCTCTAAATGGCTTGTTACCCGAAAGGATGTGAAATAGGATTTGCAAGCTGTTAAATCTCTCATTACACCAGTTTTCCTTATCATTGAATTTAGATAAAAATATTAAGGTTCTTCTTTAACTAAAAGTATAAGATAAAAACTTAGCTAGCTAAAAAGCAGAGTTTTTATTATTCGTTGCTAAAGTAAATATCTTCAGGATAAACTTCATGGCAAAGTTTCAATTGCGAATAAAAAACTCAATTCATATTTGAACTAATTTAACAAGCAGGCAATAAAAAGTTTAATTGGCTACTACAAATCATTTGCAAGATCAGTGATCAGTGATCAACATAATTAGAATAGATGTATTATCTTATAAACTTTCTAACTGTTTACTTACTTTACAAATACAACTCTTTATAAAACAATATTAAGACAATCTTAACGGACAAGTTTTGAATGATCGTCACATGATCAGTGATCACAGCGCTTAAACTGCATTCAAATGATAGAAAAGCAGACAGTCAGAACTTAAGTTAGCTGAACAGAGCCATTTGCAAGATCAAGATCGCAATTGCAAGCGCAGTGATCGTGGATCAGTGATCAGTGATCGAGAGCAAAGTCTTCGTAGTTGCATTTTGCCGTTAGAGCTTTGCTTTGTAGTCGAGCCGACAAATGAGTTCTCCCATTTCGACGTTCATATCAGCGGGCAATCGACATGATCAACATGATCAGCAGACAGCGACGGAAAATGGCCCCGGGAGCTGATCGGCCAATGAATCACTTACAGCAACGAGCCGGCGAAAGAGATCAAGAGCTGCTCTAAGCTGGCCAGCCCACTCGGATGAAGTCTTTCGCTGTTGTTGCATGCCCCCCCGAGGCTGCCACATGCTGCCTGCCACATGCCACAGCTGTGCATGCAATTTCTTGCTGCATGCCCCAAATGCGCATTTAAGCGGCTTTAACTGCGAGTCCTTATCGATTTTTGGCCCGAACTCGTCGAAAAGTGAAAAGCCAAAATGGGACACAAAACATTCAGTTGAACGTAGAGGAGAAATGTGAAAACTGTGCCACATTTGGGGGCAGCGAAACAGGACTAGATTTGTGGGTGGGCGGGCCCAAGTGTGGGCGTAATCGATGATAAATGTCTTGCTGGTTTTTTTTTGCTTTTTGTCTTTTGGCAACATGACCTTTCCATTAGGGGCTTCCAATCGAAGCGAGGGTATCTCTGTGTGTGCATCTCTGTTCGATGTCAGCTTTTAATTAGTAACATGAACTTGGCTGGTTCAGCAAAAGTTAATTCGTAAAACTGAAATAAGCAATTAAAAACAAAGCTAAGCTGAACTGTCTCAAGTGCTAAAACCCTGAACAAAGGTCAAGACAAATACAGGCAAAACAAGTAATAGGGTTAAGATATATATAAATATTGTTTATACATATATATTAGCAGTAAATATATGCATAATTGTATATACATAATTTAACATATTTGTTGTATTTACTGTTTTTTTTAAAATTAAATATTGTTTATTATTGTTAAAACAGGCTTACTTCTATCTATAGGGCAGCTTTATTTTGCTGTACATTAAGGTAAAAAACAAAAAATAATTATTAGCTAATAACTATTTACAATATTTAAATAATATATTTACATATTAACTATTATTTACTATTATTTTTATTATTTATTATCATTATTATTTATTATATATTATATTATATTTATATTATATTTATTATATTTATAAATAAATTAGCAATTATATATTATTATTATTATTATCAAACATATACAAAAAAATATAAAATTATTACTTTTATTATTATTACATTATACGTTGTACATTAAAGGGAAAAACCAAAAATAAATATTACCTAATAACAATTTATACTATTATTATATAAATTTAGTTTTTATATATATAATTTTTTATTATTTATTATTATTATTCTAAGCAAATTAACAATTATTTATTATTATTATTATTTATTATTATTATACTTAAAAATTATTATTATTGTTGATTTATTTTATTTTTTTTAAATTTATTTTTTTATTATTATAATTATTATTATTTCTTTTTTTTCTTATTAATATTATAATCGTTTAAATCCAAGTAACTAAGAGTTGCTAATCGATCCGTCAGCTAACTGCGAAGCGCACCTTGGCCATGTCCCAAATAGAACGAGCCAACTTTACGTGCGCCCGAGGTGCGAGCGAGACAGCAGCTAAGCAGTGTTGCGGAAGCGAGACAGCAGCTGAGAGAAGTGGACAAAGGTGACAGGAAAACGAGATTCTAAAGCAGATCGGCGAACATGACAAGCCGGCGCAACGAATCGCCATTTTGCGCTGTCCTTCGGTTGGTCCTGTCACGTGTGCGCTCTTCCTCTTCTTCCTCTACTTTTTTTTTATTTGTGCTGTTTGCACAAAACGTTAAAATAAATTACAATAAGTTAAATAAAAGACGCAAATCTCTCGAAAATGACACTAAAATCTCTCTCTCTCTGTCTCTCTTTCTCTCTTTGTCTCCCTCTTTCTCTTTTTAGCCCATTGATTGGATTTAGGTGCAGGCTTATTTTATTGTTGGCACAATTAGTTCCGATTGGCACGGCCAGGATCGATCGCAGCTCGCAGATCCTTGCTAGCGGCATATGCTCTCGTCCAGGCATGTTATTCTGTTCATTTACCGCAGATTAGCGACGGCCTCCGCAATCCCAAAATGCGACTTGGAGGAGTCCCCTGTCGGGGCAGCTGCCGATCGTGCAATTGGTTGCGCCTCGCCGTCAATGCCACCTCAACTTGCCACGTTGCGCTTTGTTTTTGTCGCGCGTCCAATTATTTATGGGCTGCACTCGCAACCAGACACAATTTTTGGGGTTGCACACAAATCGATAAGCATCAATGGAGATCGATATTCGTCGAGTCGCAGCCAAAAAGGGTTGAAAGGAACTGTTGGCAAAGAAGGAGATTAAGCAGGGATTAAGGCTAGAGTTAAAAGGGAACAAAAGCTGGAGGAACTTAAAAGTTGCCATTGGCTAAAACTAAACTTAAATTAACTCTTAAATTAAGGACTTTATTCAAGCCATAATCAAGTCTTAGACTTAAACTAAAATCCATCAGTAAGGCATGTATTATATATATTTATATATAGCCAGAATAATCATCCTGCTAGTTAAAACCAAGGCAACCAATAAGATCCTCATTGATTCTTAAATCAAAGATAAAAAACATAAATTAAGTGTAAGCAAAAAACAATGCAACTCATTAGCCCACAATAAAAGCCAAGCTAGACAGCTATTAAGGCTACTCGGGCTGAGTATCTGAGGATCAGGTGGAGCATTGGCTGGCTGACCAATTGATGCAATGATATATTTATGCGCCTCAATAGACATCAACACGTTCCAGCTGTGAGCTGTGTATGTAGATTTGTGAGTGGACGCGTTGAGCTCGAAGCGACTGTGAGCTGAACTTCCTACAATATAATCATTTTATCTTGAATGTGCTCCGCAACGCCCACCGCGGACACGCCCACCAGCGGGCACGAACAACAACAGCAGAAGAAGAAGGAGGAGAAGAAGGAGGAGAAGAAGAAGGATGAGGCTGGAGCTGGGGCTGCAATCGAAAAATATTGTACGTGCTGTCATCGATCGCGATCGTGGGATACGCGGACAGAGAGGAGACCCCAAGAAACCCAAGAAACTCTGCCCAGGTGATAAAGCTGCAAACCGAGTCAGAGTCAGAGTCAAAGTCAGAGTCAGAGTCTGAATCTGAGTCTGAGTCTGTGCGCTGTGGCTACATGGCTAATGTGATTACAGACTTTAAGTTTATAAACATGGGCCAGGTCGCTGCCTACCGAGAGGCAGCTCAGCCGAGATCCAGAACGGAGGGTTTGGGGCCCTCCTGTTGCGTTGCAATTACGGCGCGTGCAGGCGACCCTCGATCCCCATAGCCAGCCCCCAACACAGCTCGCTCCTCTTTCCCCTCCCGCTCGGGCTGTGCCTCTGATGAATTCTTATTAGCTGGGTTTTCGGTGCGCGGCAAACTTCAACCGCGCTTCGTTTCCTCATAACTTTTGCTCTATTTTTCTCTGGATTCGCGGGATCTCCCTTGAGCTGTCCAGCTGTCTGGGTAGCCAGCTCTGTTGGATTTGTCGGATAAAGCTGCCGTTGCTGCTGCTTTTGCTGCTGCTGCTGCTGCTGCTGCTGCTGCTGTTGCTGCCTCGATGTCTGCTGAAGCGGGCAAGAACAACAAGAACAACAAAAACAACAGCAACAGATTCTGCGCCTGGGAGCATCTTGTCAGCGAGGCACGCGCAAATCCCTAATGGAATTCCAGTCCAGCTTGTGGTCCGGTCTGTGGACCCGAGCGGGCAGCTGCGGCGTTGAGGGCATTGCCTCGAGTGGCAAATATATCTCATGTTGCGTGCTGAGTGAATCATTATGAATACAACTTGGGGTAGGGGTAAAACAAGTGTCAATAACATAAATTTACTAAAAATTAGACAGCTTAATATTTACAATTATTATTATAATATGATGTTTTGAACACTTATAAAACTATTCTAAATATAAGGTGAAAAATTGTATAAAGGAGCATTTTGGATTTTCTTTAGTCCGAAACTTTTACAAGTGTCGGATTCTTAATTGGCCCCATATTTTCTTATGACGATACTAATGCACAATGTCCTTCGAAAATATTTAAATATCCTTACATTCGAGTAAGACGCTGGCATTCCCAAAAGAATGCATTACCTTTAGACGCTTTTGATTTAATGTTCCGCGCAAAAGTATGCTATACTTTTGGTCAACTTAGGACATGCTTCAAATGCATTGCATACTTTTACGCGCGGCATTAATAGTTAACAGCAATAACATAACCGCAGTCTGTTAAGTGTTTACATATTGCTTGCATTTCTGTTGCCCTTATGTTTGTAGCATAAATAGATAAATTTAATTTATAAGTTGTTGTATATAATAACAGAATTTTGCAATTATTTCTGTTTATTTCGCGGTTTTGATTAATGTTACAGAGAATTTACATTGTATTTAACACTAGATAGTTACTTTTTACAGATCAGCACAGGCAATAACAGTGCATTTATCACTTTACTCATTGAGATCCACGCCCTCGCCGTTCACCTGAATGGTGATGTAGTCGCTGGCCTCGGCGTCGCCACGCTCGCGCTGAGTATTAGCCGCGGCTGCCGCAGCCTGCGCTCTGCCGGGCGGCAGGGGGGCGGCCCGGCGCGGCAGCGACTGCAAGGATATGTCGTCGCTCTCGCGGCGCATGAAGCGGCGACGGGTGCGCGCAAAGTCGAAGGTTTCGCGTTGCCGCTGGCGCGACTGGGCGTACGAGGCGTCTGTCAGCTGGTGCAGCGTATGCGTGGAGCTGGTGCGGCGCAGCTGGGGCGCCTCGGGCTGGGGCCCCGACGGCCGCGGGCGGCCAAAGCACCCAGTTGCATAGCGTCCGTCCGCGGAGTGCGAGCGTCGTTGCCGCGCGGAGTCGCGGGCGCTCAGCAGCTGCTGCACGAATCCAATTGCGATTAGTGGGAACAGGTTTAAGGGCTGCTTCTGCTCACCTGCTGCATTTCGTCCTTGCGCACGCGGCGCAGACCCTGTTGCTCCTCCAGCTTGTTGCTCATCTGGGTCATCCAGTCGCGCGCCTGCCGCAGCGACAGCGAGCTCTGCGACCGCTCCGGCAGTCGGGCCGGAAACAGGGTATCCCGGGCGCCGACCACGCTGCCGCTATTGAGCACAAAGACGCGCGGGAAATCTATCACAAAGTCGCGACTGCGAATGAGTTCGGCCAAGGCGCTGGATTGGGCCTGGGCGGGCGCAGGATCCTGGGCCAAACTGACCACAGCTGTGGCATTGGAGCTGGCCGCAGCGCGTTCCGGCTCGTACTCCAGGATGCTCTCCTCGCTGCCCAGGAACTGAAACGAAAGGGGGCAGATGAAGCAACGATCCAAGGATCTGTGGGTCGATCGCCGGGTTCCAGGTTGGTCTACTGATGATTGGCGAAGCGGAAGAGGAGCTCAGCGGTTTCTACATTGCAAACAACTCAAGCGAAGCGTTTTCAAATTCAATCAATTTATTTCGTTTGTAGGTTCTTAAATATGCTTGAGTCCACGTTTTGTTTAAGGTTTATGTTTAGCAAAAAACTATATATATCTGGTAATCGTAATCGACAACTAATTAAGGCCCTACGTCTTCTAACTGACTTGTTCCACGCACAATGCTCAGCGGGCAGTTGGTTTTAGTTTTAGATTTAGTTTGGTTGTGGTTTGGTTTGGTTTTGGTTTGGTTTGTTTTTGTTTTGGTTTTGTGGAGTGTTCCTGGAGTTAAATGTTAGAATCGAAATGAAAGCACATAACAAATATACAAATTAAATAAAATGCAATGTTTGTTTTGGCATTGGATCGCAGATATGTTTTCTTAGGTATAAAGCAATTTTCAGAAACCCTGGAACTCATTTCTAAGTACATATCTATATACATACTCATACATATACTCGTATTGTTATTTATGCTTTCGAACATTTAACGATCCACTTTAGGGATCAAGCATTAACGCAGCTATTCTAAATATTTATGAAGCTTTTTCTTTTCTTTACTTTTCTTAACTTTTCTTAACTTTTCTTAACTTTTCTTTTCGTCCAAGTTGCCAGCTTGTGTTAAATGTCATGTTTATGTGAACGTTTATGTTTATGGGCTTATCAATCAACCATTTAATGGATCTGCTGATAAGACTCTCAAAAGAACACAAATTGCGATTGAAATCATAGTACAGCAAGAAATTAAAATAAATAATATAACTAGCGGTATATTTATTCAATTTGAACAACTAAAGCTAAAAGCGAATACTTTGGCACCTTCGACATTATCGTTAAGCTTGTGTATGAGTGTGTTTTCTTGAGTTTATAATGCTTGTATGTGTATGTATAGTATGTGCTGGGGCCTGTGGGCCCCGGTTGACTAGCAAAACAGGCGCTGATTTTGCTACAAATTATCTTTTGCATTAAATATTACAGCTACTACATCTACGCGTTTTACGATTCATAATAATACATACATAGTTATACATATAGTTATTGTAATAGTAATAGTAGTTATTGTAGTACTCGTAAATATTTCTGTTTGCGCTTTTCTTTCGTGTTCTCATTTTTCTTTTTTTATCGACAATTGGTACGCTTAAATTTAGAACTTAATTTAATTTATAACTTAGAACGCTGCGGTATTTTCGTGAGTTTTCATAATGTTTTTCTTTTTTTTATGTGCGTGGGTCTTCAGTCCTCTTTCTACAGACTTCTGCGATAAGAGCTATAAAACTATCGATAGTACAGTACAGAGTATCGATTATTATGTCAAGATACATCCAAATATTGATATACTTTGCAAAGAGTGTGTAGAGTGTAAATTACCGTTAGTTTTGCAGCTCTACCACGCCGCTGGCTCAGCGCTTAAGTACTCAGCGTGCACTGCTTGGCACCATTGGGCACTGCTTGTCGCAAGCAGTTCCGCACGCCGCTGCACGCATATTTACATGGTAAGTACGCAGCAACGTAGAATGTAGAATTTAAATATAATTGTATATGTATATGTAAGGTTTACGTTTACGTTACGTTACGTTTACGTTACGTTTATAACTATGTGAATACGAGTACGGGGGTTAGCTTATAGACTCAGTCGCCCAGCGACTTAAACGTCAGTCACCTGGCGACTGGCAGTGCAAATAACTTGTGGCATTGTCGCCGGTGCCGAGTTGCGTCTGCCGCGCTCGCGTTCACCGGGGCCGCCGTTCTGTTGTAGCTGCAGCTGCTGCTGCTGTTGCAGCTGCAACAGCTGGTGCTGGTGGTGACTACTGCTGGGACTACGCTGGTGATAGCTGATAGCACTAGGATTAAAGCTACTGATGTGCTGCGGCAAGGCCACAACAATGACGGGCACCTCCTCGGAGGCGTCCGCCGGCTCAGCAGCAGCAGCCGTTGCGGCGGCGGCGGCAGGCGGACCGGCGTTGTGCTGTGGACTGGGCGTTTGATAGATTTGATCACCCACCACATAGCCGTAGAACTTGAGCACGTCAAGCTTGCACATGGGGCAGGTGCGATGCTCGATTAGCCACGGATCGATGCAGTTCTTGTGGAACTCGTGCCTGCAACAAAATCAAATCTCAGACGAATGTCTCGGGGAAATCGAAACTCTTCACTTACTTGCAGGGCAAAATGCGTATAATGTCGGCGGGCTTGTAGGACTCGATGCAGATGGCGCAGCAGTCGCTGTCCAAGTCCTTTTCATCGGTCATCTTGCCTGTTTTTGTTGGTATTTTCATGATGGCCTTCTTTGTCACCGAGCAAAGATTACGCTGAATGAATAGAATAAAGAAATTGTATTAGTTAGAATTTATTATCATATGCAAATTAGTCTATTACCGATTGCTGATCCTTTGCCTGCATGTAGCGGAATCTTTGTATGTAGTAAAAGATGAGCCAAACCAGCGAGATTATCATCAGCACAATAAACGATATCGAGACAAACAGCACTGATGTTCTGCAGGACAAAAGCATAAGAATTTCGTTAATATAGTTATAATCTAAGTTCATCAAAACAAAATAAAAGAACAATCTTTTAATTAACAAGGCTTCAAATCAATTTCAATTCGTGGACTCGGGCTGAACAGCAGTATTTGTCCGAGATGGGATACAAGGGGACGTAGCTCAGTGGTAGAGCGCTCGCTTCGCATGTGAGAAGTCCCGGGTTCAAACCCCGGCGTCTCCATCCAGCATTTGCCTTAAAAGTGTTTTTTTTTAATACTTTCCTACGACTATGTTCACCTCATCATAAAATTGTGCTAAATAAACCTAAGAAAACATGATCTGAGATATAAACCACTGCGTCGTACTACTACTCTACTTCCAGTATTCAGTTTAATGCTGTTCCTCCCTGTTAGGATTTATCTTTTTAGGTATTCCAAGTGTCACCCGCAAGTAGTTTAATGTTATAAATCTTGGTTAAAGCAGTGTTTGGCCGTCGTCCATAAACGCTCAAAACACATTACTTGTAATTTTGCAAGGGCACTGTTGCGTTTGACTCAATTGCAGCATTTTGCACGTGTTATTCAAATGGGGACGTAGCTCAGTGGTAGAGCGCTCGCTTCGCATGTGAGAAGTCCCGGGTTCAAACCCCGGCGTCTCCAGTCAACAAATAGTATTATTTTTTTCTTGATATTTTTAAATTCCAACTTTCTTATTAACTACTATGATATGAATGTCACCTACACTTGTCTGGTCAGGTTTCTATTTTCTTACAATACAATTCAGGTCAATTACAAGCAAAATATACCTTACACCTTGCACAAGCAGTTTACTTCTTTGCAATGTTTAATAAAAGCAGTGCGTATATATTTTCAAGTACTCCATAAGCACTTGACACAACTACAGCATTCTTCCGAACTCGTTTTCATGGGGACGTAGCTCAGTGGTAGAGCGCTCGCTTCGCATGTGAGAAGTCCCGGGTTCAAACCCCGGCGTCTCCAATAATTACGAAATTTATATTTTAATTTTTTTTTCCACTTACCGATTTAAACTGCTGATAGTGCGCACTCCCCGCCTGCCTTCGATAATGGAAATGGTAACATTGTGTCCCTTATCTACAGTGCTAACCAATTCGAGTCCAATCGCTTGATAGGTAATCACAGCGGCAATATAACCTGAGCAATAGAACGCAGTTAGTTTATGCACTCTGACTGCAGCTATTAGAACTTACGATTCTTGCCCTTGATCTGCATTTTCTCCAGCTGCATGACCTGCTTGTCGTTGTAGATGATTATGCCAGCGGCGTTGTACTGATGCACATGCTTCACCTTATCCTCGAACGTGCAGCGGCCGCGTCGCACCAGCGCTATCCAGGACACGCCCTTCTCGGGCAGCGGCATGCCCAGGGTGCCGCGAATGTAGGGCGTGCAGCCGAAGTCGTCGCTTATGTCGTCCGAGGTGCTAATGTGGATCAGGCGGCCAGTCACGTTGAGCACCCTGCCCTCGCCGAAGCGCGCCTTCTCCTCGTTGAACTCGATTTCAGTGGGTATGTTCTCGCTGTCCACGTACGACCAGTTGAGGAAGGCGTAGTTGTAGACATCCATAGCGATGCGCTCCTCGCCGATGCTGGCGAACGAGTGCGTCGCATTGGCGGGCCGAAAGTAACGCTCCAGATCCTGGTTGGCGATGGTCATGGCCGCCACCAAGGTGGTCGTCGTTGTGGTCGACGTCAAGTGCGGCTGGCCGCCCAGCAGCAGCAGCAGGCAGGCCAGCAGCAGCATCTCCTGGCAGAACATTGTCTGGCTGGTGATCTCTCAACTGTTTTTCCCAAAAACTGCTTCAACCCGGTTTCTCACAACAAGAGCTACGTATCTCTCTTTCTCTTTCTTTCGCTTTCTATTCACGTTGCAACATTTGTTGCTTCCACCACAGCTGCTTTAATACTGAAATGAAAACAAGCCAAACAGTTGAGTGTTAAGAGAGTCTTGGCCACTTTATAAGTAATTTGAGTAATTCAAAACGATGGCCGCCTCGTCGGCCCAAAAGTGTGGGGCCGCTCGCTAGGCCCAGCGATAGGCGGCCATATTAATATTAATAGCACTCGATGCTTTACGGCCGGCTATTTAAAACACCTTCTGTGCTGATAAGCACGCCGCGGCTTATCACAGACAGCGTCGATTTCCTCTGGCCTAATGAAAATTTGTTTCGCGCTTGTGGTATGAATAATCAATGGGCTTTCACTACCGTCGTGACAATACGTGGATTTATATTGGCTGTTCAATTATCGCCGAAGAATATCTAAGAAGTATTTCACAACAGGCAAGTTGAAAAGCGTTTTTTCTTTATGTTAAACTAATAAATCTCTCGCTTCTATCATTTGATGAGCTTAGTGTAATTATTATTTATAGCAGACACTTGGGACATTCTCCCTTCATATGCTTTCTGGGTCAGACACAAATCATATTCAAATCCTTCGTATAGAGCGTAATTTAAGCAAACGGCGATTTCCCGAGTTGCTCAGTTTCCTGCATTTTGGCCATTTTTCGTTGTGCCAGCCAAAGCTGAAGGCCAATGCCACTGGGCAAAGGCGAAGGCTTTGCCATTGATAATATGCACAGCCCCCCATTCCCCCCTTCTCCCTTCTTCATCCGGGTTCCCCACTGTTTGCTGCCCGGGAAATGCATTTAAATATTTTATATTTTTTGCGCTGGGTGGCCAAAAGGCGGCACCAAGCGGCACTGCGTGGGCGTGTGGCTGACACTGAAAAGTGGTTCGGCAAGCCGGGCCACTGGTCAACCAGTTCCAGTTCTCATCTCTCCACAGACACGCAGAATCACCTACTTCGTATTAAAGCCCCCTTTGCGGTCTGGCCGTGATAAATTTAATTTCGTATGCATTCAACTGAAGCAGGCGCAGGCGACAGGCCAAAAACAGGCCCCAACGACGATGCCACCAATTGAATACAAAACTTTATTGTGACGCCTATTTATGAGCGCATAACTCAGCCAGAGGTGTGTGTGTGTGTGTGAGGAAGGGGTGTATGTGTGTGTGTGTGGGGAGTTCATTTAGTCATTGGCTGTGATTATGAACCAACTTATGATGCGGTACCTGACTTGGTTCATATTGGCAAAGGCAGCTTTTAATACTTTTCAGAAAAATGTGTTGAGCTTGAATTTAAACTTTAGAATAATATATAATTCATAAACAAATCCCATTGTGATAACTTTTAATAAACAGAAACTTTGCTTAAGCTCTCTTTAAATCAGAAAATGTTCGAGTAAACGTTTAAACTAAATACTTCCCATTTGTCAGCTGGGCTGTAGGGGCCATTTGAGTGCGCCTAGGTCTGGCCAAAATGTCTTTTCGATTTTGGCCCATTGCACATTTCGCATGCATCGTCGCATTTTATTTCAGCAGTCGCTGCGAATGTTTATTTGTTGTTGCTGCTGCTGCTCTTGGCATGTGGCTAACCGGCAGGACAAGGGCAGCGATCGATGGAGGAGGAGGTGAAGGAGATGAAAGGAAAGGAAGACGAAGGCGCGCACTAAATGGGGACAGAGTTTTGGTTGTTGGTGGGCAACCAACTTGGCCGAGAGCTGTGCCAAGAAAATACAACAACAACAGCAACGAGCACGTTGCCTGTTTAGGATAATGACCCTGACTGAGTGTTATAAGCAGGCCGCGGCCGCATATGCAGTAAATATTTCTGTGTATATGTATCGGATTGAAGAGCGCTGAAAACAAAAGTGAAAAATGGCCAAAATTGAATTTGGTATTCAATTTTTGTATCGTTTATTTATTGGCTAATTTGCTGGGTGTGTCTGTGTCGCATTTTTGCTGCTATCGTCTTGCTTTTAAAAAGCACTTTACACATAAAAAAGGGATTTGGGAATCGCAACTCGAGACACATATAAATTATAATACTTATGCAGCTGACAGCAGGGGAAATATCTATTTGTCACTAGATTTTATTGGATATCCCAGAAGACAACTTTTATGTGTTTTCGCCTTGTTTCCTCATTTCTCAGTTCTCACCTCAATAAAAGCCGATTAATATTTGCATCCATTTGTTGCATGTGTTTGTTGCACTGTCTTTTGTTTATTTATATAAAACGTTTCTGTTGTTATTGTTATTTTTGGCCAGTTGCCAATTGATGCAAAGTGTTTTCCCCATCTAAATAAATAAGGCGTCTTTATTCCTTTCTTTTTTATTCTTTTATGCGCTTGCGATTTATTTTTAGTTTATTTATTTTGCGTTTTATGCATTTTTAAAAATCTCTTTGTTTATTTCTCTTAGTGCTTAGGCATTTCATTCACTCGAATCCACAGGTGATTTTATTTTTAATTTGGTTATTTTACCACTGTTTCTTTTTAAATGGGAACAACAAGAAATGGTAAATTCACATTTAAATGCAAAATACTATTAAAAAAAATCTAAATGGAATAAAATATAAATAGCAAAAATGTAATTTAATAACATTAAAAGCGTGCAAATAAAGTTAAAAGCAAAAAAACAAAACCAGAAATAATATTTATGTATATTTGTATCTGGTTAAAAATTGAAACTCATACATAAGTGCACTCGCATAAATATATTCGATTTATTTTGTTTGTTTGTGTATCGAAACGTGATTGGCAAAAAACGTGCTACGAATGATAAAACGACCATTTGATAGTTGTTTGCATTCGTTTGTTTGGTTGTTTGAGTGTTTGCGGCTTTTGCTTTATTCACTTGAATAGAAATCAAATAAATAAATACATAATTTATGTGCATAATGAGTTAAAGTTGCGAAGAACCGGTTGAAATGATAAGTCTGCTTTAATTGGCGCCAAAGGATGCGCAGGAAGCCAATTAAAATGTGATTAATAATAAGAATTATTCCCCATTAAAATTCTAAAGGCGTTCCATTCAAATGCCCAGAATGAACAAGCACATTGAATATATAGGAAGACATATTCACGAATACATTCCACAGAGTAGGAAGTTTTATTTAATTCAATTGTGCACAAAATAAAAACAAAGTTTTAAATGCAATTTCTAACAGAAACCCTTTTTGTGTTAATTAAAAGTTCAACTTTATTAACTTGTATAAAGTTTTAATTGCACGCAATTCGCAATTTGTTAGTTCTTGGTTCTTAGAAGTATTTGCTTGGCAAATTAATACCCATTAAAAAAAATGGCAAAAATCGCAGTTTAAGCCGCAACGGCGCTTTTAACGCTTATTATGAAAAAAAAACCCGCTAGTGGAATTATTTTTTTTTCTACTATTTATATGGCAACTTTTCATTTAACATTCGAGTGATTTTGATGCGTTTTAATGCGCATCGCTGGCTTTAATGCATTTCGTTGAACTCAACAAAAAAAAATAAATAAAAATAATAAAAAAGAGAAGCAAATAGAAAAACCATCAAATGACAGAAAAAGTGAAAAATTACAGGTGTAACAGGTAGCACGGAAATGTGCACTGATTACGAACTTAATTTATGCGCCCGTTTACCAATTGAATGTTTATATACAGATGCCATAATGCTTATTTCAAATTGTTGCTGCTGCTTTTTTTTTTTTTTTTGCGTAATCAGCAGCAGCAACAATTCCCACAAGCAATTAGCGTGTTGCAAGCGCTGAAGAACTTCAACTGAATTTGGAGTGCCCCCCTTTCTTGCCACCCCTCCCCCCCCCTCCTGCTTCTTGTTTGCCCCCCTTTCGAGACACGCATTTCAATTTGCTAAACGGCGCTCGTTCTCAAAGTGTTGCCAAGTGCAGAGGGCGAAATTTTACTCAATGTGTATGCGAGTGTGTGTGTGTGTGAATGTGTGTAAATGTCGCCAAGCTGTGCTGTCAGCTGTACACAATCACTGGCAGTGATACCCACTCCCCATTTCAAGTCTTCGTTCTTCACTGTCAGCTGCAGACTGCATCGAAAGCCATCGCAAGTCGAAATTGGCAAAGGAGCAAAGTTGTTTTCAAGGCTGTCAAGTCGATTGCACTCGTGGCCAGGGAATTATATTGGTAATTAAATGCGAAATGCGAAAAGCGAACTGCGAACTACGAACCGCAAATAGCAACAGCAACTTGGTCGAAAACTTTTCGCCAGTTTGGGCCAAGTTTCTGTGTGAGATTAGCAAAGTTGCTTTGGCAGCGGATTATATTTGACCCGAAACTTGGGTTGCCAATACTCTCCCTCTCTCACTCTCCCTCTCTCACGTTAGGATTTCCCTTGGCAGAGCTTACTTGATATTTCAATTTGATTTTGTGCGTGCATTCTTAAACGTTTTAGGAGGGAATCTTGTTGTGGATTCTGGTTGAGATCAACAAGTTTCCTGGGCGAGCATTTTCTTGATCCCAAATACAATTGTTATTTTTACTTTTCACTTTTAAGTTTCATTAATAAGATTTTATTTAATTATATATTTTATTTTTTATTTTTTTTATTTATTTATTTTATATACTTATTTTATTTATTTATTTTATTTATTTATTTTATTTTTTTATTTGATCTATTTATTTAATTTATTTTAGTTTATTTTTTTTATTTTATTTTATTTATTTATTTATTTAGTTTTCTTATTTTTCTGCAACGTTTAACGAATACTAAACAAACATTGAATATATCATTTGCCTACATTAAAAAACTGATTATTTGCTTAACCAGATAGTAAACCATATTTCTCCCTTTTACAAGCAAATTCTCGTTATGCACTTTGTGGGTCTGTTTTCTGATAGCCGTCGCTGGATTATGTTACCCCGATCTGTGGAGAGCAGCTGACAAAACCGCAGCAAAAACAAGCGATATTCTGTAATCAGTGGCAATAAATTGTAATTGAAATTTCCTTTTGGTTTCATAATTCATATTTATCAAAGACTTTATTTTTTTTTTATATTTATTTGCGCAGCAAGAAATGTTTTATCAGCCCAGCGCTGTCTCTCTCTCTCTCTCTCGTTCTCTGTCTCTCTCTTTAGGGCACTCATAAGTTAAAGTATGCTTGGCACCTTCTGGTTTCTGGCGACTGTTGTTCCGCTTGTTTGCATATTGCAACATCTGTGCAAGCGAAACCAATTTAAAACATACGCCAGCACATGCTCACAACACACACACACACACACACACACACACACACGCGCGCAGACACACACACACCCACGCTTGTGAGTTAGAGCTCTTAGACACTGCCTGCTAAAAATATCCAACCGCAGCAACATTTGTCGTCCATTTCATGTTTCCCATTTCTCTCTTCTCTTCTTTCCTTTTGGCTTGCTTTGTTATTGCACTTCACTTGACTTCATTTGCCTGTTTGTGATTTTTATTTATTTATGTTGTAGGCGTTGCCTTTTGGCCTTAACTTGAAGTTGAATGTCGAGGGGGGGGGGGGGGGGACAACTTGTAACTTGTTATTCTTAATTAGTCACATTTTTGATCTTCTTTGGTCTATTTTTGCAGCCCTCCAGCTAAATGCCTTCTTTGATTTCTGTGACTTTGACACTTGCAGCGAAATAAAAATAAAAAAAATTCAAATGATTTATTTGCTTTTAATGGGTTTTCATTTGCCGGTGGCTGTAAATTTTCTTTTAGCTCCACATTCATTTCATTAAAGACATTTTCATTCTCATAAATGTTTAACTTGAAGTAAACTCACAGATTTCTCTCTTTAACAATTAAACAATTATTTAAATGCTTCGCTTACACAAACTAAGTATCTCTAACTATCTCGATTTCCTTTCTCCCTCGCACATATCATTTGTCTCTTTCCGTGACCTACATAAGACTAAAATGCAGCTGCAAAGTTCATCTAAATAATGCAGAGACAAACAGGAAATATGCCAGGGGAAAGAAAAATCTTCTCAAAGTTGTTTGTTTTATTTTGACACAAATTGAAAAACGCTCAAAAGTTTAAATGAAGTTGTTCAAAACTTCTTCTGCAGCAATTGCGGAAATTGTAAGCCACAAAAAAAAAAACAAAAAAAAACAAATGTGTTTTTTTTTTATAGCTCGTAAATCAGTTTACGAAATTATAGACAAGAATCTGGCAAGATTGGCTGGCAAGTTCAAAGCGATCGATAAAAAGCGAGCAGTGGAAACAATCGCATTACAAAGTGAACTTCTTCTAATTACTGCGAAGATTCAAATTGCGTGATGCGCATTAAAACGCTTCAGTTTCTATCGCAGCAACACTTTGCAGCACTTTTGCTTTCGTCACAGTTTCAATTGTTGTTGTTGTTGTTGTGGGTGTGAAGGGGCAGGGGCGTGGCTGAAAGGGGGCTGTCACTTGGCACTTGGCCAAAGCGACGAAAGCTGCTGCTGCTGTATTTTTTATTTGGCAAATGCATTTTAATGTCACTTTACTGCAAATTGTCATTGCAGCACATTCATCACCAAGGAGAAGCAGAAGAAGAAGACGTCTCTCTCCGCCCTTATCCCTGCCACGCCCCCTTCGGCATTTGTATGTCATCATTGTGATTGTTTAAGTAGCACAAAATGTGCAGCGAAAGAAAAAAAACAGTTGCCAGGCAGCTGACTTATTGACAATGGCAAGGACATCAAATTTGGCCAAAAAGAATTGCCAGCCTGCGAGCTCAAGGACACAGCACTGAGCACAGTGAGTGCCATAAGTAACTAACATGCGCTTAGCTGAATTAAGAGCGAAATCAACTAAATTAAATAAAAGAATTTAATCAATATCTGTGAAGAGTTCAGAAAAAGGGCTAAAAAGAGTTCAAAGAAAGGGATTTAATTAAGTTGTGAGGTGGAAAGAAGGGGAAGGTATTTAGAGAGAGAGAGAGAGAGAGAGAGTCCTTTAGCATTTACAATGTGTGCCATAAGTAACTAACTAAGTAGAGAGAAATAAAAAGCTTGAAACATTCTTTTAGCTGAATTTAAAAAGAAACAAACTAAAAATGGTTTTAAGAAATTTATAAAATATTAATAAATTATTAGACAAAAAAAAGAAAGAGAGAGAGTGAGAGAGAGAGATAGATACGTTTTCAACTGAGAGACCTGTCTGCGTTTTAAGCTCCATAAACACTTTAGCTGATTTGTCTGCCACATAAGTATATAAATATAAGTAATATAAGTATCTGTATATAAGACCTAGCCAATAAATGTCTGGCCCGGACTGTGGGCCAAGACTCGAATGCACTTGAACTGCGTCGTTTCGAGGTTTTCCTTCGCTGTGGAAAATGTCGCCGTAATGCGGTGCATAAATATTTATTGTACGTGTTTGGCTGACGGTTTTCCCTTGTAGCCTTGAGTTTATTATGGCCCGAACTGGACCGTCGACAGTTGTCTGTTGTCTTTGCTCTCTGGTCTTAAACTTAAACTAATAAAAGCGTCGCAATCGCATAAAAACGCAAACAGCTTTGAGAGAACTTCTTGAGAAACCCACAACGACAATAAAAACGAATATTGATTAAAACACAGCCAAGTTAGCTGGCTGGTAGCTGGTAGCCATTGTTAAGCAGACGAGTCCATAAAGATATTAACACTCAGGCCGCATGACAAACGGCCAAAAGAAAAATCACGTTCACAATAGTCACGTTTATAGCTGCGGCAACAACAACAACAACAACAACTGCGACTGCGACTGCAACAACAAAACACGCATCAAAAATAGCTGCAACACAATTTTTGACTTATGTTTGCGCTTCGAATACCCTGTAAATTAATACCCTGCTGGCTTAAAAAAGTTCACTTAATTTGTGTGATAAATTGAAGATTGATAATTGATATATTTATAAATGAAATGAAATAAATTAAATTAATATATATATAAATAAATAATATATTAGGTTTTAATTCATATATAAATAATATAATTCATATATAAATAGTATGAGTGAGTTAGCTACAATTTATTATAAGTATAGTAAGTAAAGCTTTTTAAGTAATAATTAGATTATTTTTTCTTTTATTTATTTATTTATTTTTGCTTTAAGAAACCCTAAATAAAAACATTTAGTCATGTGTCTCAATTGATGGCTCTTATAACTTTGACTTTCACGACTTTTAAATCAATTGTCTTCTCATACTTTGAGCTCACTTTTTACAGGGTATGCCTAAGTTGTCTATTGATTTCTTGTTTCATTTCTTACTGCTTATTTTTGTTGCGACAAAGAAACGGCAAGAGCCATAAATAGAGGGGCAGGGGGTGGGGGAAGGGGTAAATGTTCTAACATGTGTTAGCCAGCAGCGCCAACGGCCAACAACGTCATAAATCTCCGCGCACCTTCTGCGTGCTGTCCACCCACAAAGCCATAACCCGGCCAGACGGAAACGCAGCAGCAACAGCAGCAGCAGCAGCTGCCCCAACGCTAATGCGGTTGGCTGCGTTCGCTTTTCCCCCCTCCCCATTAGCATTTCCCATGGCTGGGCCTATGCCGCTTGGGGGTGGGGGGCGTGGGGTGGGGGGAGGTGTGGGGGGGGGGGGGGGGGGGGGGGGGGGGTTTTGTTAGGGGGATGGGGGGTGGTTTAAGTCCCGCTGTCTGTTTAGTCTTCGGTTTGGCTTCTGGCTAAAAACAGCCGCCATCTGCAGCCACTCAAAAGTGCACAGAAATTTTGCGTTCGTTGACGTCAAATGAACCCCGAAAACTTGACAGCTCCAAGAGCTAAAGTTCCACAGAATAAGAAGAAGAAGAAGAAGAAGCAGCAGTTGAGGGAGGCTGCATGAAATATATAGTGAAATAAGTGAGGCTGACAGCTGCGCTGCCAGCGCGAAAAAAAAATCTGACACCTGAATGCAGCTGTTTTGAAAGGCTTTCAGAAGATTGCAGCTCTAGGTGAAAAACTTTGGAAATGTGGGCGACGAGAGGGGAAGAGAAGGGGTAGAGGGGGGATGGACTTAACAGGCTGACATATGTTGTGGCTGATGTGCGCCGCAGTCAGTTGGGTGTCAGTTGGCCAAGAAGTTTCCAGCCAACATCACAAAAAAGTAACAAGAAAAAACATAAAGGGAACAAGTTAAAGTTAAAGGAATCTTAAGTTAACAGTTGGTATTAGCCTTATATGGAAGATGAGTATTGATTGTAAATATGGCTTACAACTTGTTTAGATAAAGATAATGTCAGAAATCAAAGTAAATTAAAACCATTTGAAATGGAATATGATAATCTAAGGAAATTCGCAATCATTCAATTTGTTGCTTATGCTTTAAAAATGGCTTTAGTAAACATTTAAAGTTGCCATACTTTTTAAAAGTAATCATATAAATAGTAATAAAGATAAACACTTAAATTTCCAACTCTTTCTATTTAAAACACATATAAAACCAAACAACCCCATTAAAAACAAGTCTATTACAGGTAAAAATAAAATAAATTGGAAGCAGATTGTGTGAAGAGTTTTTTTTCAAACAATTTTCATAAATTAGTTTTGGCAATTTTGCAAGTTTTGTCGTTGGGCCCAAAATTACCTTTGTCAATTTCGGTTTGGTGCCACTGTGCCTAACGAACCGTGGTTAGGCGAATGGGGAACGGGAAACGAGGAGCGGGGCACATTTCGTAAGGCTTCCTCCCTTTTTTACCGTTGTCTGTTATTGATTTTTGGACTCACAGATACTCGGTTCACAATCCAGCAATTGTATAAATTGTGGCACAAATCAGAGTGAAAACTGTTAATAGCTCGGCATTTTCCAGAGCATTTTCCACAATAGACAGCTGACCCCATTATGTTTATGAACCGAAACTAAAGCTGAGTCTTAGTTTCAGTTTCAGTTGTAGTTTTAATTTTAATTTTTTTTTTTTTGGTTGCCTTTAGCAGTTTGGGTTAAGGTTAGCGGCCCCGCCCCCAGCCCGAGCAACAGAGCATAGTTACAACCACAACACAGCCTCAGTTTCAGTTTCAGTTTCAGTTTGCTGCTTTGGCCGCATTGAGATACAATTGTATCTGTATCTGTATCTTGTGCAAATTGTAAATGCTGTTGTAACAAATGAAGCTGATGCTGCTCTCTGCCTCTTCATCTTTACCCCCTGTCCCTCTCCCTCTTCTTCTTCTCTGTCTCTGTCTATTGCATTGTGTAAATTGTGTAAGACTTTGGCTAAGCTGTAATTGTTAACGTAATTGCAGCGTAAGAAACCCATTTTCTATTTGTTAAAACAGCAACCAATATCTTTAATTAATGCCCACAAGCTGACATTCATTTAATTATCTTGCATTACTTACTTTAAAGTTTTTAGTCTTGTGTCAATATCTTGTTTGTCACATTTGGTATTTGCTTTCAATTTATTATTTATTTGCTGTGAACACGCTCTCGAATATCTCAGTCCCCAGGTTCTCAGTCCCCACCACTTGGCCGCCCACGCGTCACTCACCTGAGGGACAGACAGACACACGTGGATTGCCACGCGCTGTTTCCCTCCCTCCCTCCCCCCATTTACCACCCACCTCCCCACCCAAAAAGAGGGGACTGTAAACGGAAGCTCTGTCTACTATTTTTATTACCTGCCTACCAAGTTTCGGCTTTAGGCCACGTACGTAATCGTTGCTTACGGGTTTATGGTTAAAACTCGTAAATAGCTTTTGATCAGCATTTGTGGTTTCAATTATTTGACAAGAGTTTGAGTTGGGTTTTCATTCTTTCACACATGAATTAAAAATATCTATTTTGTTGTTGGCCTAAAGTTGTTCGCCAGCTTTCTAATGGCTTCGGCTTACAAATAATTTAATTAGACGCCATCATTTATCATCAGCTGTGACCGCAATTTTTGAGTTCTTTCCATTTGATGCGAATTTTTAATTAGCTGCACGTCAAAAACTTTTTGTTTGCCATCATTAAAGATGAGATATGTGAAACCGTTGTAAAAGTCAACGCTGACACTTACCACACTTTTCAATTTCCTTCCTTCCTTCCTTCCTTCCTTGTTCAGTTGTTGTTGTTGTGCTCTGAAAAAATGTGGAAAAGAAAAAACAAATTCAATTATTAAATGTCAGTCAATTCAATTTTGTATATGTATATACTATGTAAATTTAATGCCAGCGACAACAAATTGCAATAAATATGTAATTATGGGCCTGCGTTTGTTTGAATTGCGCCAAATTACGTATACGCAGCGTTGGCCTTGACTTTTGGCTTTGTTAGTGTGGAAAAATTGGCAAATAATTTAATTGCCGCACAGGGCTTAACTATTGCATAAGTTAAATGGAAAATTGTGAATAGCGTTGGTTAACACACAAAAAGCTTTTAATTAAATCGCTTGCTTTATCACTCCCTTTACAGTTATTGGGTTATTAAACAAATAATATGGAAAATCAGTTGCAATTGCTGACAATACTGATTAATTGGCAAAGTTATCGTTTATAATAATTATAAGTCGCATTTAAATAAGGGAATTTCCCATTAGACTGAACTTCAGTTTACCCGTTAATTAGTAAATATACAGGCATGCTAAAGAAATTAGCAGGTATATTTTTTTTTATTCTCTTTATATTCTTTAGCTCAGTTTAAATTAGAGACATCTGTTAAACGTTATTTTAACTATTTATGTTGTATTTACTTGGATCAATTAACACTTGGCTGATTAATTACAGCGATTTGTGCTTGCATCCGCTTCAAACAGAAACAGACACAAACATGTGCTGCAAAAACGTGCCACAAAAAGCAGCAACAACAATGAGAACTTGCCCCCGCTAATATAGATAGACATTAATACAGACATTAGGTTCGATAGCACTGAGAAATGCGCGTCAAAATGTTTAGCACTTGGTAATTAGTGAGCAGCTAACCCCGCACACACACACCCTACACACACACACACACCCAACACACACACACACCTCACTCTCCAGCTAACCATGGCAACAAGCATTTTTCTCTCTCGTTGCCATTTTGTTGATTTGCGTGCCGAGATTGTTAAACAATATTGATTTTCCTAGAGGTATTTAATCATCGACAGCAATCCCTCTCCCCCTCCCCCCTCCCCCCTCCCTCATTCGCCTTCACAGTCTTCTCGCTTTCTCATTACATTTTGCGCAAATCGTATTTGGTATCCAATTAGCGTTCAACGGCTTTGTTTTCATTATTTATTTTTCTAGCGTCACTCGCTTTAATTCAATATATATGTTTATATATATTTATATATTTATATATGTAAAATACCACGCACAGTGCACGTATGTAAAGTTTGATTCCTGATTCCGTGTTCTTGCAATTAACGTCATATTATTTTTTTAATAGACTTTCCAATGCGGAAAAACGTCGACTGTCAACATTCGCTTTTGTTTGCAGCTTGATATGAATAGACAGACTTATAGATATATATGAATCAAGATATATATAAACATGCTGGTACGAAATGTTTATGGCTATGCATATATGTCTATATATTTACTTTTTTGCAAGGTTAATCAGTCTCTTTATTGTTCTTAACTAACTGGCCACAGTTCATTTTTAATTCGTTTAGTCATTTTGTGACGTGGGAAACTGGTTCGCAGCTTCGGCTTTAAATGTTTCCTATTGCTCTCAGTTATAACAGCTTTAAATGTCTATAAATCTTTTATTATGCTCTACGTCTTGAGCATATACTATATAGCTTTTATTAGTATTAAGTCTTTCTAACTGGTATCGAAAAATTGAATTATAAAAGAGATTAGATAAAATCAACTATGAGTCTTTAATACATTCTATAAAGCTTCTATATTTATGTATATAATTATGGTTTTAAGTATTCTACAATATTTATTCTTCCCTTACAAAAATTTTGTTCCCATTTCCATGAAAACTTAGTTTGTTTTTCTCCCTCTACTTGTCATATACTCAATTTCGAATTGATTCCCATTTAACTAATTTTAGCGAATTCTTTTCTTTTATTGGCCACAAATTAATCACATATTGGCCAATTACTGTCCGCTTTTTTGCCACGTTTAATGATGCTCATTAAGTTCTAATAAATAAGAGAAGTCGCAACTGGCTGTCACATTATCCCATCAAATGCACATTATCTGCTTTTATTGTAATCTGGGGCCTGTCATAACCCAAACGCGGTTGGGCTAGTTTCGGGGCCTTATCTAATTTTCGCTTTTGCTGTCCAATCGATAAAAATAAACAACAAAAACAACAACTAACTGTCAAATCGAGGGCAATTGTCGTAAATTACGAACAGAGCACATATGAGTACCCCTTCCCCAACCAGTACACCCTACCCCCCAATCAAATTGTCTGTTTGCTGTTAGAGTAATGACAATTATTTGGCGTGTTTAGTTAATAGCTTTGGTTGTCCGTCACATGGCTATATATCTATCTCTCTCTATTTTCAGATCAGCCTATAACATTTTCTATATGTTTTCGCGTCCCTTCCAATTGCGTAAATTGCTTTAATTTAAACTCAACTCCCAATTCAGATATATATATGTATCTTTATATATGGTCTGTGTGCGTGTTGCGATTGAGATTGAATTTAAATTGCGCTTGTTTTCAATTCAATTTATTCAGATTTTATCAGATAATAGTCCAGAGTTCGCTTATGGAATATCTGATAGATAAACTAGAAAACAAAGCAAGGCAAATTTATTTGTTACTTTTGCTTTTATTTAATTCAAAGCTGTTCAAAAGATTTTTTCTTTATTAGTAGCACTATCAATATTCTCTTATGAAAAAATAATAGAAAATACTTCTGAGTCAAAAGAACAACTTCTGTTAAAAGTTCTTAAAAGAAAACATATATCAGCTATTTCCTTTATCAGAATTCTAGTTTAAAAAAACACTTATTTTTAAACTTCTTGAAAGAAAACATATTCCAACTTTTCTCTTAATAATTTCCCACAATTTCTGTTTAAGTTCTTCACATCAAACGACGCCTTCAATTAGGCACAAATGGAAATCGAGATAGTTTTAATATTTTTGGGAAAACTAAAATCAATCGAAGGTACAACAACAATTTGAGTATGACCAAAAAAAAAAGTCTCACGTCCATTTGAATGTGAATAAAAAGTCTGAGTGCCGTGTTTTTCTTTTTCGAATGTTTGGATTGCAGCTGCTCAAGTGGGAAAGCCTCTAATGGGAGGATGCAACCACTTGGCAGCCACTTAAAAAGCTCGGGACGGGTTAACATTTGTGAGAGCAGCATCGCAGGGATTGGGGGGATGGGGCTGAGGAACAGCTTTGTCCACAATAAATTTGTTCACACAATCAATACCAATTAACCTCCTTGGCGCGCACTTAATTATAACGCGCATCGAGCCAAAGAGCAAATAAAACAAATATTTTCTTAAGCTTCGGCGAGACGAGACCCAAGGCGAGCTATATGAAAAGAGCCTGAAGGAAGGGGACTCCCCTACGCCCCTTCCTTGCCTTACTTGCGCCTACGTACGCTGTTCATTTTCCATTTCAACACGCAGCTGCGCTGGAAAAACAATGAGAAAAATTAAAGAAAACACAACAGGCAAAATATAAGACATGCATTTAGCTGGGGAGGTCGTCCCTGCTCCAGTGGCTCCCAGTGTCTGCCCCCCCCCCTCCCCTTGCCACGTCCCTGCCCCCCTTTTTACTGTTCCAGCATTTGTCGCTTTAATTAACGCTGCGTCGCGTGGTTCGTCCGATTGCCATCGGGAGCTGACAACGACGATGACGCACAGTTGTTGTTGCTGTTGTTGTTGCTGTTGTTGTTGTTGCTGCTTTCCATGCAAATGCGTCTCCTGCAGTGCAAGGAGCTGAAAGCCAAATCCAAGCTGGGTTGCCTTGGCTGCTCTTTTAACGCCTTTGCCTTTGCCTGTGACGCACTCCGTGGGCGTATTTATATACTTTCCTTAAGGTCTCATTACTCATTATAAATAGAGTGTAGGGGGTATATTGCTTGTTTTTAAAACAACAGATTTTTATCTTTAAACATTCCATTATGAACTGCTGCTTAACACAGAAGTACCTGATTTATGAAGGGTATTTAGCTGGCAAATATCTTTCTCTTGTTTTTTGGCCTGTGACTCATTCTGGTCTAAACATTGTAATTTTTATGCAACCCAAAGGCTCTCAGTGCTTAAGTTTGGCCAACGGAGATTTTAAGGGTGGAAAAACTGTTGACTAATCAAAGTAACTCATGTTGTTTTATGATTTATATATATATATATTATATCTAAAGAACTGTTGATTTGTTTTTTTACATGCATTCATCTGAAAGATTTTTGTATATATATTCTGCTATTTGTATAAATCTTTTTGCAGCTTATGTTCTACGTTCTCTTCTTTTCCTACTATTTAAGTATATATAAATAAAATCTATACCCACTTACACACATTTATTCCACACTTAAACAAATCCTATTAAAATAACGCTTTCTTTTCCTTTTTTGCCATGCAATCAACTTGGCAATTTCCTTGCTCAAGTTTAAATGAAATAATTTATTTAGTTATAGAGCACAAATCATCTTTATGGCAATCTAATAAAATATTCGATTCCCAAGAGCTGTTCAAATATTGAATATTTGCATAGTTGTTGTTTGCTATTGTTGTTGGGGGTATCACCTTGCAATAAATAATACAATTGACTCATCAATTTGATTGGAGTTCATTTGAGATCTGTCCTGGTCCTTCTGTTCTGTCTGTTGGCCAATTCCCAATGCCAGCAGCCTCTTGGCCAGACAATATTTGCTTATCTGTGTGTGTGTGAAAAAGCAAATATGATTCTTATCAGAGTCTCTGTTTGGCTAGCTGAATAATCTGACTGACAACAGAAGGGCAAACATTAATCATTAATATGCAAAAATGTATTTTACAATTTATTTGCCACACGCCTCAAACTGTTTGCGCTTAATTAAATGTATTTAAGCAAATTGTGTGTAAACAGTAAGTAAATAAACTTATTTCATATGAATTCTCTGTCAAATCCCATATTTCAATTCCCAGTCATTTCGTCAAGTTCTTAAAACCAAAACGTTTCACATCAAAGGAATTTCTATGACATCAAAAACCAAAAAAAAAAAAAACAAAAGCCAGCCAATTAAATCAGCCCCAGAAAATCTCATGGCAAAATTTTTACGATTATTTCTTTGAGCAGCGTTTTTAATGCTCTAACTGAAGAGCAATTGAGTTTTTGGAGAAGAGATAATAAAGACATAAAATTAATGTCTCATTCACAAGAGCAGCGAGCTGGAACTGAAAGCGTATACAAACTTCGATAGACAAAGCAATAAATTTATATCTTTTTTCAACTTTTAAGACAGACAAAAATACTGAAAGACTGTCACCCAGCAATTTTCGCATTGTCGCTTAAATTAATTAAGACCTCAAGTGATAGCACTCCATCTGATATGTGTGTGTATATATACTCTTGATATTTACTGATTGAAACCAGAGAAAACTTCACAGCAGCTGCGTGCGGGCAATGCCAACTGGTTTGAGCCAAGTTCTAACCAAAGTGAAAACTTTGCAAAGCGGGCATAAACGTTAGCACAATACTCTAACATATGCTTAAATGAGTTGAGGCTTATAGTCTAAGTTGATTTGGCATACTTCTAGTGGGTTTAACTTAACAATCTTAAGAGTTTAACTCACTTGTTCTGTAGTTTTACCAATAATTGAGTTGCTGTGAATAGAATATACCCTGCTCAGTTGCTGAATGAGTGTGTGCCCCATTGTCATGGTCAGGGGCACACGCACGCACTTGTAGATACTTTGGCCAAAAGCAGCAGATACAATTTGAGTTGACGAATTGCCTGACATGCGTTGCTAATTTGTCTGGCGCGAATGTCTCGCCGCATAAAAATACGCACACATAGACTTACTTACTTATATATCGTTTATATTCAACGTGGATAAATAAAAGAGAGAGAGAGAGAGGGGGGGGGGGTTTATTTTATAGTCGCCCGCTTGGCTGGGTTGTTAACTTGAAGCTGATGCGAAGGCGTTTGAACTTTTAACGTTTGTTGTTGTTGTTGTTGTTGTACTTCTAAAGTTCATTCCGAAATGACTTTTTCCCGGGCTGCATGTGTGTGTGTGTGTTTGTGTGTGTGTGTGTGTTTGTGTGTGTGTGTTAGTTACAATTTATTTGCTTTGTTTGCTGGCTGCATTTGATTTCCAGCGAATGTGTTTTTTGTTAGTTTTTTATGATAGCAAACAAAGCAGCATAAAAATCGATTTGTCACGCGATTTGACATTTCTTTTGGCAGCACCACAAAGAGCCAAATAATATATATAGTTATATTCTAATGTAGTGACAGTTTTTTTCTTTTCGTAAATAGAGAATTGTTAAATGTGGTTTATTATAAATCAAGTGCTCTTTTATTTGAGTTCAAACTGTCATGAGTTGCAGCAGCGCCAAAGTTTCGATTGACTCATTTAATTAACAATTGTTTACGTGCTTAGCCAGAAATCGTGAATGGGAAACAAAAAACAAAAACAAAACGGGAAAAAAGTCACATAAATCGAGTCAATAACAAATACAACACGTGCACACGGAACAACGGGGACTTTGGCTATTACGTGGGTCCACTAGGAGTAGGGGATGAGGGGGTTGAGAGAGGGGTTTACCTCCCTCTATATTGCAGTGCACACGAGCCAAGCAATAAACCAACGATTTGACATTTTTCGGGCAACTGCAATTGGCAGGTTGAGTTCAGTTCTGGGTTCTAAATCAAATCAAAATTGATTTAATTTGAGTTCTCGTTGATTTAGGTGATTTTCAATTGAAAAGCGCTCAACTCAAATTTAATTGATTACGAACACTTTCTCCCAGCCCCGCCCCCCCCTTTGTTTCCACCTGATCGATTTGTTGCCACTTGTCGATTCTTTTCTCCACTTGACGCAATTTCACTTTCGCTTTGCAGCTTGAACGGCGCGTGGATTTAACTGTTATTTAATGAGTCGTCGAGCGGCTGCGTAATTACTCCATGTATGCCATAAATTGCTTTCCAATTAACATAATTTACACTCTCGAACACACACAAACAAACAGAGACACTTTCTGGTGGGTGTTTTTAGCAAACCAAGTTTTTGGCTCATTTGCACAAATCTTTCGCAATGCAAATTTTATTTACTTTTATACCCTAAACAGATGGCAATGTGCAAAAGAGGGCATATTAATTGTGTAAAAATAATGCTTGATCAGAGTGATAAACTCAGCTTTAAGGTCTTTTGAGTTTGAATAAGTTCTGTTTTCAGGGTATCTCCAAGTCGGGCATATCCTAGTAGAGAACATCCTCTCTTTGTTTACTTGGCCCTAAAAATAAGGCAGCCCCAAATTTGCATTTGACCTAATTGGGCTTTTGCGCTGAACCGTTAAATGAGATTTGTAATTGTAATTGTAATTGTAATGGCAAATGATTTGTTTAACCGTTAACTGCCTATAAGTATGTTGTCCCGCAGACACCGTTGCCGCCCACCTGGCCAGCTATAAGCTGTTATGAGCCATCATCATCATCATCATCAACTCAACTCAGCTTTCGTGTCAATCCGCAGTAAACGTTGGAAAGTCACTTGAGACTGGAAGAATGGAAGGGGGAGGAGGAAAGGGAATTCCCAGCGAAATCGGGTTCGCAATTTGATTTCGCCAAAATGGTTAAGTACGTGGCCGGTCATAGCTAAATACTTAGATACAAATCAGCCGCAAACGTGAAGAGGGCCAAAAGGGCTGCTTGCAACGGTAAACAAAAGATCAGCCAAGTTTTTTATTTATATAAAATAAACCTAAAATAAATTAAATAAAGTGGAAAGTTCTGGGAAGGACTTTAAAAGTTAAACAAATAAACTATGTGCGAGTGAATGATAAATAAATAGAAACAGCTAAGTAAATACTATTATCGTCTGAGGTATGAAGGCTAAGTTCTGAGGTTCAGTAGACTGAAGAGTTGAATGGAAAGCTGCTTTTAAAGATATCTAGAAGAGCTATTTACTTTGCTTATACAGTCGACTCCCGATAATTTGTCCCCTCGAAAAAATTCGTTAATTTTGGTCCCCTCGTTAATTCTCCCTAAATTTAAAATCCAATAACTTTGCCAAAACTCAACCGATTTTTATGTTTCAGACCATTTTGATCATTGTTTGTCCTCTTCCTTCATTCTATATGTAAAGTTTTTTCATTTTTTTGTTTTATTTTTTTCGACATTTTTTCGAAAAAAACCATGTACTCCCCCCTTGTGATTTTTCGGGAAAAAAAAATTTTCAAAATTTAGAATAGGCCGAATTTATTTTTAATCGATTGCTGGTATCGAAATTAGTATAAAAATCAACTTTAAAAGTTTTTCTGAGGGGGTCAATTTTTTCGTCAAAAATCATGCGAAAATCGGGTAAAAAATTGACATGTAAAGTTCCCCAGATCTATATAAGGTACTCCTGTCGGACTTCAAACTTAAATAACTTTGCCAAAACTCAACCGATTTTTATGTTTGAGACCATTTTGATCATTGTTTGTCCTCTTTTTTAATTCTACATCTAAAATTTCCTCATTTTTTAGTTTTAATATTTTTTGACTTATTCTTTAAAAGTATTAATTAAAAGCATTTTACAGTCACTTAATTTGAAATATATTTGTATACAGTTTACACTTCCTGACGCTGCAATTTCTATATGTATATGTATTTCTAACACTCCGCATAGCCGCATAAGAAAACATGAATTTAATTGGCTCAGCTCAGATTGTCCAGTTCGATTTGGTTTCTGCGGACGGAGGCTGACGTCAGGAGAAGTCGTCGGTGAAAGGCGCAAGACAAGCTCGAGACCCGGTCCCAAAGCCGGAGCCGGCAAACCAGCTGATTAACTGAGGGCGGGGGAAAGAGTGGGGGGTGGGTGGGCAGGGGGACCGTTACTTCCTTATGGCATTGCCTGGCTAAAACCTGAACGGGCCGGCCAAGCAAAAATGTATCTTTATTTGATCGACGGCGACGTCATCGTCACGTTCTGGTTTGTTAAGTGTTGAATAATAATAATACTGTTATGCATAATTTGTGGAGAGCGCGCGTGGCCCAATCGAGGAAAGGGGACAATTCTAAAAGTTTGCTAAAGCAAAGTTAAAATCAAGCTGCGACCGGTTTATTCTAATAAAATTTATTGTTAACGAATATAAATTGTTTATTACGTTTAAAAGTCACAGCTTGTGTTTGCTTATTGTTTTATTCCTTTCCCTCTCCCTCTTTCTCTGCTGGCAACTTGTTGCACAGCTCTTTGATAAGCTTATCAACGCGGTTTATTCAACTGTCTAAGCCTGCGACTTTCTGACGTGACATCTTTATAATAATAACAACAAAATGTGATTAGCAATCAGCTTTTATATATTTAATCGCTAATTTGTTTTTAATTGCTGCCCTTGCCTGAACTCGGAACTCGAACTGAGCAAACTGGTTTTCCTGCCCTTCATGACATCAGATTAGAAACCAAAAAAAAGCTTCTCTAATGATTTCCATTTGATTTACGATCGCTGAGGGAAAAGGTTGCCAGCTTGGACCAACGTTGGGCGCCATTCGCCAGCTGCATATTCATGAGATTACAACAAAAGTTGTTAACATATATATATATACTATATATATAATTCAGCTTGAAGTGTTATGTTCGACACGCACGATATACTCGAACGGCCTTGAGAATAATAAATGGTCCGCACTCAAGAATCAAGTACAAACCAAATATTTCAGCCTGGGAATGAGATTCTTTTTATTCAAAGCAGAACTTGGCTCAAGTTTTAATTACCCACGATTTAATTAAGCAAAGTTGAAGGGAGATAGTTTTGTCTTTGGTCTTCTACTTCAAACAGTTGCTGACCTGCCTGCTGAATAACTGACCTGTCCCAATCTGGTTTTTTCACTTGACATTTTTATATTTATATTAAATGCATGCATACATTTTCTTCTTATGTGACATGGAAATGCATTTAAGCGGCAAGTCTCGACCAGGGCCCGAGACACGCACACATATGCATATATATATATATATTTATATATGTATATGAAAAGCCCAGCGACAGCTACGATAAATGTAATTGAGCAAATACACTTAAGTGTGTGTGTGTGTGTTTGTGATGTAATGCGAATTACTGCAGGCACGAAACTGCAAAGCTCAGCTCTGGCTGCACAATGGATTTACACCCACAAACACACACACACACACACAATAGTGATGTTCAAGTATACGTAACTTGGCATTTTCCAGGCAAGACATGCTCTGTGCGATAACACAAACATTTCAGGCGATTACAAATTTAAAGCAGATTTCCCTGACAGACATGAACATCAGATGCACGCAGAACAGAATAGAGTGAGATACAGAAAGGTGTAGAAGAGGAGTGGTGGGGGGGGGAGCTGTAGGAGAATCGCTTTGGAGCTCTGTCTGTGCATTGCATGCTTAGGGTAGATAATGTTCAGGCTCAGTCAAAGCGCCAGCTCGGGAGACTAATTGACTTTTGAGGGTGGAAAATACAGTGGGACAAAGGCAGCAAATTGCAAATAAAACTAAGTTTTAAAACAGTCTAATAGTGGGACTAGCTTGAGCAGCAAGTAAAAGATTATTCACTTATCGATAAGTTATCGATAAATGCATATTTGCATTGTTAGTGAAAAAATTTACAAGCTATAATCTAAATAGGTATTAGTTTTTTGAAAACCTTTTTTATCAGACAGGAAACTTTAATTTAGCTTCATATAAAACTATCCTGTAAAAATAGCTTTAATTAAGACAACCTAAATTTTTATCGAGCTATTTGTCCCACTGTACAATGACTGACTGAGTGTGTTAACAGGCTCGGACGCCAATCGTATTTTGTACAGACTAAACATCAGGTACAACTAAACAAACACCCTTCCCTCCCCCCCCCCCTCCTCCCCACTCGCCCCTTTTCTGGTCAGAGCTGTCTGCGAAAAACTGTTAAATGCTGTTAAATGTGAGAAAATAAAAGTGGGAAAACTGGCCAGCAGCTACTGCATTTTCCTAGTTGGACCCGCTGGCACAATTTGGCACGAAACCCCCCCCCCCCATCCCTCCCCCTTTATCTTCGCCCGCTTTTCTAGTTTAGTTTGGAGTTGAGAGAAACATGGGAATAATTAAATACTCGCAATACCCTAGGATGTGTGTAAATGTTGGCTCCAGTTCAATGCACTTTTACGTAGTGCGATAAATATTAAATACAAATGTGTATATCTATATGTCTGTCTATATGTATATATTTATGTATATATTCCGCGAGATTGTGTACTTGGACTTGTGCAAACAGCCGGGCGACATATTGCCAATGGCTTATTGGAACAAAAGCCGTGTAAAATTACAGATTAATTGTTATTATCGTGGCATATGCTGCAAACAGAAAAAGTAAAAATAAAACAAAAAACAAAAGGGATTTCACATATGAAAGAGAGAGAGACAATGGAAAACAATGCGGAAGCTTTTCTTTAGCCACAGGCGAATACATTGCATTTTCACTTTCCTGCTTTATGGCCAACCAGGTTGTTTTTCTTTTCGTATTTCCCACACGCGTTTTTCATTGCAAGCCCAACTTCGCCCCGCTTTTCGTTTTTCCCCTCTTCCCATCAGTTAGAGCTGGCCATGTGCGGAATTTCACCCGTGGCTTTGGGCCTTCTGTTTTTCATCTTTGTGGGCTTGGATTAAGCAGCAAGTTGGCCAAGTCAAGCCTCTTGGCATGATAAACACATCCGCTCTAGATATTAGCCGGAGAGCATGAAATGATTTCGATGTGACCCACTTGAGTTGCAAGAATCAAATCATGAAAGAGCTGCCACTTCAGATATGAATCCCCCCCCCCCCCCCCCCCCTCCTTCCCTCCCTCCCTCTCTCTTTCTCTCAGTGTCTATCAGCCACTTGTTAGCGAGAGAATGCACACAATAGTTGCATTATTCTCTCTCTCTCTCTCTATCTGTTTCTCTCTCTCGCTCTGGTTGGACTTCATTTGTGCCACAAATGACCCAATAAACTTGCCCAGGCCTGATAATGAAATCGTGCGCATAAAAAACGAGTCTATCTAATGGAGGAAATAAATAATTTAATAGATATGCATTTAAGTCAACTTTTCTAAAGAATGTTTAACTAAATTAAATGTTTATAGAAAGGAATTTAGCTAATGCAATAAGTAATTTAGTTAGGTATACAAATAAAGCTGCTTTTAGTTATAAATCTTTTTAAAAGCCTTTTTGATTTGCTTCGTTAATTTTTAATAAAAAAATATTTATATTTGTGTGAAGCACTTTATGGTATATATTTTTTATATATTACTTATTTTACATATGAATTACACTTCATGTTTATTGAACAATTGATTTAACCTGCAGCTGGGAAATTAGCAGCTATTCTAAATGGTTTTTTTTTATAAAAATATTTAGCTAATAACTAGAGATAATCTATTATATAAATGACTGTTCAAATTAAAGTGTAAAATGCCTGTTTAGCTTTTAAAAATACAGCTTCATGTTTATTTAACATTAGCTTTATCTGTCAGCTAGAAAACTCTTTTATAACAGGCTATAAAAATTAAAAATTGATTCAGATTTCAGATTGACAAACAAGTTAATGAAATGCTAAACTATAGAAACTGGAGCTGTAAAGTGAAACGTTTGTGCAAATATATATAAATATATATATCTGCATAGATAATCGCTATAATCTACATTTATTGCCGCCTTTTTGTGGCACCTGCGAAACTTTCACTATTTATAGAAAGAAATAAGTGGCTTGAGCTGTCAGCTGCAATTAAAGTGGGCGCAAGTGCCACGCCCACCCAGCACACATATGCAGATTGATGCCATTGCCAAAAAACGAGTTTTTCTTTTCTTTCTCATATTAATTTTCATTTCACTAAAGGAAAACTGTGGCTGCAATTGCAGTTGCCAACTGATGTTGTTGTTGTTGTTGTTGCTGTTGTTGCTGTTGTTGTTGGCCTGGGGAGGTGTATCCTAAAGATACACACGAACGACACAATTTGCCTGGCCGACAGAAATCAGGACAGCAATAACAACAATGCAAACAGGAATCAACTGCAGCAGGGAGGGGAAATCATATTTGGTTTGAGATTCCGATTCCGATTCCGATGCCGATTGCGCCTGCGCCGGAGAAATTCCTTTCTAGGGACTCGTCGTGAGTTTTTGCCTCTCGAGAGTTTTTCGCTGTTTTGGATTTTCTTTGTTGTTGCCAGCTGAATTTTGCTTTTCACGGGATGGCAATGACTCCTCAACGGAGAGGAGCGGGGAAGGTGTTTAGAAGGGGTATTCCCTATTTGGCGCCGGCTTGCATTAACTGCACTTGATAAACGCGCGTTAATTAATCTTCAATTCAGTTTTTTTCTTTACTGCTGATGCGCTTAATTAAATGCCGAAATACCTAATTGGCGCCACTGCAGCATCCTTGTGGATTGTCCTTACACAGGACTCACTCGAGGTGGCTGAACTCGACTGGGCTCAACTGAGGCTGAAGGGTCGCCTCGTTTTGGCAGCTCGCGTGCGTTTTTATTGATTTTTCCCACGATGAGAAATGGACTCTTGTTTGTTGTTGTTGTTTTTCCCTTGTTGTTACCTAAACTCTGTGTGTGTGTGTGTGCGTGTTCATAAAAAGTTCCTGTTCCTATTGCTATTAGTGCCTCCAGAGAGCCTCGCCAAGTTGGCAACCAACTACACTCAGTTAGTTATGTGGGTTAACCGCAGCTGAAACCTAAACTGCACAAATTGCTCAGCTCACGTTTTGAATACCCCTACTGCAGTTAAGGACTCAGCTTAAAAGCGGAACAAAGCAATTGATTTGATGGGCAACGACAAGTGAAAGTGAACTGAAGCTGAAAAGGGTTTAACAAAGACAATTCTCAGAATGTTTAAACTGAAGTCTAGTAAAAACTACTTTAATAAATATAAATAATACACAGATTAATAAAAAGGAAATAAGGAATATTTGAATTGGATTGTATTTAATTGCTTTGCGAGAATTGTCTTATTATATATAGACATACTATAAATAAATATGTACTATAAGCACTCTTTATATATCAACTATTCTTTTTATTTTTATATACTTTTACTATATATTTTTATATTAAATATTTTGAATATACATTATAAGATCTATTCATATTTGCCACAAGAAAGCGGTTAACTAAATCTATTATCAAGTTTATCTTCAAGTCTATCACTCTCTCTTTTTACACACTCTCTCTAGCTCTCTCTCTCTCTCTCTGGTTCTTTAGCTCTTTATTAGCACCGTTTCACAGTTTGTGAACCCGCAAAAATTCACTGAACAAACAAAATTTGCCTTATCAAAACACGTTTCCCTCCAAAAACAAAAAACAACAACAATAAACAACCGGCACAATTATCAACTTTATAAATATATTTATATATATATATTTGCACGATCTCAACCGGCAATATTACAGTTAAGAAAGCCACTCGAATAACTGTAAAAACTAAGGTCAGTTTGAAACTTACCTGGCAGAAATCAAATGCAATTTTAATAAAATTTTATGTATTCAAATTTTTAAATGTTGTTTTCGTCTGCTCGCAAAAATCTTGTTGTCGTTGTTGTTTATCAGGTTGTTGTTGTTGTTGTTGTTGCACCAACAGCTGTTCTGTGCCACACACAGATACGAGGCACACTCGCACACACGCGCACAGTGGGTTAAATTCAGAGATGCGCGCACAAAACATAAACAAACAACAAAATTATTGTTCCTTTATTTTTTTTTTGGCTTGATCAAAAAAGTATATTTTATTATTATCTTTATTTTTTTGTATATTTTTGGTGTAAAGCTGTTTTTTAAATTTCTTGGCGCATTTTTGCAATCATTTGTTGTTGTTGTTTTTTTTTTGTTTCTTGCACACGCGCTTGGAATTTATTATTATTTGTGTTTGCGCGTATCTGCGAGATACTTTGTTGACTATTTCCCAACGGCCTGGCAGTTGCTTTATTGGGAAAACTCAACGCAACTGCAGCGTGGTTGTTGTTGTTGCTAGTTATTCGTTTAAGGCAGGTTGCTTTTTATTTGTTGTTAGTGCATTCAAACAATTCACTTATGTTTCGGGCCCAGGTAAAGATACTTTGTCTCAGACAGATACGCAGCGTGGAAGCAAGCGGCAGCAGCGCCAACCGAATTGTTATCCAACTCGTTGCAGATACGAAAACCAACTGATTCCACGGCCCACACGAAACCAACTGGCGAACTGAGCACTCAACGGACTCGGACTCGTATTCGGACTCCGATTCGGACTCGGATTCGGACTCGGAATACGACGACGGCAATCGGCGAACGAGACGAACGCAGGCGCCGCAGAAGACAGCGGGAGAGAAACACAGTCGACACTCGCTAAGTGCGCAGCAGCTCGAACAGAAAATTCATAATTTGTTAACCAGCAGCTAATAGCTAAGAAAATGAGGTGAAGAGTGAGATTCTTTTTAATGATTATTACTATAAGAAAAATTTATTAAATTAAAGGATACTATCCTTAGGAAAAGAAAGAAGTACGGAAAAGCTAATAACTAAGAAGACGAGGTAAAGAATTGGATTATTTGTTAATTTAAATTATTTTAAAAACCAGAGAAATTCAAGATTTTAAAAATGACTATGCGAAAAATTTATATATTTTACAAAATAAAATACAAAACAAGTGAAAAATTGACTTAAAGGTAGGAAAGATAGTTAAAATGTTGTCAAAGCTTTCTTCAATAAAATTATTCAAGGCTGTCCAGAATAAAGTTAAGCTGAATAAAATATAATATTAATATGCCATGATACATGACTAATGAGTATTAGTCACAGTCTTAGGCAACATATATTTGCTATACGCAGGTTTCACTGTACGGTTTCAAAGAGCGTGCCAAAGAAAAAAAACAGAGCGCGACTCGCTCGCTGTGTGTTTTTTTTTTCATTTCAGTTTCCATTTCTGTTTCTGTTTCCATTTCTGTTTCGTCTTTTGTTTCGTCTTCTGTTTCTGTTGCTGTTGCAGTTGCAGTTGCTGTTTGCCTTCTTGCCACCAGCTGTGGCCGTGTCTGCACTTGGGGCTTAGGCTTTGTTATTTTTAGCGCCACTCGATTTTGGTCTTAGGTGGTGCGGGGTGGTGCATTGCGTGTGGTTGCCGCATGTCACATGCCGGCGCGCATTGTCCACATTTCGTTGGTGCCACAGTCGCTGCCGCTGCGGCTTTGCCGTTGTCAAAGTCTTGCAATGTGACCGTCTTTCAAACAAATGCTGCTAATTGCAGCCACCGACCCCCAAACACCCACCCCCACCCCCACCACCAAACACCCGCCCCTGGCACCAGCCAAGGTGGCGACAGGTCGCTTGCAATTAGTACAACTAATTAATAATAGAGCTTGCCCAGCCGCCCACCTATCGATCAGTTCCACCTGTGTGTGTATGTGTGTGTGTGTGTGTGCACAGCTTTGATTGGATATTAATACATGGATTAGTTGAACAAGTTGCCTGGCATTAGGTCAGCTGCTTAAGTCTTGGCATTGATTGAGGCCCAGCTCATTTGCATGCAGCTGGCAATCGGAATCCATCGAAACATCTGTGTTTATATTTAGAACTATATTTACCCACTATAAAATGCACTCTAACCAGTAATTGAAATAGCCTTTTATGCATATTTAAAAGCAAACACTTGCTAACATATTAAGGTAATAAGTTTTAGCAAAGAACATTTATTTAAGTGTCTCCCTAGTTTGAAGATATTCTATAAAACAAATATTATTAAATATATAGATTGGTTAAGTTTTAAAATATTCTTACTCAACATTTAAAGAAAACAACCAAAGATAAACCCGTTTTAAACTTTGTTTTTGGGTCAGATAAGAGCCTCCTTTTTATCTTACATTTTATTTTTTGCCAAAGTTCGCACTTTTAAATCTTGGCCATTAAGCGGGCCAATAAAAATGACTGCACACTTGGCCAACACACGCGCCACTTGCTGATTTTTGGTTGAAGAAGCAACAACAACAACAACAACAACAAGACACGTGTGTGCTTTGCGTATTTATAGCTGCTGCCCGTGGCAACAATGGAGCTGGAGGCGCCGCGTGACGCAACTGAAAGACAGATTTCTCAATGCTGCTAATCCGCCCAAAAAAACAGAAGAGAGAGAGAGAAACATAAACAAATGCGAGTGCAAAAATGCAGCTGATAGGCGAATGCAGCGTCGACTTCGACGTCGGCGTCGGCGGCGTTTGAGTTAATGAGCCGTTGACTGACTGCGGCGCGGGTTCAACGGCCACAGCTGAGTCAGAACGTGAAGAACATAGAACAGCGCCGGGCGGTCGCTGGTCGCATCCCAATAGCCAAATATTTGCATGAGAATGCTGCAACAACAAGTGACGAGCGACGGACGACAACAAAGGGAGCTGGCCATGATTTTAAGCCAGGATGAGCCAGACGTACGCTTGTCTGTCTGTCTGCCAGTCTGGCAGTCTAATAGCTGGCATGCGACATGGAAAATCGCATGCAATATAAATTAAATTAAGCAAATATTCGATGATATTTAGCTGGGTGGCAGCACCTGCGGCTGACAGCCGTGTAAAAGCCGCAAAGTCCACAGCAACCAGATAAACTTGGTGCTGTACAGGAACTGATATGTTTGTCGCATCTGTTGCCGCCAGCATAAATTGCGTGCAGCTGCAGCTGAACAGCGCGAGCGAGCGAGATAGAGATACATATATGCATGTATGTATGTACATAGCCCAGTGGGGCAAAGCTCGACGTTTATCGGAGCTGGGCTGCTGTTCATTTTCCACATTTGCAGCAGAGTTGGAATCCGTTTTATTGGCAGCCTTTGCACAATTTGGGCTTTGGATGCGCCCAGGCGAGTTATCATCATGAGTTATGAGTGCACTCTCCAAAGGCTGCGTTCGTCATTACACGCAGCACATTTCTAAAAGGCAAACAGAAAAGTCCTTGATGAACTTTAAATGGCACCAAATGGGCTTTTACTTTGGCTATGGCTACTAAAGCAGCCCAAAACTTTCATGTGCATGAACTCAGATGAATGCTTGCATCCAGATGAAAAGAATTTATATTCAAATCGCTTTATTAGCTTTTACTTTTGATAATATTTAATTAAATTTGTTTTTGTGCACTTTTAAATTTATAATTTCGCCCGCCTAATACACCATAGCAACAGCTACTTGCTACAGCACCGCAACTTTCCCCTTTCTCGCGACCTCTACTCACTCGACGAACAGCGCGTTCAACGAATTTACTCGACGAAGCTCAACGAACCTTTAAAACGACTTGAACGCTTAACGAAGCTTGCCTCTCGCGCACAGGTGCTTTCACAAAAAACCCTGTGGTTTGAGAACTCGGTACGCCGAACTAGACTGCTCACTTAACGAAGTACTTACTTAACGAATGGTTTTTGAACTAATAGCTAAGACATTCATCCGCTCTTAGCAAGTAGTAAAGACACACACCGGTTAAACTCTTCGCTTATCAACAGCCGCCACAATTTATCGACTTAAACGATAACAAAGAAAATTTCGATACAAATTCAAATTCGCACTTTAAATAAATTTAATTTTTGTTTCAGATAGATTTTGTTTGTAAACCACTGGCAATCACTATATAATGAAGAATCTCATTTAACTTTTTATTTAATAACCTTTACTAATTATACGTATAACTTACACAATATTTTCTGTATTTGTTTTTGTGTTTAATTGTAATTAAAATATTTTGTTGAGCTTATAAATTATTAAAACTATGCGCGGGAATATGAGTCACTTGCCGAGACGAGAATCGATCGGTTCATTTACAAATTCAATTACAAAACTCTTTACTTTAAAGGGGAATCTATGTTCCCCCATTATGTTTACCGTTATGTTTGCACTACACTTACTCATATATATATATATATATATAGATTAATGTAGTATGTGAAATGATTCGTGAGTGGATTCAACAGCTATTCGTGTGTATTTTATTTAAATTTCGACTGTGTGCAATTGATTTCTTATGTGGAATGTATTAAGCTTTTTACAGTTACAAATTGCCTAGTGGAATACGCTTAGACTACAACTAAATAATTGCCGCTGGTTCATAGAATAACATTAAAAATTTTGGTACAGTCATCTTCAATATTTATATATATATATATATAGATATATAAATATCTATTTATCAATACTACTAAATTTCATTGTTGCGTTACAAATGGTTTTCTTCGTCTTCCTTTCTTCTAATTACTTTCAAATCCAAATTATCGACTTGAGTCACAACTGGAATACCCCTAATGCTGCTCGGTTTTGGTTATCTTTGCGTCGTATTTACAATCTTTCACTTAATCCTAGGCTTGCCATAAATTTCGTTTTGATTATATTCTTGCTGAATTACACATACTTACATACATACACAATACGAACGAACGGTAATTAACGGTTAATTAAATTAAGTTAAATTAAATTAAATTAAATTAGCATAATTAGGTTCTCAGATTACAGTTTAAAGATTTCATGTATTGCCTCAAATGCTTTGTAAGCTTTGTCATATTCAATTACTTAGCTTAAAATGATTCAACTAAAAAAACACGAAATAAACAAATTTGGGGAATAGGAACTAAAAGCACCAGCAAAAAATATACAAAAAAACATATATAGTATATATATATATGTATAAAATGTGTGTATCAAGTAAACATAAATCGAATATTGTCTTTAGCTTGTGTACCAAATAATTCTCGCTTAATCAATTAATTAATTCATTTATAAACATATTGCATTCGATTTTCACAGTTAAGTGCGCAACGGAGCCGGCGGCTGCTGCCCAGCTCCTGATGCAGTTGCTCCGGGCGCTGTGCCCGGCGCCTGCAGCTGCATGTGGACGCGCTTCGTCCTGTAGCGCTTCAGCTTGCGTCGGGCCATGAACAGGCTGGGATTGAAGCCGAAGTCGCGGCAGCCGTGCTGCGGGGGCGGAGGAGGAGGAGGCGGCTGGGGCTGGTGCGGGGGCGGCGAGTGGGCGGCCACGTCCAGATCGTAGGGCGGGAAGAACATTGGGTTGGCTGCCCAATCCCGCCACATGTTTCAATCCTGCACGGTCCCGTTAGCCTGCGCCAGCGTCGCCGCTCCGTTGCCGGCGGCCAGCTCGCTGTGGCGACGCTGCTCGAGCGCGGCGGCGACAAAGTCGTCGTCCAGGGAGGAGGACTGCTTGGAGCCGACAGACTTGCAGTCCTCGTCCATGCTGACGCCCAGGTGGTGCATGGCCACCGCCGCGTGGTGGCGCTCCGCGGGCGGCAGCAGATTGAGCATGCTGAGCGGCAGGCCCGGGAAGCCGCCGGCGAAGTCCGGATAGAAGCCCTGCGGGTTGAACGGATTGAAGAGCGCGCCGGGCCCGCCCAGCAGATCCGGCTCCGAGCTGCCGCTGCGCGGACCCGCCGGCGGACCCAGCGGCAGGCCCAGCTCCAGATCCAGCGGACCTAAGCCGCCCAGCTCGCTGGGATGCGGCATGGACGAGGCGCCGCCGCTGGAGTTGCCACCTCCGCCGCCGCCATTGCTGCCCGACGAGCTGTTCGCGCTCTTGTCCTTGTCCTTGTCCTTATCCTTGCGCTCCTTCTTCTCGCCCTTGGAGGAGCCGCCCCCGCCGCCGCCGCCGCTGATGCCCATCTGCAGCATCTCGATGGGCGGCCCGCTGATGCAGTCCTTGCGCAGCTGCTCCAGCTTGAGGCTCTTGCCGTACTTGCCCCTTACGTACATCAGCAGCGAGTTGTAGGGTATGCCGAAGATGCGCGACGCCTGCGACGTGGTCATCTTCTTGTTCCACACGTGCTGCAGCGCCTCCGTCAGCTCCGTGTTCGTCCAGGAGCGCGGCGGGCCGCCGCGTGGCGCCGAATGCTGCCCTTTGGGACGAGGCACTGCAAAGGGAAGAGAGAAGGGGTGAGTTAGTTGAAGGTTGCTTTTGCAGGGTATATTGTTTTAGAGAAAGCTTATGTAACAGGCAGAAGAAAATGAAGAAGATGAGAGAATGATAACTGATTAGTTGAAGGCTGATTTAAAAAAGGGGTATATAGGGTATAATGTTTGAGAGCAAGTGTTTGTCACAGGCAGAAGAAGAAGAGAGAGATTAAATAGAAAAAACTCTTATAGAAAGTAATTTTATGCTGTTTATATTTTAGTTTCTTAAGTTGACATTCGTTAAGTAAATCTCTTGCATAAATAAATTAAATAAAATAAAAAAAAATAAATTAAAAAAATATTTGGATAACTTCTTTTTATGTTTTCGTTTGTCTTAACCCATGAAAATTATTTATTATAAAAATAGTAAAAATAAATTTGTGTACTTTATTTTAAGACTTTAACTTTTCCAGTTAAAATAATCAATTTTTAAATTTTCTATGGCACTGAAACGCTTTGCAGGGTATCTTCTAGTCATACCAAAAGCCCTTTTCAATTGATTCCTTTGTCAGCTTTTGGCTGTGTGTAGGCCCCCACAATAGTCGGGGTTATCTGGCGGCGACCATCTGCTAATGTTTCAATCTACGTGCCCCATATGCGGCCTAGTCGAAAAGCTCGCTGAAAGAGTCGCCCATTGTCTGCTTCAGTTGCCTACAGCTCATACACACCCTGTTCAAGTTGTTGTTGTTGTTGTCGTTGTTGTTGTTCTTGTTGTCGTTGCATGTGGCACCTAGAAAGAGGCAAGCGCTGCGGTGGTTCCCATACCGGAGCCTGTGCCTCGCCCGACCTTCCTTCCATATGCAAATTACGAGCTTGGCCTCGTCGTCGTCGTCGTCGTCGTCGTCGTCGTCGTCACATGCACCGCTTAAAAAACTCAATTTAGATCCCCCAGATATCATCGACCTGCCCCACAACGAGAGAGCGCCACAAGGCGACTGTGTTTGTGGCAGCCACAGGTTGAAACGATCAACAGCAACAACAACAACTTTGCAGAGGCGACCACATCAAATCTCTTACCCTCTCTCTCTCTCTCTCCCTCTCTCTCTCTCTTATTGTGTGGTTCATATATGTGCCAGAATAGCGATCATTTACAGTTTATGGCCGCTTTTCCTTGGCCTTTTACTGCCGTTAGCCACATTTGGCTGAAGTGAAAATAAATTGAGGGGTTCAAGCAAATGATATGGCAAGCAAATAAACTTTTGATAAAGTTTGATAAGTGTAAAGTATATATGTAAAGTCTATATAAAAATATTCTTATTTCGCTATTTATATGCTAAGCAATTTTAAAGGGTATTTGTGTTAAAAAATGTATAATAGAAGAAGACTAGAAGGGATCCAAAAAGAATTTAAAAGGTAGAGAAATGTGGCATTTATTTAAATTACTATTTAATTAAATAAATAAATAAATTGTAAAATATTTTATTTATATATTTATATAGGGTACAGGCTATAGGGTTTTTTTAAGCAATACCTGCTATGTTTCGTATATTCTAACTTTTTTTATATTTAACTAAAGTATAAACTCTTTAAACAACAACCAAACTTTGCCTTTGCTTAAGCCTTGAACATGTTCTAATCACATTTAAGTAAAATTCCTGCAAAAAAACACAATTGTTATTTGTTGCTGTTGTTGTTGTGAGAAGGGTCACAACGTAGGTCTGACCTTTTATTCCAGTGAACTGCAAACAGAACAAGAATTGTTGCTGTTGTTAGCTGGGTTCTAATAAGGCACCTTCGGAGTTAGAGTTAGCTTGCCCCATGCCACAAAATGAAATTTGAATTTGTTACAAATCGCAAATCACGTTTTTTTCCACAACAGAGCGAGAGAGAAAGAGAAACACAGAAAGAGAGAGAGTGGAAAAGAAACAATCGCAAAATGAACAAATGAATGTGAACAAATCAGTTAATCACACCCACACGAATACTTGGCCCTTCCCCCCTTCCCCTCACCCCGAGTACCGTTTGGGTATTTGGCCGTTTGAGCCAAGTGCCCGATTCTTATCAATGTTGGCTAAAGAGAGTTTTTGAGCGAAACCCGTTTGCCAGATTCGCAATAAAGAATATCGTGCTATACGCCAGATTTGCGCTTTTTAGCACAGTTTTATTTACTGTTTGTAACTCAAACAGCGATCGTCATGGTCGGGACGAGATGAGTCCAAGATGAGCCCATCGCAGATCTTCGCAGATACGACCCGATCACGACTTTGACTATTGATGAGAAAATTAAGCAATTAAAGTGTGGAAAGTGTGTGTGATAAACCAAAAAAAAACCAAAAAAGAGTAGAAGATCACTTTGTCGAAGTAGATCACATGTTAAAATACTTTTAAGCCTAGCGCCGTTTAAGACTAAAGCGGAGAGAAGGAGGAGCTAATCTCTTGATTTTCATTCATAAAAAAAGCTAAAGCACTTAACCTGTCAAAATGGGAATCCCCCTCCCGTTGGTCCACTTGTCTGCCATTTGTCAATCACATGACAATCAGTAAAGAAATAGATAATTGATTTCTGAACCACATTTATGCAGATACATATATTTTATTTCCACACACACACACACACTGTGAAAAACTTCATTAACTTTTTGAGGTTTCACTTGCATTTCAAATGAAGAAAGAAAAAAAACTGTTTATGGAACTGTTTGTCAATCAAGAGTGGAGTGGAAAAAAATAAAAAAAGACGTTTACTCTTGCGATATGCATAGGTGCACAACATGTTGTTGTTTATCCAACATTCAGCCAGAAACAAAAGCAAACAAAACAAACAACGAACTGAACGCTGAACAGGAAAACCACAGAAACAAATTTGCCGCCTCACATGATCGCACGAGTGATCACTCGTCTCGACTGATCAATCGAAGGGGCTGCGAAGGGAACGTGGCAAATGAACAAAAAAACAAAATAGAACGCAGCTTAAACGGAAATGAACACGCATTGAACTTAAAGTGTTTTTCTTGTTCTTTAACTGTGGCAAAAAGGGGGAGATCAAGCGATCAGCGATCACTGACTGGGTATATTGAAAAGTATGGTTAAGATCGCTTTAAGATCGCTTCTAAAAAAGGATTGGATCCTTTGGTTCATTAACTGATCTTTGACTTCCAAAAGATCCTCAAGTGATCTTTAATATTAAATGGCTTTCAACTGATCTTACATATTTAGTAAAGTTAATAGGATTTGGCTGGATTTTCTATTAAAGTGGTTTAAAATCAATTTTTTATATTAGAAGATCTTCCCATTGATCACAGTTGAACGATCAAGATCATATCAAGTTCCTTTAATTTTCTTTCCTATTCAACATCTGATCTATCTTTGACTTAAGCTTACTCTTAAAAGATCACTCAAATAGCGATCACATAAATATGTTCGACTGATCTTCACTTACTTTAACATATATAATCAACTATCTAAAACTCACAAGGAATTTATTTCAGCTGACTTCTGATTGGTTTTAGCTAAATTTTATGGCTGTTGATATTTAGCGATCAGCGATCGAAGGCTAAAGACCAAAAAAAGACACCTACAAAAAAAAACGAAAAGTGTTCGCAGCTATTGCCCAAGCACGGCGACTTGATCAAAAGTGCAGCAACTGATCACTAGAGAGGGCAACTGATCAGTCACTCAGTCAGGTGTGAAGTAAAGGGCTTTTCCATGTGATCGACATGGCAATCATGTTGAATGGATTTTCAACCTTTTCTTCTCTGTCTACTTATTGGGTTCGTAGGTTAATTAGCTGTTTGTTGTTGTTTGTTTTTTCACGTGCTCGATGACTACTCACTTTTCTTTTTGAGAAACGGCGGCGGTCCGCCGGGCATGTCCCTCGGATCGCTCATCTCCATCAGCGGATTGTAGAGTTTGCCAGGATCGATGCCAGGCGGAAAGAGTCCCAGCGGCGAGTCCAATCCGAACACTATTAAAAAGGAGAGAATAAAAAGATAGTTAGTTAAATAAAAAGAAAATTTATTAGTTGAATGCAATTTTGCTTTATATATAAAACTTATTTGCATTCACAAATGTTGCCATAAGCGACTCATTTTCCAGCTCAGTGAATTAGTCCGGCTAACAATGGGAAAGACGTTGCCAATTGCAGCTGAATATGGATGTGGATGCGGATGCGGATGTGGATGGTGGCTCGATAAACAATGGAACGTCATTATTCTATTAATAATTCACGCTTTGAGTGCACTTCTTCACATGAGCGAAACAATTGAAGCGCTGATGAGGCGACGACAACCAGGATAAAGGAGCTCAAACACAGATACAGCTACGCTCCTGTATGTGTGTGTGTGTGTGTTTGAGGAATAACATCAACATTGCGCTGAACGATTTCATAAGTACCCAAAGGCGAAGACAATATGCGGGCATATGAATAAATAGATGGATGGATGAAATGGGGGAGGGGGTATCTGAAAAATATGCATATTTGTATCTGTATCTTAAGACTGTTGTCTGTCTTGGTCTGCATAATGACACAAATAACGAGCGCGCATTGTTTGCGTCGCACTGTTCGCAACACGCTGCGTATACGTAATATGCGTTTTCTTTTCTTTACGTTTCGTTTTCCTTTGCCTGCCTCTTCAAAACGAAAGCAATGCGAAATTAGTGCGGATTTCTTTTCACGTTTATCCTCAAGGGGTTCTGGCAAACAAGACAACCATTGACTTGCACACACACACACACACACACTCGCACACTCGCACACACACGTCACATGCTATTAGTTCAATGATTTTCACGCCGAAATGCGACTCGAAAAAAATAAATAAATCACATTCTTCATACGACAAACGTGGGCGAATCTTCTTTTCCTTCTCTTTTTTTTTTTTGGCTGTCTGCAGTGCAGTGTAAACAGTGTAGAGTCTAAGGACTTTGTTAAGCGATTCAACTTGGTTCACAGTTTTTTTGATATATTGCGTATTTTGTTCTCTAAGGCGTTCTTTTGGCATGCATTTGGATGCATCAAATTCAGTGGGTTTTAAGAAAATGCTCTTAGCTACTAAATACTACTAGAAATCTAAGAGAATATTTAAATGTTTTGGGGATATTTTGATATATCTGGTCTCTATATGAAAAACTGCTATTTTAAAGTATATTTTCTAGCTTAAAGGAATACTTTCATAGGTTTAAATTATAGTTGATTCTGCTATTGAAAGGATCTCTTGGCAGATAATTTGAGTATCTTTGTAAATCAATATCAATTTATCTACATTTATTTATCATTATTAATCCGAGCATATCAATTTGTATCTATATATCTTTATCTAAGTAACTTCATCTATATATCTATATCTATAAAGCTACATATGTTTATCTATAACTAAATATCTTTATGCTTCTTTCTTTATCTATATTAAGATATATTCCCTTAGAGTCTTTCATAGTCAACAAGCCTTTCCTTTGCATACTTTGGCTTGGCTCGACTTGGCTGCCTTCTTGCTTGTATCCTTGGCTGGCTTTCATTGCCTGCAGCCTGTTTATGCAGTAGTTAGCGTGCAGCCCAAACCCAACTTTGGCCCCCCTTTGGCCCCCTTTTAACCCCCTCAGCCCCTTTTTGGCATTGCCCTGATATGTTGGCTGAAATTTTTGTCGCATTAAAAGGTATTGCGCTTCCTGCTTCGAATCGACTCGGCTCGGCGGCATTTTCGTGCAATTTTTCATATTTTTGTGCCTTAATTTATTTTATATCCTGCGCGTCGCGACTGACGGACGGACTCCCCAAACGGATATTATTAATATGAATATCGCGCGACTTATGTGCAAAAAGTTGAAGGGAAGCCGCAACGATTCCAAACAGGAGTCAGGACTCTTTTTATTTTTTTTTTTGCTTTCTGCTTTTCCTTTTGGTTTTGCTTCTTCTTGTCTGCCAAAGTTGTTTGCCAAAAGGTTTAAGTTGCTGCTGGCATACTTTAAACACAACACACACGCACACGCACACACCTCCGCGTGGGCGTTTAAGGGGGGCGTGGCAGTTGTCTGTGCGCCGTTTGGCAACTTAAAAGTCATTTCGCTAAACGTCCGACGACAGTTTGAACTCGTCGGTTCACATGTTGCCAAGACACAACATAAATTTCTAGCACGCAATTTCAGCCCATTCCCCTACCACGCCCCCTTTCCCTCCCCTTATCACCTGTGCTGCCTTGGCTGACATAAATATATATGAAAAAAAAACCATATATATAAACCGCAATTGAATTTATTTCGAATGCAACTCTTGCAACAACAACCGCAAAGGCAAAAAGTTGCCACAGACACAGGCGCAGCAGGAGGGGGGCTGAAAGGGGAAGGGGGAAGGGAGGGGGGCAATAACTAAACTGTCAAATTATTAGGCGCACTTTGCCAGCGAGACACATTTGCAGTTCATTTCAATATTTCTTATGAGCTGTCAACGACGAAAAGTTGTTTACGACTTAATTAGGAATGGAAATGCATAACGCCAGCCTATATAAGCTGGGGAGGTTTACGTACCGGGTAATGGGTTAAGAAGTCAGCGCATAGATAAAACAATCAAAAACTGCGGTTGCATTTGGCAAAAAAAAACTACGTTTAAATTGCGATTGCATAAGCGAAAAACGTAAGAAGACCAGCGTGAGAATCGCAGAGAAGGGTCGTGTGAGGTTAAAATAGGAGGAGACAACTTAGAACTTAACTTAAGTGGAGTGAGCATTATGGAAAAGGGTTGTGTAAGCTAAAAATACTTTAATTTGAATGCTATGCAAGGTAGAACTTAAGGAAATTAATATGAGAATCGCAAAGAAGGGTCGTTAGTCATAAAAGGGGATGAAAATGGGATAAAGCTGGAATAGAAAGTAAGTCCCAAAGCTAATCTATGTAAAATGAGTAAGCAGAATATATCAATATAGTCTTTAAATGACTTCTAGATAAATTTCTAGTCAGGTATTTTTTATCTATTCCCAATTGCAAGCCATATTTATTTATTTTTATATTTTTCCCACAACTTGTTGCTGCAAAGTTCTTTATAACAACGAGAAAAAAAGTGACAGACAGAATGGGAAAAAATGGAGAAGGAGTGTGAATTTCCCACTTGGGGGCTAATACGTTTAAAGGCTTTGCGACAGCTTTGGCCATGGCAACGAGTGCAGCAGCCAAAGGACGAAGGACGTGGCTGCTGTTGGTGCCGCTTTGATGTTGCCTCTGGCAAAGAGACAGCAGCCAGCTGGGGCAGGCTGCGAGGTGGCCGCCACAGTGGCCACATGTTGCACATTCTGCCGAAGGGGCAAAAGGACAAGCGAGCTCTTAAAAAAAAAACGAAGCGACAAGGAGTAGGAACCTGAAGGACTTAGGGAGTCAGGGAGTTAGGATGCAGTCAGAAAGGACCTGCCTGCGTTTATGAGGACTTCCGTCAGCTACGATTTGGTATTGGCGAAATGTGCTTAGACAGCAACAGGATGCGGCCCAGGATGTGAAGCATAACCCAGTGACCTCACGAGGATAGGTTAGGTTAGAAAATAGTCTAGAAGGGGGTATGGACTGAAAATAAATATTATATAAAATATATATATATATATATATATATATATATATATCCCAAATTAAAAACAAGCCGATAAAAATATGAATTAGGCTTTAATAGCTCAGCTCGAGTGGGGAGCTGATCAATAAACTATCTACTCTATGGACTCGCAGATGCATCCTTACTATTCCCTGTTGCATACGTTCTCACATAGCTCAGTTACCCTCTACTCACTTTTGAATTAGTTTAAGGAAAAGGGAAGATTTCTACTTACTGTGCGGCGGCGTCAGCGTCAGCGCCGAGGACATGCCGGGAAAGGGCAGCGGCGACGGCGGATGCGGCTGTCCGTCCTGTGGATTGTAGTGGCCGGGCAAGCTCATCGGCGACGTGGGCGCGAACTCCTTGCAGAAATCCTTACCGAACTCCTTGCCGAACTCCTTGCCGTACTCCTTGCTCAGGCGATTCATGCTCTCCTCGAGCCGCTCGTGCGGCGCCTGCCCCGCCCCGCCCCCGTTGTGGCCACCGAAAGGCGGCAGCCCCATCGGCCCCAACAAATTGCTGGCGAACGCGTTGTGCTCCCTTTGGAGCGCCTGTTCGCGGGTCTCGCGCGGATCGCGCGGATCCCGTTGGTGCATCGCGGCCGCCGCCGCCGCCGCCGCCAGCGACATCTCCATCTGGTGCTCCATGTGGTGGAACGGATTCTCGCCGGCGCCGGCGGCGGCCACCGCAGCGGCGGCAGCTGCGTGCATTTGCGCCTCCAGCGCCTCCATGTGGCAGGGCGGACTGTCGGGCAATCCCGGCGGACGTAGCCCGGGAGGAGGGAAGGACAGAAGACCGTTATTTAGGTTATTACCATTATTGTTGCCGTTATTATTGGGGGGCGGGCAGCTGTTGGGCGTATGGCTGGGCGTTGAGCTGGCGCTCGGCTTGGCGTTCAGCTGGCGAATGTCCTTCAAGGACAACATAATCCGTTGATTGTTGTCCTGCAATTTGCTGCTGTTGTTGTTGTTATTGTTGTTGTTGTTGCTGTTGTTGTTGTTGTTGCTCTCGTTGTCGTCGGACGAGGCGGCGGACGAGTGGTGGGCGTGGCCCGTGTCCTTGTCCTTCTTGGTGGTGCAGAGGTCCTCGGGCCCGTCGCTGGGACAGGGCGACAAGGCGGCCGCATTGGCCGCCGCTGCAGCTGCCGCCGCCGCCGCCGCCGCCGCCGCCTGTCGCCTTAACTCGTTGGTCGTGTGTATCAGCTCCTCGATATCCTGTTCGTCCTCGTCCTCGTCGTGATCTTGCTCGTGCTCGAGCAGATGCGAATGGTCCAGCTCCATGTGCTCGTGATCGTGATCGTGTTCCTGTTCCTGCTCCTGCTCCTGCTCCTGCTCCTCTTCATCAACGTTATCGTTATCCTGTTCGTCTTCCTCGTCCTGCTCAACTCTGTCTGGCTGCTTATCGCTTGTCTCCTCCTGCTGCTCTCGCTCCCGCTCTTGTTCCTGCTCCTGCTCCTGCTCGTGCTCCTCGCGCAGCTCGTGCTTGATCACAGTTTCCGTCGCGGACACTTCCGAGGACATCTCGCAGGATTTGCTCAGCGCAAAGTCGTGCGGAACATCGCCCGATCTTCGCCTCGGACGCGCCTGCTTCCTTCGAGGCATCGGCGAACTTCCGCCCAACTCCTGATCGCTCTCAGGTTCCCTCTCCCGCTCCCGCTCCCTCTCCCTTTCGCGCTCCCTCTCGCAGTCCGGCTCCTGCTGGCGCTTGCGGCGCTGGTGACTGGACACCGAGTTCCCGAACAGCCGCGAGCTGGGCATGATCAGCTGCTTGGCGGCGCTGCGCGGCACCATCGACGGCGACTCGTCCTCGTAGCTGCTGCTGCGCGAGAGCAGCGAGCCGAAGTCCTCCGGCGAGGCCGCCGGCGTGGGCGTGTGCTCCGGCACGGAGCTCTCGACCAGACCGCGCACCTGCAGCGACTCGCCCGCCTGGATCAGCGTCTGGAGGCGCTGCTGCGGCACGCTGATCTCGCCCCGGTACATAAAGTCGACGATTGCCTGGACGACCCAGCCGCGGAAGTCCTTTAGGACGATCACCGGATGCTTGCAGGGCGTCTCGGCGAACACGCGCTGGAAGAACGGCGAGCAGGCGGACAAAACCATCTTGTGCGCCCGGATCGAGGTCTCCGCACAGACCAGGGTCACGTCCACCAGCGTCTTCGTCTGCAGCAGGGCGTCAAAGGCGCGCAGGATGTGATTCTGGTGGTTGTTCCAGCGCAGGCTGTAATGATCCTGGGCGGCGCTGACTGGCGCTGTGGGCGTGGCAGGTGGACTGTGAGCTGCTGTTGTTGTTGTTGTTGTTGCAGTTGCTGCTGCTGCAGTAACAGTTGCTGCTGTTGTTGCTGCAGTTTGGCTCATGTTCAGCGGCAGCGGCGGCGGCGTGGGCGGCGTTGTGGGCGGCGTCGTGTGCATGGCCGCGTGGGCGTGGCTGTGCGAAGCAGGCAACTGATGTTGTTGATGATGATGATGATGCAACTGATGATGATGTTGATAATGATGATGATGCAGTTGCTGTTGATCAATTGCTGCTGCTGCTGTTGTTGTTGGCGGCTTGGAGAGCAGCGGCAGCGGCAGCGGCAGTGGCAGCGGTAGCGCTAGCGGCGCTGGCGCCACCTGGCGGCCGTAGTCGTTCATGTGCAGCGCCAGCGGTAGCGACGTCAGTTTGCAGCGCTTTATCAGCTCCTCGGCGTCCTTTAACATGCCCCGCAACCCAGTCGCGGCTCCTGCGTCCTTCCTGCTCCCCACTGAGTCACGTGTGGCGCCTCAAAGCTGCTGCAAGCCGCTCGAGAGCTGCCAAAGAGAGAGAAGGGAAAACAAGTTAAATTTCAGGTTAAAAGGGAATGAGAAATAGCTTAAAGATAATGCCCTGCATAATGTATTCAGATTTGGGATACTTAAAGAGGAGCAAGTTTTGTGCTTAATGCTTTACTCGTGACACGAGATGAGAAAGAGTAAGAAAATAAACATATAAATAATAATAAAAAAAATAAAAAATATAATCCCTTTAAGTCTTACAAACTAAACATCTATTGATATATAATCTGTTAGTTAAATTGTATCAGAATATTCCAAAAAGTATGTGAAATATTTGGCCTGACTTCTTTTATATAAAAATAACACACTTTACATATTTAAAATTACTATAAATTTAATTCCTGATTTTTGCAATGATTTAATATAACTCTTATTGTTGCAATGGATATAATAAAATGATTAACATCAAAAAAACTGCTGAATTTTTAAGATAGTTATATTTAAATTGAACAGTCAGCATTTATTTTCTACCGTAAGAAACTTCTTTCTGATATATAACATTTAAATTTAAATCTAAATATTATAACTGAAATAAAAAAAATACTTTAAAATTGTCTAATTCCTCTTAATAACAAGGTCTTCCTTTTATAACTCAGCAATGCTTTTTTTCATATCCTGCCAAAAAAATCTCTAAAACGAGCTCATCTCTGCTTCAAATTTAACACTCGATTTTTTTATTTTCGGAGGACACTCATGACATATGCCGTGACGTGTATGTGTTGTGATAATATGTTAATGAGTCGCGGCATATATCATCTTTACCATCCTCTCCCCCTCCCTTCCCCCCTCCCCTCCCCTCTTCCTGCTCACCTTTTTTTTCGGCAAATCCCAAGCACAACAAAAGCCAAAACAATGCACAGCAAAAGCTGACAAAGAGCAAAAGGAGGAGAATAAAATAAAGAAGAAGAAGAAGAAGATGAGCAACGCACATGAAGCAATCAGAGTCTAGGCTACGTGTCGCGTCGCATATCCTTGAGGATATCACATGCAGATGTGTGATGTGTGATAATGGCTCACTCGTCTAGCCCCGTCCCCTTTCCCTTCCCCATCCCCTCCTTTCCTTTCCGCCCGTGTCCTTGCTCCTGTTCCTGTTCCAGCCTGCAGCTTTGTCTATCTGTCCGTCTGTCGAATGTGTTTTTGTTTATCTAAGCCTCACACACTTACACAAACACACACACATTTAAAACACACAGTGGTACTTATTTATATATAAATGTATTGAAAATTCTTTTAGAAAACTATATATATATATATTATAAAATTAGAAAATTTATTTATATATACATATAATATACCAAACTTATAATACAAATAAATTTTAAATATATTTATTTTTTTTAAGCTCAAATTTAATGTAGAAATAGATTAATAAGTATTATGAACTTTTTGTACTAGGCAAATAGTTTGTGAAAGGATTTTTGTTCAATTTTTAATTATACTGATCAGCAATAAATAAAAAAACTATCTGTAAATTATTTGGAACACATATAATTATCTATTTATATTTAAATGTATTCTATAATATATGATTATTTTATTTAGCACTTTCAGCATATTTTAAACCACTGTGCGCGGCTGAGCTTTTCTTTTTTTTTCTTACGCATCTCGGTGCGTGGCATCTAATTAATTCAGCAACTCTGTCTGGCGTGCCGTGCCACAAGCCCCCGCCCCCTGCCACGTTGGCTGCCTCCGCTCGTTGCACGCTGCGTGTGTGAATTTTAAAAAGAGTCGTCAGCTGCCTGCGGATGCCGCCCAAAAACCAGGACGAAAACCTCGTCAAATGGCATTTGCCAAAACCAATCCCTAGCCCCGTTCGGAGTCCTGGCTGCAAAATTAAAAAACTTTACTTTTTGCCCGGCGTAAATAAACATTTTTATTTGCCGTTAGTTGATGCTGATGCTGCTGCAGTATCCGCTGCTGCTGCTGCGAGCGGTTAAGCGGTTGCCAGCTGGCACTGGAAACCGCATATTAACACATGCTGCTGCGAAGATGCTGCCAGGATGCGCCAGGATACGCCCACGCCTCAGTGCAACAATGTGCAATTAGCAGCCATGCGGCATGTGGCAAGCAGTAGCAGCAGCTTTTTTTTTTGCTGCAACTCATTTGCAGCATTTTTTATTTATTTACTCGCGTATTTTACTTTCAGGCGACACAGTTGCCTGTTTACCTGCGAAGGTGGCGGGGGAGGAAGGGAGGGGGAAAGCTAAAAAGTCTTACTCGAGTTTTTAATTAATGTCGCAGTAAGTCAGGCAGATGTGCCAGTAAAAGGACTCGACTGGCAATTGCTTTAAGGCGGTCACCAATACGGCAACGAGCTGTCAATGTTGCATGCCACAAGACGCGCGAAAGGTTGGAGAAATTCTTGTGTTAAAGACTCAAATTAAAAGATAGTACCAAAAATAAAAATAAAATACTTAAAATTAAATATTTAAAATAAAAACAAAAAAAAATGATAAATAAATATATAAAATATATAAAAATATTAAAAAATGTATTTTAATATTTATATATAAATAAAAATAGCTAAGCTTGAGACTCTGAAGTGTTTTTTTGCCTCTAAAAGTTGAAATGAAGTATTTTCACCCTTAAACATGAGTAAAGATTAGTTAAGATCAGTTAAGATCAGAATTTAAATAATGGATAGGAATAACTTTATAGATAATAGAAAAAATACAATATCATTATATCTATAAGAAATCTTTTATATAACTGAAGATTGTCTAATTTTGGTAAAATATGTTAAAATATTTCAGATATTTAATAGGTACTTTTTCATTTCCCCTTTTTAGGGATGCTTTGGCAATTATTCTAATATATTTACTACACATATTGTTAAGGTTTAATTTAACATATATATTTCAAGCAGCTTTCATTTAACCTTTTTACATACCATTCAAGTTAACTTAAAACGCGATTGCTTTTCACAGAAATATCCTTTTTTTTAATTACTTTTGATTTCTTCAATTACAAAAATATCTTTGTTTTCATTTGTATTTCATGCACTTGATTTAGTTTTTGTTAATTGGGTTATTGACACAGTTCTCAGCACTCGAAACCATTTCGTTGGAATTTTAACTGAAAGCACAAATTGCGTTTGCTTGAAATTAGATATCAATGCTTCTTCTTCTTCTTCTTCTTCTTCCTCTTTTCACATGTGTTTTTATATTCTTTGTTATTATTTATATTTTGATTGTTCCTCAGGTGTGCACACAAAGCACACGCACAACAATAGTGAAGATCACACACACACACACACAAGTTTTGCTCTTGGCTGGGAACAGAGAAACTGCGAACGCGTCGAGAGTTTGCCGCAAACTGAAACTGACTGAAAGCAATGCAAATAAATGCGCAGCAAGTTGAAAAGAATACAAAACTAAAAAAAAAAATAACATGCTACATATGTGGGATATGGATATGTGTATGTACATATATACATATGTATGTGTGGAAGTAGTTATAGATATGAGCTGAAGCTAGAGCGAGGGTAAAATTCACCCTCACGCATTGCGCACCCTCAAATGGCAACAAACACACACACACACACATGCATGAACGTGGTCAGGATCATTTGCTCTCTCTCTCTCACATCTTCTATCTCACGTGGCACGCCGCAAAATTTCCACCTTAGTGCAGGTGATAATCAGGTGTGTATTTGTATTACAAACAAACGGACAAGTAAATAAACACAAACAGGTAAAGGTCCTTGCGATTAAATGGCCGCTGACAGATCAATTTGTGCGCCCATTTACAACAATCATAAACAGTGTGTGTCTGTGTGTGTGTGTCCTCTTCACTCGATCCTTCAATTTGGTTAGCGAAATTACAGAGAATTCTTTCTGGGTTTCATTTGAAAAATCCGCGTTTTATTTTAGGCGCGTCAACCAAAACACAATTTGTTTTTGGTTGCGAACAATTAAGAGCTTAGTTTTATTAGGGTTTAGCAAGGACATTTATAAGGCTGCAGAGATTTAATTTGCGGCAGCAGTTAATTATCTAATTTTTTTCAATACGCGATTTAGTTATTTATCTTGCTATTTTAAATATTTTTAATAGTCACAGTTTGTCTTGTTAAACTTGGTTTGAGATTTTTGATTGTTTTTTTGATTATTAAAGATTTTATATTATAAGAAATTTGAGTATTTAAAGTTTGTTTTCACTTGTTTTAATTGGTTAACAGAGTTTTTATTTTATTTAATTATATTAGTATTTTTATTTGGTATATATTGATTGTAACTTATCTAAATAATAAAACTATTTAAAGGCAATTTTACAGAAAATAAAAGCTTTCAAAAATCTCACAACAAACTTGCGTATTTTAAAATGTGAAGAGTTTCAGGGCTTTTATAATACAAATAATTGTTTTAAAATTTATAAAAATAGTTTGAATATAATGCACAAGGAAAGTTTTCACTATTATTCAAAAAGCTTTCACTAACTTTAAAAATTGCAGGATTTTAAAAATGTTTAGGTTTAATGATTTTAAGATAATTTAAGTTATGAATAAAGTTATTTTATTATGTTATTTTGTTTAGATTTTAGATTGATAAGAAATGTTTTTGAATTATTCGTTTGTTTTAAGTTTTCATTACCATTAAGCGATTTCAAAAACTGCCCGAAATAGGTTCAAAATAAATGCGTTAAAATTGTTTAGAGAGATTCGTTGTATCGGGTTTATTCCAGGACACGTCCGACGTCCAACTTCGAGCAGTGCACACAGACAACTGTCTCAGGAATTTTGGATTCTACACGCTATTTGCCATTCACATGTGAGCGCAGCGAATTTTATCACACGCTGAAAGAGTTAACGGTACGTTTTTGACGTCGTAACGGTAGCGTTCACTCCGAAGTGTGCGTGCGTGCGTGTGTGTGTGTGTATGTCCTGCGGTCGCGTGTATGTTTCGAACCGTTCAAACGTCACGAAGCGACTAATTCAAATGATGTCGGCCCGAAAAAACAGATATGCGAGCCAAAGGCAGCGGCGCCAGCGACTGCGACGCCGGCAGCAGCGTCAAGCACACACGCGACGCCCCCACACACACACATACACACGCAAACAGACACACATATACACATATAGCGGGGCCACCCTTGCCGCCCACGTGCGCGCACACGTATGAGCGGGCGAGGCACAAACAACAAATAGCATGCGAAACACATGAGGATGCTCGGCAGAACGGGACGATGCACGAGCACCAGCAACGGTAAAGACGAGCAGCGAGCAGCGAGCAGCGACGCCAACGCCAGCGCCAACGTTTTTACTCCTTCGTCATATAAAATATATTTTTTGCCTTATCAACAACAACAGCAGCAACAACAAGGCGAGCAGCAGCAGTCGACGTCCTCGCACGTCACGTAGAAGGCAGCAACAGCAACAACAACAACAGCAGAAATAAAAATTTATTATGTGTATGGTTGTGTGCGTGTATACGAAATACATCTGCATACACATGCGTAGCAGAGCCGAAGCTGCGGGCGCCAGCTTCGGCTGGGCCCCCGACACGAACACGAAGCTAGCGAGGCGGCGGCAAAAAAAGAGCGACACGAAAGAGCGACGCACCCACACATATATACACACATATACATGCGTGGCATGTGAAGCTCGTAAAGAGTAATAGCCACCACTAGCAGAAACAGCAGCAATACCAACAACAACAACAACAACATCGTCACCCACCCCCGTCGTTTGCAGTCGCCTCGCGTTGGCTCACATGAAGTTTACACACAGCGCAGTTGTCACACGTTGGCAGCGACGCCGGCGTCGGCGCCAACTGCGCGTGAGTGTAACATTTTTCATAAAAAAAAGGGGCGCCCGCTGCGCTGGCAGCGTCGACGGCGACGCCGACGTCGACATATCCTTTTTGGCCAGCTTATGGAAAACGAAAACTCAAAGCTGCGAGTTGAGTTTTTGCTTTCCAGAGAGCAGGCGGGCGTTCAGCATGTGCGAGCGAAGCAGACAATATGTGTGCGAGCAGGCGAGCAAGGATATGTACGTGTGTGTGTGTGTGTGTAACGTACGTGGCGCTCTGTCTCTCTGTCGCTGTGTGTCGGCGCTCACATGCAAAGCTTTTTGCTTTACACACAACTCTTCTGCTCATCTGCGACGCTGGCAGCGACGCCAGCAGCGCTGCCTTGCACTCGCTGCTGCCGTTTTTGTTGTTGTTGCTGTTGTTATTGTTATTGTTATGGGCAAAGCTTTTTCAGCTGCCGTTGCTTTTGCTGTTGCTGTTGCTGTTGCTATCTCTGTCGCATGTGCTCGCCTTTTAGTATGTTATCTATTTCTCGTATTCCTCCATGCATGCGAGCTGCGTTTTTGCTTTTACATAAGGCGACGCTGACTTTGACGTTGGCGTTGGCGTTGACGTTGACGTTGGCAGCGTCACAGAATTGGAAAAAGTAAAATAAAATCATATACACAACATATTACACCCATGTACATATGTGCATATGTGTGTCTCGCTCTGGCATGTGTGCGAAAGAGAAATGCGAAAAAAATATAACGACGCGTTGGTCGGAAAAACCAACCCCTAACCTAGCTGATTTTTGGCCCAAAACAACAGCAAAAAGAAAAATACAAAGCTGAAAAAAAGAGCATAAGAAAAACTCAGTGGAAAATGACATATACACAAGGGGAGGGTTATCATGTGTGTGTGTGTGTGGTGTGTGTGGGACATGTGAGCACTTTTTGCAACATTTCGATTTGTTGGCGCATTCTCTCACGCACACACACACACACACACACAATGGGAGTGTGTGTATATAGGGTATAGATATGTGCGGTTACATATATCCGCCCACATATGTGCACGGGCGGATTAGCAGAGTTTACCAGATTGGCTGACGAGAATGTCGATGAGAGCCTTGCATGGGCCATTTATTTTTAGGTGGAACTGCCTGCCTTATAAAGTGAGCTCAGTGTGTGGTAAACAAGCAGATAATATTTGCTAAGGGTATATTCTATATACAGCTTAATTAAATATAAACAAATTAATATCATGTTATATCTATTTTCAATCTTTTTGCTTAATAATATATCATATTTCTATATAGTTTCTCTCTTATAATACTTCATTCTTAATATCATACTATATATCATGTCTTAATCTTATATAAATATATATTTTATATTCTACAAATGTCTTCTTGTAATTAACAAATATACAAATAGATATTTATAATACAATATGTTTAATTAAAGTACATATTTTAACTAGATCACAATTCCCTTCCCTTCTTCCTTTATACTTTATATCAATTATTATAAACCCAACTGCATTTTTCCTGCTTCTCATATTTTATTCTCATTTATTTCTGCTCCAATTTTTACTCTCTTCTATTTCTAGTGCAGTCTCTGCATTCTTTAAATACTATATTCCATATTATTATCATGCCCTGCTATTTTTCCCGTTATCAATTGTGCAGTGCGCTTTTCTCATTTTCATTTTGTGTTCGGTTTTCTTGTGGTTCATTTGCATTTTATGATTTGTTTGCTGCCTGCGCTTTGTTTTCCACGTTTTTCGCCATAAATTTTAATTGTTTTTCTTCGATTTTTTTGCGCTTCGCCTGGGAACAGTGGAAGGGGGAGGACGGGGGGGTGGGGGGTTGTTGGGTGGCCTATTATATTACTGTGGCGCCCACTCGCGGCTAGGCGCAGTCAGGTCGCACCTTTTATTGTCGGCGTCTCGCCTCGTTTTGGTTATTTTTCTTTATTGTTTTTCTTTTTCTTTTTCGCTTTTTCGTATTTGTTGTTATTGTTGTTGGGAAACAGGAACCGAAACTGGAACTCAAAACTGAACTTGCTCTTGCAGCCAAATAAAGCAACTTTTGTTCTTGCACCATTTTCTTTTGCCCCTTTTTTTATAACGGGCCCGGCAAAAGTTTTGCTGGATTTAATAACTTGGATTTATGTTTAAGTTGATTTTGGCCTTTTGCTAAATTGAAATAAATCGAATTTCTGTGTGCAATGCTGCAAGTCCTTTTTTTATTATTTGTTATTGCTGAAAGCAACTGAAATTTCAATCAGTTGTGTGAGGAAGAGTTAAGGGACTGAGGAATCCTTTTAAATTTATCCAAAACTGATGCATATTTTTAAACTTTTTAAACTTATTCTATTTGTTAAATTTTTACATATAAATACATTTAATTGTATATATTTTATAATACTTAGTTAAATAGTTTTGAGTTTGAATTCTGGATTTGTTTTAAATCTAAGTTAGATTTAAATCTGCAGGCATTTTCTTTTAAGTTCATAAATTTTCTAAAGATATCCATATCCATTTTCAGGATGATTATTTTTGGTTGATAACAAAGTTTAAAAAAGAGACATTTTAAGGCTTAAGCTCTAGATTTAATATGTGTATGTATTGAAAAGAAAGCAATAAATGAGTGCAAAGAAAACTATTTAAATTGTTGCCATTTTCCATAAGCTGAGCTTAAATTTTCAACCAGCTGTATTCGCAATTAGTTTGCATTTTCCGCAAGGATCACATTCCAATTATTGAAACATTCAATGAAGCAGCAAATCTCAGTTGGACGCGCTAAGCTGACAAATCAGCTGCTGCGAGGATCTCTTTAGGGGGGTGGAAGAAGAGAGGGGGAGGGGGTTGTTAACTGCACGCATGCGCGCGTCGATTATGCAAATGAGGAGCTCTTTTCGATCCCCTCGCGGCGAGTTTTGTGTTTCATATGCAAATCAGTTAGCGACAAAGGTTTTATGCATTTTCTATTTTCATTTTTTTTACACCTTTAACAAACGAAGTCGAGGAGAAAAAAGGGTAGCTGCACTTTTTTTATGGCCAAATTATGCAAATGCAACAAACTACTGTTGTTGTTGCTGCTCCTGTTGTTGTTGTTGTTGTTGTTGTAGCGCGTGGCAGGATGTTCTGTCTGCGACTGCGGCTGCTGCGTCTCTGTGTTCGAGTTCGCGACACTCGAACGCCTGGAAAAATCGAATGGAAATTGTGTTGCGTACACACAGAGCCCAAGCGACTTTTCCCCTGCTCACCGTGCACACGTGCGCATGTCCTGTTTGGCCTGGACCAAAAACGAAAAAAAAGAACAAGAAGAAGCTAGAGACCGGCAAAACGGGCGCATCCATTTTTGCTCCATTTTTATTTGGGTTTTTCTCAGTTTTCCACGCTCGCGAAAATGAGCGCGCGCTCAGCCGTCGCCCGAGGGATTGGATGGAAAAGGAAAAGGGAATTCCCCTCTCCCTCTCTTACACTCGCATCTATTGTTGCTGTCTCGCTCTGCCTGCACATTCACTTGAACTGTGTTGGGGGTGGGGGTGGGGTTGGGGGGTTACTTTTGTAGGTGCGCCTGTCCATGATGAAGGGTTTCGGGTTCTTGACTTGCCCAATAGGGGGATGCTGGGGGGTGTGTGTTAGGGAAAGGAAGCGCGTAGGGGGGGGGGGGGGGGGGGGGGGGGGGGGGGGGGGGGGGGGGGTTGTGTGTGGGTGTGTGTGGGTGGCCGCCATAATGGCCAGCATTTACTAATTAAGAGCTCACAAGTTGCTCGGCTAAGCGTGCTGAAGAGCTACTATCTGCTGAAGGGGGTCTGAAGGGGAAAGGGGGAGGGGGGGGGGGGACAGCATCTTGTTGCAGCGCTCTTGAGCTTAATGTGAAAGGGGGGTGGGGGTGGGGGTATTGGAGGGTGTCCTGCTTAGCTGTTTCGTTAGAAATGCATGCTAACGAGATATCAGGTGGCCGCGTGAAGGATGCGGCTTTGAGTTACGTCCTAAGTTATTAAAACAAACCTTAAAAAACACAAGGTGATTAAAGCCAAAGAAAATAGTTGCATTAAACAAATGAAAATTATAGAAAATAATACAAGTTCTAGTCAATATCTGTATAAATACCTGTCATTAATCAGAATTATAATTCTGCAGGATTTTGTTTTTTAACCGAATATGTTTTCTTTTATAATTTTGCCATCTCTTTAAATATTCTATACATTAAGGGTATATAAATATGTATATAAATACTATTAAAATTCGAAAACTTAATGCTATAATATGCGTCATATACACCATTTATAAAATATATACTTTATTAATAATATAAAACATATATAAATATATCAAATAATATAAATACAACTGACAATTTCTTTGATTATAAACCTTTCTGCTAACTAATCATTCAGTTTTGAAGCTATCTCCATAAAATTAAAAACTGATACATATTTTTGCCTTCTTCAACATATATAACAAAATTATCCCAATCTGATTACGATATCATATAGCTGCCATAGGAAAAATCGAACAAAAACTTTTTTGTTTTCAATGGTATCTGAAAATTACCTTAAACTTAACCATGTTATACCTCTGCTAGTATATCTGCCAACTCCCATGAAAATCGGTTTACTATATCATATAGCTGCCATAGAAAAAACCTGTCAAAAATTAAGTTTTTGTATGAAAAACTTTTTTATTTTAAAAGATATTCCAAGCAAACTTAACAATTAAGAGCTTTGTTATCTCTCAAACATATCTGATAAATATTATTAACATATACCCATTAACACTTAATATATTAACCTCTTTCCCATTCCTTAATTCCCAAAAAAGTATTTCTCAACTTCGCTTAAAGTCAAATAGTTAAAATTAAACCGCAACGTTTGAAACAATTACAAAAAAAGCATCGTTTTTTACACCCCCGCCCAACACCTGCTGGCCTGGTTGAAAGTCTGGCCAAAAGTTGACAAGGCGCAGACAACGCAAAAAAAGTTCTATAAAAAGCATAAAAAAAAGAAGAAAAACAAAGCTCGTAAAAAAAAACGCGCTGGCCAGCAAAAAAAAAGAGGAGGAAAACAAAAGAAAATCAATGCGCTACAAGTGTAAATATAACTTGACCAGCAGCAAAGGCGCCGTCTTCCAAAAGGGGCGGTGGGCGGGGTCCAGGCCGTGGCCCGGGCCGCCAGAATGGCCGGCGACGTCCAGCCGCGGAACAGGCGCCCAGCAATCAGCAGCAGCAGGAAAAACTTGTGGAAAAAATGTGAGAAAAGCGCGAGAGCGAGAATGAAAACGCTGAAAAAATTAAATATGATTAAGAGAAAATAAAGAAAAAGCGGAGAAAAACCAGCGAAAAAAAAGCGAGCGAGAGGAAAAATTTAAATAAGGCAAAGCAAAAGAAAAAAGAAAAAGAAAAAGAGAAAAAGTTGTGGCCCAAGGAAAATGCCGGGCGGCGACTTGGGCGCCAGCAAGTCAAAAGCAACAAGCGCAGGGGGTGGCAGGAAAACAGAGGAGGCGTGGAAGGGGGAGGAGGGGGGGGGGGTGAGCCTGGCTGCAGCAAAGGAAAACGTTGATGATGATGATGATGATGATGATGCAACGCAGGCACGTAAAAAGCGAAGAGCACTTTTCTGCTCCACCGAAAAGGGGCGGGCCAGGGGCGGGGGAAGGGGCAAAAGTTGTGGCCTACGTGGACAACAGGACGTTTTTTTTAATACCTTTTGTTTAAGCCCAAAACGGAAGGTAACATTAACAGGGACATGCATAACAAATAACAGCAGGAGCTGGGGCAAAAGCAGGACTAGGGGTACTCCTGTTTGGTGGGGTAGTAGGGGTAGTCGGTTGTAACGGCGACAGGCATCAACGCCATTTTCATTTTGTAACTGTTGACAGGAGCCGCAGTCGTTCTTCGTCCTCGTTCCCGCTTCAAATTGAAAATGACAAAAACAGCAACAAGCGGCGAGAAGCGAAGAGAAGCTAATTGCATCAAGTGCAGGGAAAGGCGAAGGGGAAAGGGAAGGGGGGTAGGGTATTGTGAGCACCTTAATCACTAACTAAAACTATCAATATAAGTGCGTGGCAACTAGAAAACTAGAGTAACAAGTTTGAGTGATGAGTAAAAAAAATAGGGAAACATTAAGGAAAAGTTAAAGTCCTTGGTAAAGAAGTTTGCAGAGAGAATTGATGAAGAGAGGAGCATAGAAAAAATCATAATAATTAATAATCGATCTAAGCTTCAAATAGGCTATGCATTTGTGAAGGATTCAAACCCTTTCATAATTATGGAGAGATATTATAATAAATTAAAGAAAATTATACTTTAACTTTAACATAAATACAATCATTAAGGCTAATTTAAATCCTAATCAAAAGAAAAATAAATCAGAGCTATTTTATGATAGACCTAAAAGAAATGAACTTCGCCTATGATTTCTAGGTTTATTTAAGACTTTCTTAACATGTGATTAAACACACTTAACAAAATTATAAAAAAATAATCTAAAGTTTATAATTAAGACCCAAAAATTATTCATATAGGCAACACATAAAAGCCCTGCTTGTTACTCGCTTTTAGCCCAACTTAAACTTGTCTTTCCCTGGCTAAATAATCGACCCCCAATAAGCCGCACTTAACAGAACAGTTAGATCAAAGGAATTGCATCAATCCCCGCACAGCGGCATGTGCCAACTGCAGGACATTCAGAACGTAGAAGGAGCCTCATTAATGAAGATGGACAGACCTGTAGGACAGACAATAGAACAATAAAAAAGGAAAAGAAAAAACGGGGCAGACAAGGAGAAAAAAACTGTCTAAGAAGGCGGCTAATAAAAAAGTAGCCAGAAAGTCGAATGTCTTCAGCAGAAAGGAATTAATTGAGGCAGAGGAAAACACATTTGTTTAAGCTGCAAAGTGGAAAGTGGAAAGCGGAAAGCGGGCAGCCAAGCCAAAATGTCCACATATCTCTTTCTCTCTCTCTTCCCCCCAAGAAAAAGTTATTTGTTTTTGTTTCTTGGAGTTGTTGTTATTTAAAAAGAGAGAATGAAGAAAAAAAAACTCTGCTATTGTCTTTTCAGCTCAAATTTCAACTTAAGACAACAACAAGAAGAAGATCTGACAGCCAACGAGGAGTCCTGGCCATGGCAACGTCCAGGGCTAAAACCAGGATACAGGAGACAAGTGGCATAGAAAAATGAATGAAAAATGCTTTGGCAACAATATTAATGAATAAACTCAGCCAAGGGAAAGGGGGGAAAAGGGGGGGATTGGAATTCCTGGGTATGCCAACTGTCTAGCTCAACTTGACATTCCTGGCCAGCAGCAAAAGTGGAAGAAGGTTCGTTTACTATATATATATATATATATGTATATATATCTATAATATCGGCCCACACTCGCATTTGCTTGGCTTGTAATGAAAAGTAGACAGAGAGTAATTGCAATTCCTTGAATAAAGACATGCTAAACGAATGGCGACCAGGACAGATGAGTGCGAGGGAAATGGGAAAGGCAACAGCGAGTACTAAGAAATATATCCCAGAAAGAGAGAGAGAGAGAGAGAACGTAGAGAAGTAGGGAAGGGCAAATCAAAAACTGGATGGGTTTCTTTCGATTAGGGAAAGTTTAGAGGGAAGGGGTAAGGCAGTGAGGAAAGGACTTCCATAGATTCAGTGTAGTCTCTTATTGAACCTTACGTCTGACAAACTGAGATCTCCTAGTTCCCAAAGGATTGGATATAGGGTTAAGTCTTCAAATGGGATTTTTTTATATTTATTTTTTTTATTAATTATTTAATTTATTAACAATCTGTAATTTTTTTGAATTCAGTAATATTTACAGAAAAGGTCGAGAGCCTTTTCAGGCCTAAAAAATAAATAGAAAATGTTTTATCAATTGAGGCTTAAACAAAATTGACTCCAAATATAAATACCTAGAATTTCTTTATTGAATATTTAATAATCTTTCAGTCTCTCTAACAGTGTCCACGCCCACTCCAGCCTCCTCCCACTTAGACTGAACCCACACCCATTTTCTCTTCTTCGTTTTGCCAAAACGCCATTATCAGTCGCCTAATGGACTGCAGAGAAAACAAACTTCCTGTGCCGACCAAATAATGTCCACCCCCTCCCCTCCTCCCCCCCTCTCGCTCCCACTTACAACTCATTATAATTCGACAGCTCCCCTCGGGGCGTCGAAAAGTGAAAGTCCTGAAAAGTGCCTACATTGAACAGACCCTAAAAATGCGCGCACGTTGCCTTAAGATGAACACGCGTCTCCTCCCTCAAGCCCTTTCCCCCTGCCCCCCTCCACCCCCTCGACAGCAGCCAATACAATTGCCAGGACACCACAAGTGCTTTGTGCGAGTAGAGGTTGAAAAGGGGGCATTTTCCTCAGCATTTTTCCAACCATTTTACAGGGACTTCATTGCTGCGCACACGCACACACACACACACCCACACACACACACACCCTTTTCTTCTTCTTCTTCGTTGCCGTCATCTATCTCGTTCGCGCGTGTGTGCAAAACTTTTTCCACGAGTTGTTGTTCACATTTTTTTTCTTCTCCTGCTTGTTTTCCACCCACGCGAAAAACTTTGTCGTCGCCGCCACAGCAGACTTTTCCGAGCTCTATATATATATGTGTGTGTGTATGTGTGTTTATTTGTGTGTTATATACCCAGCTCATATAAGAGTTATACGCGCATTCATACGTCGTCGTCGTGGCCCCAATGAGGGGACGCCTCGTCCTGCCTTAAGCCCTTCCCTCCCTTCAGTCGCTGGAAAAGCACTCCCCCAGTCGCCGCCTGCTTTGCCATATCATTGTCTATATACACACACACACACACACTCGCACACATTCATTTGTGCACGTAGCTAAGCGTTATGCCGTTTAGAATGTTGTCAACGTGGCGTATACGCAATGTGGCTAACATAGAACGTGCACATTTGTATGTTTGTATGTGTGTGCAGGTGTATATATTTATTTTTGTGTTTGTTTGCTCTGCTTTTAATACTTAAAGGTGTCACCTTGAACTAACTGTAATTACTTTTGATATAATAGATACATAAATAAATTTTTATGGTGAGCTAGAAAAAGTGGTTAAGATTTTAGTAGGGAAAAGGTTTCCTTTGTTAATGATTATTTTTAGAAATAGCAGTAAATAAATATAAAATATATTTAAAATGACTTTAACATACAAATACTCAAATGAATTTATGGTATTTATTTATATTAATAATTATTATTTATATTCAGTTATGTAAAGTATATTTAAATTATAAGTTAAAACTTTATAAGCTATATAGAAGTTAATGGTATTTTAAGGATAACTATATGCTATATTAATAATAATATTATTTTAATTCATAATAATATAATTAAAGAAATACTTAATAATAATAGTATTTTAATCTCACATAGGTCTCTTTTTCTTCTTCCTCTTTTTTATAAAGATCTTAAGTAGCCTAGTTCCGTAAGCCGAATTAAAATACCGCAGTGAAAACTATTCTGCAGCAGAATATTTAACTTAAGCTCCAGTTACAAATGACTAAACTTTTTTAGTTTTTTGTTTTTCATTTTATATTTTGTGCTTCTATTTTAAGTTTTTCTTTTTGGTTCCCATTGGACACTCGGCTAGCTCGCAACCGATCATTACTTATACAGTTAGACCACATGAATCTCCGTAACTAGTGTAGTTACACACACACACACACATACTCAAACACACACCCAAAAGTCGCACACTCAGTTTTAGCTGCTCGAATGTGAACACGTCCCGCAATTACATACAAAAGAAAAACTTTGTTCACGACTATTTTTTTTTTCACACAATTGAATGCGTTTTTCACACGCTTAAATTATAATTTCAGTTATTTTTATATCTGCTTTTTTTTCGGTGGTATGTGGACACATATATATATATATATCTGACTGATCACATGAGCATACAAAACTGCGGGGGAGCGGAGGCTAATTTAAATTTCTGTTGTTGTCTTTAAGAAAGTTGACCAGGCCGTGACTTGTTTCACTGCCTCATTAACTTTCGCACGTAGTAAAGTCCAAGTCCAAGTCCAAGCCCAACTTCCATCCCCTCTTTTTCTCTCTCTCTCTCTCTGTCCCTCTTCGCCTAGGTTCTCTAAGATAAAAATCGATTCGCGCGGTCGTTGGCCAAGTGTCCAAACGGTCAACTTCCCCCCACCCCGCCCCTTTTGGCCAACAACAACAACAACTTTCCTAACTTAACCTTTATTGTCCGAAAGTTGTTCTTATTACGCTCTCGCATCTTCTTCTTTCTCCTCTTTTCTTTTCTTTTCTTTTCTTTGAATTTCTTTAGCCTTGTGGCAGACACACAAAAAATGTGTGTGTTTTTTTTCCTTAGTGAAAATTTACATTTTCCGCCGCCTTAAAGCGCAGTTCGCTTTTTATACCTTTGCAAGGGGTGTTTTAATTGTAACACAAAGCGAGTAACGCATATATATATTTATATATATTCATAATCAGTTTAAACGGGAGAGTTGATTTATATTCAATGGCCGTTCAATCACCCAGTTTTAAAGATATTTTCAAGAAATTTTGCATAGATGCGTCTCTTTATCACAGTCGTTACATATGTCAGAATTGGACCGATCAGACGCCTATATCATATAGCTGCCATAGGAACAATCGATTAAAATATGTGTTTTTGTATAAAAAACTTTTTTGTTTCTCTGAATATCTTAACCAAACTTATGTATTGTATTTCCCCCGGGGCTCTTAATATTCAAACCATAAATCGTTCAGATTGGATCTCTATATCATGTAGCTGTCATATGAATAATCGTTTGAAAATAGGTTTTTGTATGACAAACTTTTTTAATTTTAAGAATATCTTAACCAAACTTGGTTATCAGTAGACAAATATTGTTTTTAATATAACTTAAAAATCTTATGCACATCGACTTACTATATCATATAGCTGCCATAGGAACAATTGGTCAAAAAATTGGATTTTATATGAAAAACTTTTTGGTTTTAAAAGATATTTTAACCAAATTTTAGAAATATTTTACTTATTATGCGCTTTATATACAAACAAAATTTCATATTTATTCATCAACTATATCATATAGCTGCCATAGGAACAATAGGTTGAAAATTTAATTTTTATATGAAAACTATTTTTTTTTGCGAGATATTTTAACCAAATTAAAGAGTTAAATTTCTCTATGTGCTTGTAATACATAAACCAAATATCATTAATATCAGATGACTTTAATCTATAACTACCATAGAACATAACTATAAAAAATTAATCCTTTTTTATACAAAACATTTTTGTTAGAAACTCTGCCAAAAAAATCTTATTTAATTCAGACAAATATTGTTTGTACCTGCCTCACAAACAAACAGCTGTAAATTGAGTTGTCAGAGTATTTTGTTTTCCACAACCATCTTCTTCTTCTTCTTCTGCTTCTATTTTTTTGGCTTGTTTTACTTTTGTTCCATTTCGCCTTCCCGATGATTATCTTTTGTCATAATATTCACTGGGAATCACCTTCGACCGATTTTATCGCAGGCGCCTCGAGTTTCGAGGGTTTGTTCCGAGGCCTATTTATACCTCGGACTCTGTCGCTCCCACTCTCCCCCTCCCCCTCTCCCTCACTCTCTCACACTCTGTCTATCAATGCTGTTATACGATTATTGTAATGTCTGCGACGACTTCTGTTTTTCTTCTTCTTTTATTCCGCACTTTTCACCTGCACAGTTAGTTTTCAGTGGACAATGGTCAAAAACAATTGTTTGCTTTCTTTTGTCTTTATAACCTTATTTTATATGCATTAAGATTTCACATACTTCGTCTGATTGCATTTAAATATATATCTGGTTTCTTTCATATATCATATTCCCCTATTTGTTTATAATTTAGATAATCATCAAGTCTCCTATTCATATTCCAATTATTTTGTATGCACAATTATCCTATTCATTTAAATTTATTTATGACAAAAAAGCAAATTTTAGTCTATTATCTTTTAAGATTTTCTTATAAAGATTATATAAAAAATTTGCATTAAAATAACTTCTTAAATTCACTTTTATTTCATAGCTAAGACTTGTCATGTTTTTAGTTTTTCATTTAATATTTTATTTATTTATATTACTATTTTTTTAAAATTTCTTTCTAACTCAAGTCTCGTTCGCATCAGCAAACTTGGCTAATTTGTGGATTGGGGCAAAGTTTTAATTGAGGTTTGTGTTCGCAATTGGCAAATGCAATTAAAATTTAGTTAGAACTTTGCCGTAGTTAAGTTTCCAACAACTCAAAAGGAGGCGAAACAGAAAAAAAATATGATTCAAATACTATATTTATATATTTATATTTAAAAGCAAATGCAAAATGCCAAAGCGGCCAATTTTTGAGCTTATGGCCAAGGCGATTGTATGTTCGATATGCCAAGGCTAAGGCGACCACACCCAGTGTGTGTGAGTGTGTGTGTGTGTGAGTGTAAGTGTGTGTGTGTGTGGCAAACAATGGACTTGAATTGAGTTGTAGACAGAAGAAACAATCGCTGGCCGCACAATAAAGAAGATCTATGGAAAAAAGCGTATGCGAAATAAATGTAAATAAATAATAGTAAGAAGTAAATAGTATATTTATTTATTTATAGGCTGGCCCAACCTAGATGGCTTTATTGTTTGCAATCATCGCAATGTTATTGATTATTGATTATTGATTATTGATTTTGCAGCTGCGACGGCTGCAGGCGTCAAGATTCTATTAGAGGCAACTCTGTTGTTGCAGCAACTCTGTTGCAGCTACTGCAGACAGAGACTGGCGCCGTCTCATTTTCATTGTTCGCTTGGCTGACCCACAAACAAGGTAAACGTTGGGCGCCCGGGGCTGGACGTGTGATCGTCCTGATCGAGGATTAGCCATTGTCTAGACTTGTTGCAAATGAGGGATTATCCTAGCGCCAGGCTCAGCTCGTCTGCCCGAAATCAAATAAACATTAGCCCAACACGAACAAATCCTTTGCCAGCCAAAAAGTTAAGATTAACATCGTCGCGACGAAGGACGCAAATTAGGTCAGCAGCCTCTCTGTGTGTGTGTGTCTATGTGTGTGTGTCTGTGTGTGTGTGAGGAGGCGTGGCCCAGCCCGAGTCTGAGTTAAGGAAGTGCTTCTGTTTCGGAAGCGCCGGATTATCATCGAAATTAGTCGAGAGCCGCTGCTGATCACTGATCACTGATCACTGATGACTGATCGTGATTGACTGGCCGCTGTTCCCTGCCCTGTTTGCCGAATCTGCGGCAGGCATCGACTGCGGCTTTTAATGAGCCCACAAAACCGAACTGAGATCTGTCCGCTGATTGGCCCCGGCCCAGACGCTAATTACCGTTCTAACGGTTTCTGCAATTGCAAACGGGGATTTGCATAATAAGCAAGAGAACAGCAACGAAGGAACTCTGTACAGGGTATAAGTATTTACTTTAAGAGATACTCCTTTGAGGCATATTTAATTATAGTTAATTAAAATATTATTTACTTTAATTACTATTGAAATGTTATTTAATTGTTAAAGGATTTAATATAAAAAGAATATAACAACAGTCAAGGAACTCTGTACAGGGTATTAGTGTTATCATATGAGATACTCATTTTGGGCATATTTAATTATAGTTAAATAAAATAATGATGCTTTCCAGATTTGAATTAATATTGAAATATTTTTAAATTGTAATTTATTTTTTATCATATTTTTTTTATATATTTTAAGACCTATTGGGAGCTTTTACTTTAAAGAAACTCTATAAAATAGGCAACTATTCAGCATATATCATTTTATCTAGTTTATTTGGCACTTTAAAATGATTTTATTTTATATTAATATTTTTTCTATTTTTCTTTTATATTTTTTTTAATTAAATTAAACTTTTCCCACCCAAAACTAAAACTAAGGCCGCGACCCAAAGCGAATGTCAATTTTAATATTCGAGTGGCCACACACACTGAAATTTATGCACACCCCCTTTAAAAATCAGCTTCAACGCGCCCAACCCAGCAGTAGATACAAATGTATCTGTATCTGTATCTGCATTAGTATCTGTATCTGTATCTGTAGCTGTTTTTGCATCTTCGGGGCGAATTTGGCTACTGTTTGTTTTTGGTTGACTGCAAATTTGTGGACAAGTGGCGAAACGAACGAAAGGCCCCCAAATCAGCCCCTCCCCCTCCCCACTATCAACATGCTGTCACATCCTTTTGCATATCCTGCGGCACAAAAAAGATAGATAGAGAGAGAGAGAGAAATGTGTCTCTCTTCTTCTTCTTTTATTGCTTCACTTCGTTCAACGATTTGTTTTTGATTTGTGCATTTTGATAACCTTTTTGTATTGCTTCAGTTTTTTAGTTATCGTTAGTTTCTTTTTATATTTATTTATTTTGGTTGTTTTTTGTAATTGTTGCAAATTCCCTGCGGGAAAAAGCAAACTCAACGCTTTTATTTCCATTTTCATTGTTCAACTTTGATTTCAGCTGTTCAACAGCTGCCACGCCCCCCTCGCACCCACCGCCCCCTTCACCTCAAGTTTTCTAAATATGAATCGAGCTTATTTTTTGTGTCTTTTGGTCTTCGACATTTGCCGGCTTTGTTTTGTGTGGAAAAGCCTCGAACCGGTTGCGCTTTTCCGCCAGGTTTTCCATTTTCACGAGTAAAAACTTGTTGAAATATTTTATTTTTTTATAAATTATTTATTATTATTTATTTATTATTATTATTTTTTTATAAACAATTTATGCAGGCAAAATTAGAAACTGAAAGGTGAATTTAGCTTATGTTAACTTAAATATTAAAATAGAGCTTGGTTAAATGCTAAAGAATCATATATAGTATATATATATATAAAAAACAAATTATATAAATATATATACAAGTATATAGTCCTGAGCATGTAAAAATCATAATAAACTAATGTACCCTTAATTTAAAGTGTACTTTATTTATGAAGAACCCTTTTTTAAATTCTTGAAAGTAGCTTTGAATTTTTGTGAAATTTAAATTTAGTTTTAAAGTGAATTTAGCTTAAAGTGAATATAAAATACAGCTTATATATATAGTTATAACCATTGCTTGAACCTTGAAATAAAGCCCAAAAATTTAACCTTAGTCTGGCTTCGAATATTGCAAACAAATAAACCAAATAAACTGCTTTACTTAGACGACTTTAATTCAGGACTATTTTAAAGGCTGGCGAAAACTGCATTCTTCGACTATTTTTGGGCGTTGCTCGCCAAAAACTTAATTTAAATTTGAACCTTGAACCAGCCAAAGGCAAAAACAAAAACCGAGCGCAAAAAGTGAAATCAGCCAATGATTATTCTACGGCGGAGTCCGTGACAACAACAATTGTGCGCCGGATTGCGTGCCGTGCATATTTTAAGTAAGACCAAGAAGAAGAAGAAGAAGAAGCAGCCGGCAACTTCTTCTTTTTTAATAAAGAGCTGGTGCGAGTGCGAAGGAGATAGCACTAATTGCACTTACCTTCAACCTAAAGTTGCATGGAATATTCAAGCGGCGTTTTTTGGTGGCAGCTGCGAGTTGAACTTGTGCATTGAAACGGCGACGTTTGTTTTTGTTGCAATTAAAATTCAATTAAGAATTATTTAAAAATTAATTTAATTTGCGTTTATTTATTTATGCGCCATGTGAGAATTTATGCAAATTGAACTTTAAATACTCTTTTTTTTTGTTTTAGTCGCATGCGCGACCCTCACAAAGACACACAGGTTTTTTTTTTTGTTTAATTTCTAGGAATCTGTTTAATTACATTAAAAATTATTAAATGATTAATGCACAAAACAATGCATTGCCTGATTTGCATTTTTTGCGTTTTTGCGTTTTTACAATTTTGATTGAATGCAATTTTCGCGTGAGTTTCTTCTTTTTTTTTTAACTAATTTATTTGTATTTTTTTTTTGGAGTGCACTTTTTTTTATGAGCTGCTAAAAGCTTCCAGGTGAACTTGGGATTTGTTATTAATATATATTTAATATTTATTGCATGTTATTTACATATTATATTAGTGAACCGTTTTGAATAATGTTTTTTTTTGTATACTATATTCTACCGACGGCGTTTACGATACGCCTTACGTGATTCGCTATACGATATTCCAATTGGATTTAGTTAAAGGCGTGTCGTGCGCCTGCGCGTCTGCTTAGCTACGCGTTCGCCCAGCAACTGAACTAAGCTTCGCATTCGTCTTCAGCTCTTTCGCTCGATCGTGCTTCGTTCGTGCTCCGTTCTTTTCGTTGGTTCGGTCGGCTCAAGCCGAGCTTTGTACGCTTTGAGCGCTTTTGCCGCACTCTGGTTGGCTGCGTGGCTTAACGAAGCTGGTTTTCTTCTCTTTTTTTTTGGGCTCTGAGCAAGTCACATGTGAGTCTTTTTGGGCTGACTAATTGGACGGCGTTCTTCCAACTGGCGCTCGAGCAATTAGTGTACGTTCTAATTGGTCAGAAATTATTATAACCGACGCCGTCGATCGTCGCCGCTAAGAAACTGGTTTGAGCGTCTAGCGGTTCTTTCGAGCAGCCGATTGGAGCGCGCCTGCGCCGTTATTAACGGCTTGCATAATGCAGCCTCTGGAAGGTTCCATGCTAATTAGCATTGGGCGACCGGTGCAATCAGCTGGAAAGGTTGTGGAATATTCGTTGCTCATTAGCAAGGCTAACGCTCAGTTGGTGTCTAGTTGGAATCTAGTTGGCATTAGTCAGTACATTTAGTGAATTAACTTGGGGTAATAAACAAATAAAACAATTGAATTGGGATTTCAATTTTCTGTTGTTTGGCTGTGCAAAAAACAGCTAACTCAAAATTTATATGTGCAATTTAATGATAATTAAAGGTTTTCCGAAGGCGTTTTATGTGTTTTTTATGCACTTTGCGATTTTCGTATAAAATGTGTAACATTCGCTGGGAAAAATCAAAAAACAATAGCTGCGATCTCTATCGGATAAATACGATAAATGCGAACTTTTGAATATATTTATAGGAATTAATATTAGCGTTAAATAAATTAATATATATATAGATATATTTGTATTATAAAGAGATTTATTTATACTAAATGGTTTGTCATATTTTAATTATTTTTATTGTATTTATTTGAGTTTTTTGCTTTCTTTTAGGCAATTTTTAACAATTTAATGTTGATTTGTTATATTTTAGGCTGATTTTAAAGGTTCTTCTTTTATAGTTAGACTTGGGATTGAGTCTTTTTGGATATTTATGCTTAATTTTAAGTACAACAAAATTATATCAGCCTTTTCAACTGCGGCAGCAGCAATCAAAAAGGGCGCAACGAGAGAAAAGAGAATAACAACAACAGCAACAACAACTGCAGCAATGGGCAACAGTTGCAGTTGCTTCCGCAGCAGCAGCAAAAGCAACACGCGGGGTATTTAGATACAAGCAACAACAACAACAACAACGAGGCTGGCAAATAAATCGTGATCACATGGTCAAGAGGGCCACAGTTGCCAGAAGGGGTGGAGGGGGAGGGGAGGGGGGGGGCTTTGTGTGTAGGTGGAGCTGCTGCTGAAGCAGGCGACTAAACGCTCAACTCCTTTTTAACTCCTGCAGCAATAAATGTTGCGCTTGTCGAGCTGATAAAGCCACACAAAGCGAAGTGATCTACTAACAGGCACGCCAACAACAACAACAACAACAGCAACAACAACAACAACAGCAGCAACAGCAACTAGTTGCAGCAGCAGCAACAACAACTTGCAACGAGATCATGTTTGTGTTTGTCGTGTCATACGGAAAAAAAGCGCCCAAAAGCCTCGCCTAGGACCAGCAACAACAACAACCGATCGCATACACAACAACAACAAAGTAACAACAACAACAACAACAACACGTTTTAGCTTGGACCTCATCCTCATTGTCTGCTTCGTGGTGGGGCATTCAAATTTGGCGCTTGAATTTGTTGCAAGTTCAGAGTTGAAGCCGCAGCAGCAGCCGCAGCAACGGGGCGTCGTCGGCAGCAGCAGTCAGTTGCAGTGGATAGCCCGACTAAAAGTTACCCTGTAAGTTTAGAATTTTTGTATTTTATGGCAACCCAAAAACAAAGGGTATCAGAAAAGAGAAAATACCCCATTTATAGGTGCCTAACAAGAGCATGACTAACTAAATTAAGCATCACTAGCAGCTATATATACAGATAAATCCTTATATAGCACTTGAAAATTTCGATATTTATCGATTTTGAGTAAACAGTCTATAAAAATTATTCAATTTAATAATATAATTAAATTGTGTAAGGTTTATATGAATTTAATTACAAAATTGATTGTTTGAGGTTTTCTTGGCTTGGAATATGATTATTAACATAGACCAATGATCGATATTTATATATATGAAGAGAACAAGCTAAGAAAATTTAAAAATTAGCTTGAACTGTCTTAAATAAAAATATAAATACATTATTCATAGTTCTTATATATCTTGCTATATGCGGATAGCCTAAATATTTAAAATCGATATATATCGAATTCACAAAAATTCAAACTTTTATACAAAACTTGATTTTAAAGCTATTTGTAAATAATATTTATTTTAAATCTTAATAAAATACTTATTTTTAAACTCGAATTTAGTAAGTTTATCAGTTAAACTCTCAATCAAACCACCCCATTTCAGTTAGTACTCGCTGTTTACAGGGTATTCGTGGAACAACAACAATGCATGTCGTCGAAATCGAAATCAAGATCAGCACAGACGGAACGGCCAGAACGGAGCTGGCAGCCAGATCCAGATCCAGATCCAGATCCAAATCAGCGTCGTCATCGGCCACGCTGCACGTAACAAATGTGTGGAAGGTGCATGTGGCAAGCATGTGAATGCGGCTGAATGCTTGCCGCATCGTGACGCACAATGCTTGAGGCACGGCCCCAACACGGAGAATTCCCAATATATATAAAACTTGCCCCGTCTGCAGTTTCTTCTACCTGCCGCAAACAGTTCTCCAATTCGATTCTAATTGTGGCAAGCTGCTGTTGCACGTTGCCAGCTGCTGCTGTAGATCATCACAATCAATGCCAGTTAGAATTGCCTTTGCTATTTTAAGCTATTTGGCATTTTATTGGTCTTATCAGCAAATGCTTTTATGTTCTTATTAGCAACTTTTTTATATGCTAAAATGAAGGTTTATATGTGATTGTATATCAAAAGCGAATAAAGGGTATATAAAGCATTGCTCAGTGAATCTTTAGACTAATTTAAGCCTCTTAATCTCTGTTCATTTAAGTTTCATTTATATAAATATTTTGCTATTTTCTGCCCATCAAATTTCCTATTCTTAACAAATTTTTAATATTAAAAAAATGTACTCATAGCCAAATCGTTTTCTACATCAGCTGTAAACTAGATTAAGCCTTTAAATATCTCCTTTTTAAAGTTTATCTCATATAAATATTTTCCATTTTTTTTATTTATTCCAATCAAAATCATTTTCTGCGCTCATTAATTTTTTAATATTAAAAAAGTATTCATAGTCATATCTTTTTTTACATGAGCAGAATCTTTAGACAATATTAAGCCATTAAAAATCTCCTTTTTTAAGTTTAACTCATTTAATTTTTTGGCATTTCTTTGAATATTTTTTTAATCAAAATCATTTTCTGCTGCAACTTTTTAATCTTAAAAAAATTATTTATAGTCAAATCTTCTGCTATATCAGCAGCTGCTTTTTCTGGCTCTCCTCTAAAGCAATTTTATTATATATATATATCTATATATATATATATTTATATATATCTAGTCTGACACACATTGCTCGCAATTTGTTTTTGTTTTTGGCTAAAACAAATCAAGGCGAGCGCAATTCAAAGTTCGCGGCGAACCGTGAACTCTTTTTGTATCTTTGCTTTAAGCGGCATGTTGCACGCGTGATTAGCGGCTCAAGGGAAACAACAACAACAACAACAACAACAATAACAATAACAATGGCAAACAACTAACATCAAACATATGCGCCTGATCAACAAAGAGATCAGATCAAGATCAGCCATCAGGCAAACAAACCAAGCTGTTGCACGAACTATCTTTTAGCAGCTGTAAATGTATCTGTATCTGTATCTTTAGCTTTAGCTGTAGTTGTATATGTATCTGTATCTTTTGGTTTGGGGCACACAGCATGTGAGCGCTTTCAAATTGTTTCGAGTGTGAAGATCAATTTCATGGCGCATTACCAACAAGAAGAAGAAGCAGCAGCAGCAGCTGAAGTTGAAGAAGAGGTGAATAAAGAAGAAGAAGCAGCAGCTTTGCCCATTTGCATGAATTTGAATACAATTGACGAATTTCAGTTCAGTTAGTTTTATTTGTTCGTCTCTCTGTCCGATCTTTATAATGTTTCTATTATATTTTATAGCTCCCCCCTTCCCTTACTGCTTGACTCTTCCCTCCCCCCCCCCCCACCCCTCTTTGCAATTGGGGGCAAATGTTTTTTGATTATTGTGTGAGAAATTTATTTTGTTGTTTCAGTGTGTGAACGAAGCGTGAAAATGAATCGCCTGTTGTTGTACCCTGTAAACAGTTGTGATGGGATAAATGAGGGGTATTGAGGGGTATGACAGGCAGAAGGAGACTCTTGTATATTCTTCTTCTTCTTAAGTATTTAAGATAATTTGGTATTCAGTTTCTTGTGTATTTTATATACATAATTTGTTTATACTAAATTACTATTCTCTCATCTTCTTTATTTCGATAAATATCGATCGGAAGTCCCAGATTTTGGAGCATAGCTGAGTAACTATAAAAGCTAGACACATAAAACAAAGCATTTAAATACTCTTAGGCAAAATGCAGATCAGTTTTACCTTGAATGATCGACAACTCCAAAATCATCCCTAAAATCGATAAATATCGAAAGGCAAATCTTAACTTGTAGGCATAACTCTATGTTTATAGGTGCTAGGAATATTAAATTTAATATTTAACTTCTCGTAAAACATACGAAGATTAAAATTAACTTTCTCAACAAGTTTTCTTTAGAACTTTCGATAAAACGATGTACAGGGTATCTGCTAGTCTGTATTTAAGTCTCGCTTGTATATTATTGGTGCTGCTGTGCAGATAGTGGCCAGATCATGGCGTGTTCGCCATTGATCCATCAACTGAGGATCGCCTGAACTTTAGCTGGAGTCGCGTAATTAGACGACGCCAGCTCCAAATGTCAACAGAAAGTTCAATGGACCAAACGAAAATGAAAGAGAATGAGAAGGGGAAGGGGAAGGGGAATAAAGGAAGGGGGAAAGGAGACGAAGTCGAACTCATAATCTTTTGGCGATAATTTATTGTTGCGACACTAAACGGGCCGGGGACTAATCAGATTGACCCAGTGAACTAGTTGGCAGCCAGAACGGAGACTTGTTATTGTTGGTTGGGCACTGGGTCCATGCGACCCGTCAACATTATTATTTGGCTTGTTAACTTGTCTGCACGAAATGACATTTTACAGCTAAATTTGCTCGGCCCGGTCCGCACAGATTTCCCAAGACAAAAACAAGAGTAACAGCAGCTAAAACAACAGCAACAACAACAACAACAACGAATCGAGTTTGTCTAACGAAGTCGAAGATGTCCAAAAGCTTGCATCGATTTCGCAAGCAACCAAAAAATACAAAAAAAAAACAACAAAAAATCCAATCCAAGCCTCAGTCCAAGCCCTGGTCCAAAACCAAAGCCCAAACCCAATTCCAATTCGAATTCGAATCTCAAGTCCCGCTTCTGTCTGCACTCATTTATTCTCTTTTGGCCCTAACGAGTGCTTTCGTTAAGTAAATGTTTGTGGCCCGAACCAACTGGCCAACTGAAATAAATCATAGCCATCAAAAGTGTTTGCCTTCTCCTTCGGTGCTTTTCAAGTGACAGTCAGCGCTCAAGTTTTCCCCTAATATATATATATATTATATATATATATGTGCCACGATCCAACTTACATCCAAAATGCCACACAAATCAGAGTCTCATTAGTAAATTAGCACTACCAAAGTGGAGCAGGTCGAAGGAGTTCCAGCCTTATAGACAATAAGAAGACCCTACAAATTAGTTCAAGTGTGTGGAGAATTTAAATAGATTTAAAGCAAGGGTTTAATACTTAATTATTTTATATAAAAGCTAATGTAGAATGAAGGAATTGTTGACTAAGTTTAAGGTAGGCCCAAATTAAAACACATTAGAAAGAAATTCTTGTTTAATTAATAAATATATAAATATATATTTATTTGATTATTTATACAAAACAAGTTATAACTTATGGCTTATATATAATTATGTGTATCCTTTAAAAAGCCTTTTGGACTAACGAAAATTAATTTGAAGTGGATATTAATAATAATAATATTATTAAGCTTGTAAATTTAGATATTATTAAAAAGAAAATGATTTTGAAATGCATTTTTGTGATATTCTTTACTAAATCTTATAATATAATGACTTCTGTATTATATAAGATTATATATTTTAAACACATTTAACAACAGCTCAAGCTGAGCTAATTTCCCTCCATATTAGCCCGCTAATTCGACATTTTTCTCATTTTCACCTATAGCCAACTTTTGTAGGGCCTCAAATGAATGGCACACAAAGATTTCGGGCCAAAAAGCCAAGCCGAAAATATCGCCAAAGTCATAAATTAAATATTTGGCCAGGCACCAGCAAAATACAAAATACAAAAAAAAAATAAAAAGGGGGTGAAGGCAACAAATTGTGGAAAAACACCTCGGAAAAAAGCCCGAGGGGCAGCAAAAAAAAAGAAATAATAACGAGGGAGGTGAAGGGAAAATTCAAGACTGAAGTTGAAGCTTTTTAGCTAAATGATCAATCGACGCGATCGAAGGCACGTTTCTAGTTGTTGTTGTTGTTTTGGTTGTTGTTTTAGTTGTTGTAGATATTACTCACAGTTGTTGTTAGTGGTGATATGGGCCATTATGTAAGTGAGCTGCAGCTAAAGACAGCTATTTTGATGGATATTAAGTGTAGAGCTTAAAAGCAAGTGAATTTGATTGATTCACTCGAGCATTGCATAATAATCAGCTGTGGATTCATTAGTTTAATTGTTAACAATTAGCCAGGTCCATAACGAGAGTGCCATTCATCTGAAGTCGCTAAACTTTTAATCATTTAATTGAATTTTGACAAACAATAAAGGGAAAACCTTTTCACTTTCCGCCGCTGAGAAATTAATTTGCCCAAAAGTGCCAAACTGATTGATTCTCTTAAGGAGCAGGAAAAACAGTTGCTGCCTTCTTTAGTTACATTATCAATTAGGCTCCGTCATTGATTCGTATGAAAAATCACTGTGAATCACTCACGGCAGATAATCAACCCCCCCCCCCCACTCCCCTCATCCTACCCCTAAAAGGGGGGTTGGGAGTTAAGTGCTTGGTACGCAGGTGTTTCTTTGGCTGCCCATCAAATGGCGCTGAATAAATTTTCGTGTCCGCCAAAAGGGTTTGTTGCTAATATAATGAGCTACTTTGGAGAGTGGCCCCTGAGGGCTTTTCATTAAAAATTTCCATGCCCATCGAGCGCTAAGCAGATAAGTATCTTACAGATACTTGTGTGTTTTAAAGGCGGAGATGAAACAAGGTTCGTTTCCGGGAAATATATTATAAATATAGATTTGTAAATGAGGTAGGCAGGGTCTGACTGGGCAATACTCTATGGATTCATATATGTTCAAATTCCTTAAATTTTTTGTCAATTAATATTCAACCAAAAATCATTTTTAAAGCAGTCACAAAAACCGCTTAAAGAGTCTGTCGAGCCTTAAAGAAACTATTGTCAGGGCTAAAAGAAAGCAACACTTCCAGCCAAGTGAATTAATCAATAATTTATACGAGAAAAGTTCAACTAAACAAGGAAAGAGAGATGGGGAAAGGGGGAGGGGGAAAGGGGCGAAAGATCACAGGTTTTTAACCCTTTCACTATATGTGCCCCCAACTCGATATGAATACATAAGAAAAGTGCAGATAAATAAAACGAACGAAAAAGAAAACAAGCTGAACCCAACAAAAAAAAAGCACTCAAATAAATCACTCATACGCTCTGTGAGCTGACGACTGCGCGCGCTCTCTCACTCGCGCTCTCTCTCTCTCTCTCTCTGTGACGACTGCGCTGTCTCTCACCAATACAAGCGCAATGAGCGCTTTTTCGGTGCTCAGCACAGACAGAGCGTCGTCAGTTGGATGAGTTTTCCATTCACTCACTTCACTGGAAGGCGACGCTGTAGGGAACTTAACCGGGGTGAAGGCGCGGTGAAAGGGAAAAGGGGGGGAAAAGGAGAAAGGGGAAAAGGGGGATACTGCTTCCGTCGGCTGGCATATTTTGTTTAGGATTTCGCTTCCTTTTACAAATGCACAGATTTTTGTGTATTTTTCTTCTATTTTTTTTTCTTCTGTTGCGCCTTAAGTCGCATTTTTAATTTATTTCCACGCCGAGCTCCGCAGGACGAGTCCTTTGCTTTGTCTTTCGTGGGAGTCCGAAACATTTCCGTTTTGTATTTGCGAAATTTGTTCGCTGCTCTCGCAGTCAGAAGCATTTCCTATGCTGAATTCTTAATGGCAACTTAGTCGGATTTCTTTGCCTTTTTATTTATTTCATCTTATTAGCAAGGGCTAATATTGCCAGAGAGCGTGTAAAAGGAGTATCGAAAGGACGTTTTCCTTTTTAATTTACATTTTTAAAGAAATGTTAATGTTAAAAAATAAATGTACCTAATTTAAAAAGTCACTTTTAATTGGCATTATTTAAAAAAAATCACTTTTAGGTAAGTAAAATTATTTTATAGTTCTAAGGATCAAAAAATTTTTGTAAAGTATTTTTAATGGTATTTTTGGATACTTTATAGAAGACAAAAATGTTTTCTGATTAAAATCTCTTCTTACGAAAGAAGAAAACATATTTAAGTATTAGATAAAAATATGTTAAAATTAAACTTTAAACTTCTTTGATTTGATTCAAATAAGATAAAAATTAACAAGATTAAAAAATATTAGATAATAAATTTGGGGAAAACAAGAGTTTAAAACAATGTTAGATTTTCCATAGATGATAATAAAAGACTCAGCTTAAGAGAACAAATTATATTATAGCAATATATATTATACAGGAGCTTTAATAATATATCAAATAGTAATATCTAATGATGCCCTTACTCCTTTATTATTATAATACAATAGATATATTTAATAAATTTCCCATTCTCATAATTAAACAAAAATAAGAAACCCTTTAAGCTTTCGCTTTCTAATTATGTTGCCCAGTCAACTACGGAGTCTGCTTTATTTACTCGCTTTTCCACCAGCACCACCCCCCTTAGCCCCCTTTCCATTAATCTCCCGCTCTGCTCTAAGAATTTCTTGCAATTAACAACGTTTTCCACGCATACAAACATAAATTTAGTTTTGAAATATATGCACATATATTCGTATTCCTCAGCTAGATCCTGGCTCATACTTTTCTCAGCACATGCACAATTTTCCACCGCTCGAGACGAATCCCAACGCAGTAGGAGCTGCAGATACATATGTATGTATGTATGTATGCATGTATGGGTGTGTGTGTGTATATACAGTACATGCATGTACACAGACGAATCAGGCAGCGGCGCCTGCCCCCTGTCCACGTATGAATGTGCAATGCGATTGCGAGTGCTCCTCATATACGCGACGTTAGCGTCGGCGTCGCAGCGAACGACGACGCAGGCAGCGACGCTGACAGCAGGCAGCGACAGCGACAGCAGCATTTGCGCTCGTTCGGCTCTTTTTTCTGTGTGTTTTTCTTTTGCGCTCGTTCGCAGCTCGCGTCAGCTGTGAGAGCGATGCGAGCTGAGCCGCACTCACACATACAAACACAAACACACACACACAGGCACAGACACGAACTGAGCGCATGTGTGCGCGTTGTTGTTGTTGCTGCTGTTGTTGTTGTTGCTTTGCTGCACACGAGTTGGCGTTGGCGCTTTTAATGTGTGCATGTATGTATGTATATATATGAATGTATATGTGTGCGACTCTTACATGTTTTTTTTCTTGTGTTGTTTTTTATTTCCTTTTGCGTGTCTGTTGCTGCTGCTGTTGTTGTTGTTGTTGTTGTTGTTGTTATTTCGTGCTCCCCAGTTTTTAGACTCCGCCTTTTTTGTCGTCTGCGTGTCTTGCGCTGTCTGCGTCGCCCTCTCTCCCTTCCTCCTTCGCCCAGTTGGGCTGGCTCCCTAGATGTTTCTTCGTATTTTTACTGTTTGCGCCTGTTGTGGGATTTTTAAGCATCGTCAGCGTCGCTGCGAAGAGCGGGCGGAAGGTGGAGGGGGGCAAAAGGGGGGCTGGCCTGGTGAAAGAGTGAATGTATGTATGTAGAGAGCGAATGAGTGTGCGGGTGTGAGTGTGAACGTGAATGTGAGTGTGAGTGTGAGTCCCGCTCGGTTCGTTCGCATTTCGTGTGATTTATTCATGCAGTGTTCGCTGTACTCGCTGCGTACTTATGCTTACTTGCAGCATGTACACGTATGTATGTGTATGTGTGTGTGTGTGTATGGCTCATTTTAACTCTCATCCATTCGTTTTTTGGACTTAATGTGTTTCTGCCGAGACTCACGAAACGACGAATGAGAAAACGAATGAGTTTGTTGCTGTGTTTTGCATCATGTTTAGGTTTATTTTAGCATACACACACACACACACATATATATATACGCTCTAATATATACTGCCATATATAACATATACACATACATATGTATATACTCATTTTAAATGCGTATGACTGAAATGGGTTCATATTCGTATTGCTTCTTCGTTGCCAGCGCCTCCGTATGTTAAAATGGACACACACACACTCGCATACACACACTCACACACACACACATTCATTTGGATTAGGGAGTGGCCCAGCATTTATACATACAGCGCAAAGAGCATATGACGTGCGAGCTGTCGCACATTACGCATACGCCATGTGTTTCAGCTGAAAAGTTCATTACATAGGCTTAAAACTAGGAATAATTTCTGCTATAAAAACCAATTCAAATAAATGAATATTAATTTTGGCCTCACATTGTAGGAAAAAAGAGATATTTAAAATGAAATTAAAGTTTAAATAATTATTTTGCAATTGAAAAATGTTATCTAAAAATTGGATAAGAATTTTAGATTTATGAAGAAGTTAAGTAAGAACACCAAATTATGTTTTAAATTGAATTCTATTTAAAATGATGCTCAATAGTTAATATAAATGCGCTCCCACTATTTAATTTTAAAGCAAACTTAAATAATGATTATTTGCCTGAAATATTTAAATGAGAGCCGAAAAGATTTCACAAAGTGCTCGTCGAATCCTTTGTGGCAGCTGCCTTTGCGAGGAGCGCACAAAGAGTTTGGCCAGCGAAAACTCTTCAGTTGGCCACTCGGCAGCGCCCCAAAGCATTCGCAAAGGTATTAAATTATTACAAAAAAAGACTCGAAAAATGCACTTCGAAACGCGGGCCGAAGGACGAGAAAGGACACAAAGGGAGGCCCAGCTGACCACTTGCTGCAATATGACACTCAGCGGAAGGGGCTCCAAACAGAGCGTAAGACAAAGTGAGAGGGGCGGGGGAGGGGGATGGGGAGGGAGAGGAAGTGGAGCCTCTCACAAGCAGCTACTCAGCATTTAATAAATGTCTGACGACAACGGAAAACAATCATATTAAACATTAAAGTGACAACGGAAAGTTGGTTTTGGTCAAGCGACAGCTAAATTTAATTTCATTTAACTTAACCACGTTTTGGCCAAGGCCGCAAGGAGCAGGCGGCAGGCGGCAGGCGGCAGGAAGCAGGTCACTTTAAGGTCATTCACACGGCGTGTTGACCTCGCTACTTTATTACTTTAAGATTTCGCCTTGACTTTGAACAACAGTTGGCCGGCGCGGACTTTTTTTTTGCCTTTTTTTTCATTTTCTTTTTCCGCCGTTGCCGCAATGAATTTTCAGTGTTAAACAGCGCAAGTTTTTCCTGCTTTTTTCTTTGGCCGTTTTTTTTTTATTTTGTTTTTGTATTTTTTTGCTGCTGGCCGTAATGGCCAAAAGCCACGTAAACTTGAAGTCACCTAATGACGAATTTCCTTTTTGACCAAGCCAAAAGCTGTCAACTTTTTTTTTGTCCGCTGGTAGCTGATTATTTTCCAATTTTCATTTTGCAAATGTGGAAAAATCCTTTTTGGAATTCATAAATTTAAACTATACACGTGGCAGGCGTTGCCAGACAGTTACAAAGAGGGGGGGGGGGAGGACAGCGAGTGCAAGCTATTTGATTTGCATATTTTTCCCCACCCCCTTCCTTTGTTATTATTATATTTAAGTGACCCTGCGTCACGTGAAAATCGAACAGGCGCAGAGGGGATGGTTAAGGGGAGGGGGGAGTTGGGGGGGCTCGGGTTGGGGAACTGGCACTCGAGCAACGTTTCGAATTTGATTTGATGGGCACGTGTGGCAGATTTCCACTTAAGTAAGTGCGGGCGTGGCACTCAAAATCGAACGGAGGCAGCTAAAAACGATTGGAAAAATAAAATAAATAACAGAGAAAAAATAATTTGAAATTACAAATAACAAAGTACTTAAGTTTCGTTCGATTAATAAGCTTAGATAAAATAGACATAAAAAAAACAAAAAAAATATATATAAAATATTTCAAATAAAAAATTATAAATTTATACCTTCGATTTGTAAGTAAAAATTAAAACAGAACTAAACAAATATTAAAAGTACTAATAAAAATTGTCAAAAAGGAAGACTTAATTTAAATATTAAACATAATCAAATTAAGTCTATGCAGGAATATAAAATATAAATCGTATACATCTAAACCATAATCAAATCCAGTTTAAGCCTAGTAAGAAAAATTCAACTAATTTTCTTCAGCTAGCCTCCTGATAATAAGCCCCAAAGATAATCAGTTTAAAGTAGTTGGCTAGCTTAATTCTCTCTCTTCACTCACTTGAGCCTCTGGCAAAACGATGTGTTTTGCATTATTTTTTGTTTTTGCTAATAGTTTTTTTTGGCGAGCACTTTTGGACTGTGGCTCAATTGCAATTCACATAAAATTATGCAAATTCCAAATCAGCTGCCTATGCCACGCCACCGCCCCCCGCCCCCGCCACCAACAATTGCGAGTATATTGAAAATGTTAATGGTAATCGGTGGGTGGCGCCATCTAGCGGCCGCTGTCACTCAAACTTCAGCGGCGCGCAAATCCAATTGATTTCAACCAATTTCTCAAACTCCTCGCAACGGAAGTCGAAGAAGAAGAAGAAGATGTGGAATACGTGCCCCGTCGGTTTGTAAAGAGAAGACGAAAAATAGCATAAAATCAATTGAAAAACTTTTCGCCCAAGGATCTCTCACGCCCCCTTCCCCATCCACAATTGAGCTCCTCTATATATACACACTCGAGATATCGCATGAGTGACAAAGAAATGGGCGAAGCACAAAATAAAAAAATAAAAAAAAATAGAAGGACGAAGAAATGAAATTGTGGGCTAAATCCGATGGCAGCTTGCAGGATTCCCATTGGCCACGGAGCGCCCAAATGTACATCCTCAAAACACATGGCCCCATGGATTGTCAATCGAGCTGCGTAGCATGCTATCTCGCTCGCACTGTACATATGTAACAGAGTGGGAAAGGACGCGAATCGAACGAAGGATTCGCTGTGCAACAATAAGCGCAAATGTAACAAATAAAATGCAAAAGATGCGAAATAAAAAATGACATTCGGATACAAATCGAATGGAGACTCGACAGTTGCGATGCGATAGAATCCGATAGGATTCTGTCTACGTAGAGAAAATGAGGACGGGAGGGGGAGGGGGAAAGGGAGTCCAAAAGTTGCCTGTGCCTGGGAATTGAATTGAATATTTAATGGCAGCCAACTGCTGTTGTTCGTCCCAGGCAGCTTTTCCTCTTTGGTAGCTGGAGCTGGAGGCTGGGAGCAGTTAGGGTTTATGTGTGTGTATGTGTGTGTGTGTGTGGTTGAATGTTGCCACCAAATGTGGCGCTCACTTTCAATGGCTGTCGCTTTGACAACTGCGTTCTATTGTAACCTCCTCCTCAGCCACTCTTGCCCCTTTCCCTTTCCCTTTCCCCTTCCCTTTACTTTAGAGTCCTGTTTGTAAATATATATATTTTTTATGGCATTTTTCTTTAGTTGGTGCCCCTGGGCAGCTTCTTTGGATTGCACATTAACCAATGCCGGAGTTGTATTTATTTTTCTATCTATATGTATATGTATTAAATCTATATACATATGTCTAAATAATAAATATTGTTTGATATCATATTGAAATTCAAAGTAAATATGTATTATTTAAAGGAAAAAAATATTCAGAGCGACCTTTTCTTATATGAATATGACTAAAGGAATTCAATCTAAAATTTATAGTTTTTAGTTGATTTATATATAGAATAAAATATATATAAAAAGTAGTCTATAAACATGTTATCAGTTATATAGTTGGCATATAATTTATATAAAGAAAATAATATCACAAATCCTGCAATATCTGAAATTTAATAAAATATATTTAATAAAATAAATCCCATATAAATATACTTTATTTATAACAAAATGAATGCAACTTAATTCTGTAATCAATTCTCAATCGATCTTTAACAGTTTCCACTCGCAATCAAAATCCGAACTGAGCATTTAAAATTCCAATAAGTAGCTGAAAATTACCTTTTAATTTGGCAATTTGAGCTGTAAACCCATTTGAAGATATTTTATGAAACATCACCCAATAACAATTACCTTTCGCCCAGGCCACTAATTGGGCTAAAATGAGCAGCCCTTTCACCAACTAACTGGTCACACTTATCCCCCTCCCCCCCCCTCCTTCCGCCCCCTTCGCTTTCACCTTTCAATCACTTGTTGTTTATTCTAATGCAAATTTTGTTTTCTATTCTTTTTTTTTGGCAAATCGAACGTTTATCAATATTTCCTGGTTGCCCGGGAACAACAATTGAGCAGTTGTTGTTGTTGTTTGTGTCCGGGTTGCAACCCACAAATCCCATCACTAAATCAACAGCTACAACCACAACAATATAACGGTACAACCCACCCCGTGTTGGAAAATTGGCAAAAATTTTCGCAAGCTGAAAATCAGATTGTGTAAAGTCGAGTTAAGTATCCTTGATGGGGTTCGTTGAGCCTGCGACAGGATATGGGCAACATGTTTGCCCAATACACACACACACACACGCACACTCGTGTATATTTTTACAGTTACCTCCCTCTTTGCTGTCTGATTACGTAATGGGCCGGCACTTGATGATTGTTCTGCGGCGGCATGAAATTGATGTTTTTGCCAATTTCGCAATTGAATTGCAATCAAAGCGATGACGTGAAATGGAACACACACCCCCTCCCCCTCCCCCCACCTTAGTCCTTGCTCGCTGCTCACTTGGGGTGAAAGTCGCGGCAAGCTGAAATTATGAAAGTGAAAGCCAAACTAAATTAGGACAAAGCCGATTTTTCGCAAGCTTCTTTCTATTCTTTTGCAACACGACAATGGCCGACGGGCTTAGTTAAGGGGGGGAGGGGGTGGCAGGGTGGCAGGGTGGCTGGGTGGGTGTACATTAAGGGGGGTGCAACGTTTAGTTTATTGGCTGGTCGTGTTTGTTGTTCTTCTGTTTAGCGGGTGAACAAGTTGCGTGTCATAAATTTTGCAAGCCCAAAAAAACTGGAGCAGGCAACGAAGAGGGGAAGGGGGAGGGGGTGTGAGTGGGCGTAAGGGGAGGCTATGTTACAGCATGCGGCGCCTGTCAACGCAATTGGGCTCTACTCGTATATATACATATATATATATATGTAAGTCAGGTTATAAAGGGAATTGCCTCTGCGTATATCTCAGAGGTATTATTATCTGATTGTCATACAATCTGGTCGAGGCCAACGCCGAGTGGCGACTGGGGCGGTCTATTAGAGGTGTCATTTCACTGATAAGGCCGCCTAGCAGCTGAAGAGGTGCTTAGCTGGCTTTTCCCTCTCTCTCAAAATATGTGAAATTGGATGCTTTTTATGAATATTTATGCATTAAAAGTTAAAGATGCTCATTTGGGACAAAATGTTGGGGAAAAATCATAAGAAAAGTTAGGTAAGGCTATTTGAAAGTCTTAGAGAGAAAGATTTATTAAGTTGGTAAAGTCTTCATTTAAGATTATTCTCAGATACCATCGTATTTAATTTTTATTAAATTAAATTTATTTAAAATCCCTTTACAATTGTTATCTTTTGTTATTTGTTGTCTTAAGAAATCTTAAGTAAAGTCAACTTAAAGCAACTCTAACCTCTGTAAGGAACTTTACTTTAACCTTCTTCAGCAGACTCTTTCCCTTTAAATTACAGTCTTAACAGCACGTAAGATATTCCCTGCACATTGCTTTAATATACCCTTTCTTTTGTGGCCACAGCGTGTCTAATTTTTGATTATTTTGCAATTTACATATTGAATTACTTTCATACACGAGTCGAATGCGAAGATCGCCACATGATCGTAAAAAACAAATCAAATTTCAGTTTCCACAAGGAACTGGCAACAGCGCACGGCAGGAGTGCAATTGCAGGCAATTGTAAGCCAGGAGGAGGAGGAGGATCGTAGGGGGGAGGAGAGGGGGGGGGGAAGGGGCGCCCAGTTAATGTTGACGCGCTTCCCACACACCCGTGAAGCGCACAGAAACACGATCAGCAGACCCATAAAAAAAAAGCTGAAATCACAGCAAACAAGGTGATCATGTGGCGCTACAAGAGAGGAGAACACAGCATTGCCGAGAGCCCATAGCTTACAGGGTATTCTCTCTGTCTAACACTCTAGAGCGTGTCTGGCTTAGAGTTGGGCTCGTGACACGAGCTGAAGTTATAGAGATATATTTATAAATATTTTAGTTTCATTTCTTGTTGGTTTCCCGAATATTCCCTTTGAAGCATTATAATTAATTAATTAATTAATTACTGTTTTTATAAGCAGAGCTTTTTAAGGGATATTTGTATTAAAAACGAACTAAAATTGAAGTTAACAAGATGTTACAGGTTTTTCTTTGGTTCTAGATTAAGTTAAATTTGATATTTGGCTTTTAAGTGGAGTGAAAGTTATTGCAAATAGTAAAAGTATAAATAAATCCTTTCCAATAAATATATAGAATAAAAATACAGGTATTAATAATTATTATTTATATATAAAAAAATACAGGTATTAATTATTATTATTTATTATTATTTGTTATTATTATTTATTATTATTTATTATAATTAATCATTATTTATTGTTATTTATTATTATTATTTATTATTATTTATTATTATTGAATTGACTCAGCTGTAAATATTAATATTTTTTTATTTCCAATTTTTTTGACCTATTGTCGTGTTATTTAAATAAGTGCCATCTCTTTTGGGCAGCTTAGCTGGCGCTCGCGAAATAAACGATTATCATCCATTATGAGCTGTTTGCCCGGTTCCTGGACGGAGGCAGCTGCCGTCCATATAGTTTGGCTATATGTATGTATATGCACTCGTATTCTTATAAAAATGTTTGTTTTACTACGTGACCGAGGAGTTAAGGGACCCAAAGGGGAACCCCAGGGGGGAGGGGGGGGGCTTAAGCTGAGTTGAGCGCCGGGCAGCTGATCCACAGAATGCGATACACACGCGATGTTTGGCGCTGGGCATTGTCTGAACTTATTATTGTTGTTATTGTTGTTATTCTTATTGTTGTTGCTGCTGGCAGATGATCTACATGAGGCAAGCGCGTTGCAAGTGCTGCTTGGCCCGTTGTGGCAGGCGCTTGCAGAAGCAACACGTCGGGTTACAAAGTTCAATTGAGTTGACTCCTTTCCCATTCCCCATTTTAGTTCAGTTCGAGTTCAGTTCATATGCATTTTTGCATCGGTCACGTTCTCGAGCGTGTAATATTTTTGCTTATCTCTTCGAATACAAATATGTACAAATATGAATTTAAGTGGCTGCAATCGAGGGGGCAGATAGGGGGGGGGGGTAGCTTTCTTTCAACGTGTGTGTTTTTTGTTCTTAAATATTGCATTATTCTATGTGAGTTATTTGTCTGCTGCGATATTTGCTAAGTAGTTATTAGGATAAAGAAAAGTTGTTTGAAGATCTTAGGGATTAATACTTAAGGTGAATTCTAGTAACGATTTTATTTTATAAAAAGAATATCTTTCAGTTAAAAATTTGTATTCAGTTCTTTTTAAGTTTTAAGACATTTTGTTCCCCTAAAATGTAACTAGTTTGTAAAATGGAAGAATTTATTATATTATATTATATAAGTTTATATGCTAGGCATCGCTTGGAAAAGTCTCAAAACAGTTTCGAAAGTGATGAGGTACTATTTATTAATTAATTATTTATTAAATTACACTTAGCTGTATAATAAAATTCCACGACAAAGAAGTTCTAAATGATTCCCAGGCTTCCTAGTCTACCAACAAAATCAATACTCAACAATGGGCATTTATTTGCTTTATTCTATTAGTAAAAATATTCTCCCCCTAGCTTATCTATCCAACTTTCTAATCTCCATTTCACACACACTCATCTTTCACACACTTTAAAGCTACCTCCAACCGATTCTTTTCCCTTAGCCCAGTTAGTTCTAAGTAGCCCCATTTGCTGCACTCGCCGGGTGTTCAACAAGTCGTGCAACAAAGCAACAAAGCTACTCTGATTGCCATACGTCCCCCTTCCCCTCCCCTCCCCCTTCCCTCCTCCTCATTCCTTATTAGCTGCCGCTTTGCGCGGCGACCCGTTGCCAATCCCCGAAATCAAATGCCAAGAACACAAAACAAAAAATAGCACAAAAAAAAATTAATATAATGCAATAAAAATTTCTTGCAAAATATTTCGCAGCAGTTATGTAGAAGACAACGCAATTTTTATTGCCGGCCAAGGACCAAGGACTTGCCGTTTGTATTTTCCATTTTGTATTTTTCTGTTCTTTTTTTCTGTCTTTTATTTTTTTTGAGGGGGCTTTTGCTTTAAAGTGAGCTTTTCCGTTGTTCAATTGGCTCGCTGAGCTGCCGCCTTTCCGGCTGCTTAATTTAATGGCCCACCCCTCCTCCTCCTCCTCCCCCGTTCAGTTCCGTCGGACTCTCTCACCTGACCTGGGTCAAGCGCTGTTAATAAGCCAACGACCGAGCGGCGAGTCTGCGACGGCTTTAATTGATTTGCAGCCGCTGCCAACAAACAACAATAAATTCGAGACTTGAACCCTTTTTTTCCAGAGGGGGTTTTTTCATTCAACACCCTTGTTTTTGTTGTTGTCGTTGTTGTTGTTGCTGTTGAAACCGAAACTGACCTTTTGGCCATTCATTTGTTTGTGCGGTCAGTTGGTCGCCCTTTTCCATTCCCGTTCCCGTTCCCGTTCCCTTTTCTCATTTACAGTCGTCATGGACATTGAGTGACCTTTGCTTGTCACCCCTCTACACTCTCTCCCTCCCTCTCCCTCTCGCTCTTTCTCTTTATATAGTCTCCCTCTGTTGGCTGCCTGTTTTTCAGTTTTACTTTAATCGCATTCGTGTTGTGGGTCAATTCCTGATTAAGTTGTAATTTGTAGCGGTAATTATTTCATAACTTCTGAATGCCTGCCAAGTGTTAAAGGGCACGAGCCTTTAAGTTCCTTAAAGACCGGTTCCAAACAAGGGAAGTTTATTAAGGGTGCAATTGACATTGTTTTTATGAAAGGATACGATGATGTCCTTTCTCCTTTGTCAATTCTATCTTTAAGATCAGTTTAATAAATAATGCTTACTTTAACTATAATGCTTTTATCTATATATCTATATCATTCTTTTATTTAAACTCTTAACATCAGATTCTTTTTGAATTTATTCTCATTTCTCATATATATTTTTTTTTGCTGTTCTTTTGACCTGCTTTGAATTCCACGTTTGTCACGTTCGCCGTGTTTTCACGAGCTATTAAAAATTTGCGAGCTGAGCTCCATTAATTCGTTGCCCCCCAGTTCAAAAAGCATAATCAAGTGCAATTGCAGTGCGAGCCAGATACACATTAAGCTGCAGATACGGATGCATTTACAGCAACAGAAATCAGATCAACATTAAGATACAGATACATATATTATTATATATATGCACGTATAAATATGAAAATGCAGATACAGATTTGAGTATTAAGATGAAGATACAGCTGCAGATAAAAAAGCAGATTATGGAGAAAATAATGCAGATGTATAAAGAGTATATTCAAAAACAGATAGAAATTTGAATACATTTTCAGATACGGAAATACATACAGAAATAGATGCAGCTACAGATACAAATATAATTAAGGATACTTAAAAATATATAAATCAGATAAAGATAAAAATGAAAAGTGAGATACATATGTAGATACACATGTAGATACATTTGCAGATTCTGATACATAGACTTGTAGCACAAGATACAGATACATTTGCACAGATGCAGATACATATGCAGATATAGATATAAATATGAATACAGATATGTATGGGGATATCTAAATAAACATACAGATTCAAATGCAGTTATTCAGATATAGATATAAATATGAATACAAATCCCTTTACATATCTGAATTAAGATACAGATACAAATAAATTTAGCCAAGATTCGCACCCTGAACACGTTGTTCTGGCCAGTTGTGTATGCCATGTGTTGCCAGTTGCCAGTTGCCAGAGTTGCCGGCAGTTACAAAAAAGGCAAGAAGAAGAAGAGAGAGAGAGAGAGAGAGAGATCGCATTCGGACGTATTTAGATCAGGTAACATTAAGCGCTGTAATCGCTTCGCAGACGGACGTTGCACGTTTCGTGCGAAATTGTTTTGCGGCATCGACAGACTTGCGACTGGGGCAGCGTCAACAGTTAAAACCCTGCCCCATGCCACTTGCCCCCTGCCCCAATCCCCTTCTGAGTGGCGCATTTTTGCATGCATGTTGAGGCCACGCTTTGCGCCACATTTTATTCGCAATGCTGCACAAAAAATTGACCTTGTAAGATTGTTAATTGGTCAAAACAGTCGCTTATCGGGTCGGGTATTATTCTGGAATGTGTCCAGCTAGAAGTGCGTGTGCCAAAGGGGAATTATCCAATTGGGAACTTGTGATGGGAAACAAACATTTCATATAAGATTCTTCTCAGTAAGTTTTCTAACATTTTTGTTGGTGAACATATTGAAAAGTATCTTTTATTTTAATTCTTTTTAATGGAAGAACAAATCACCTATTGATTAATAATAAAGACTGTTAGCTAAGTATAAACATATACATTTTAGAAAGGTTAAAGGATTTTATATTTAGTTAAGGGAAAGAAAGAAAGATTAGAAAAATAATTAATTTTATTCAATTCCCTCTTTAATTTATTAAATGGAAAAGTTGACTATGAAAACTAAAATCTTAGAACACAAAGATAAATATTGTTAGGTCTAAATAAGATAGATTGACAAAGAATTATTAATATATATATTTAAATTTATATTTCACTATAAAATAAATTGGCACAGTATTATTAATATATACATACATATTTATTAATTTATATTTTATTAGCAACTTTTTTATATTTAAATTTATGAATAAATGTATAAGATTATTTATAGTTAATTTAAGAACTTTTAAGAGCGGTATATATGGTGAAATTTCCAAACGAATCTTTAGTATATACCTCATCTTTTCGCCCAGTGTAACGCACCCAAAAAAAACCGCAACAAATCTCAGCTCAAGATTCCAAACAGAATGTTGTACATGTGGCAAGTAGCTAATTTACATGCGTTGCTGCAACACACACCCACAACACGCACCCACAACAACAACAACAACAACAACAACGACAACAAAAACAGCAACAAGATAAATGACAGCAATTGACTTCATTAGCAGTAAATGTCAAAGTTGGCCGATCTGCGCCTTCTGAGCCGCGTCTTATATGTGCTTACAACAACAAACAGAAGCCCCGCCTACCGCCCCCGCCCCCTCCCCCTCGAATACCACCCCACGCACAATATTGCCAAAATTTTCTTCTCGGTGGTTTTTCCGCTTTTCAAGGCAACAAAATTTGCATACGCAGTTTGCCTGCATCGTTTGGCACTCGTTGCGAGGGGGCGGAAAATGAGGGGGTGGGGGTTTGGCAAAGTGGCCGCAGTGACTCCATTTCACAGGGACTGAGACACACAATGAAACCATCAAAATCCAATGAAATAAAATAAAATTCCAATAAAAACATTTTGGCAAAAGGCGAAATGCGAATTTTGCTAGAGGGGAAAATGCGAAATCTTTTTCCTTCCTTCGACGGTGTTGACATGCGGTGAAAGTGTGTGTGTGTGTGTTGGTGTGTGTGTGTGCAGCCAACCAAATGCTGTGCACACACACCACGAACACCCCCTCGTTGAAATGTCCCTTTGTCCCTTTTCTCTTTTCTCTTTTTTTTTTTGGGAGACGTGGGCGTGGGATTTGCGAAAATTGCTGGCGCAGTGGAAAAACAGTTTTTCTTTGTGACTTGCTGTTTGCTTTTGGACCTTGTTAGTGGTTTCTGCCCGGCGAATTGCTAAACTGTCAAATGCGCGAAATGTCAACATGTCAACTTGGCCCAGCTGAAAAGAAAGTGAGGGGGTGAAAGTTGAGAGGGGGGCGGGGGGAGGTGACTTTTGATTGGTGCTAGCGAAATTGATCTCATTAGAGTGTGAGGTGTTGATAAGGCAAAGGAGCTGAAAAAAAGTAGCTTGAAGTGAAATTTTGGGTTAGTTTTTATAGAAATATGTTGAAGAATAGATCTTACTTTGGAGAGGAATATTTTAAATTCCTTTACACTGATCAACAAACTCTTGTGAGGATCTATGCTGAAGGCTTTTTATGTGAAGGAAGACAGAGCAGATTCTTTATTGACATGCTCCCTAAAAGACAATTGAAACAAACAACCAGATAATTCTAATACTTGATATCTTAATTATTATTAACTTATTATTTGATTAATAATCCTTTCGAAATGATCGCTTTATAACACTTATTAAGAAGTTTAAAGGAGTATTTGAATACTTACAAAGTCATGGAAGAGCTTAAATTTAGAAACTGATGTTCATTCCAATATTTTATATATTGATTACATAATTTTTATATTATATTAATAACTGCTTAAAAGTAAAAGTAAAATACATGTTATACTTTAGCTTTATATATATATTTTTAAGCCCTTCTCAAGCATCAAAGTTCTGTGGGCAGATTTTGCAGTTCTTTTTTTTTAAAAGTTAAATGAACTTAAACAAAACTGAAAGTGAGCTGTCAACAAGTGAGGAAACTGTAGGCGGCAAGTGTGGACAACATAATATATTTATATATAAATATATATAAGAGACTTAATCCATTTGCTACGCCTTTCGACTGAGTGAATTATAAAGAGCTGAAGATCGAGTGCTTCATGTGTGAAAAAAAAAACATCCGCGTTCGCATTTTGTGTTCTATTTGCGACATTCCCTAAGCCGCAAACTTGTTTGGCGCTATTTGGCCGGGCTATAAAAGCGGCCCGTTAATTGGCCAAAAGCATCAGTCGCTGACAAACCAAACACAAACCAACAACAACAACATGCAAGTAAGTTGAGTCTTGCTCCAGTTTCTGTTATCTGTTATTAAAATATTCTTTATTCCTGCTGCAGTTCCTCATCTGCTTCACTCTCTGCGTGGCCGTGGCCCAGGCTGGCTATCTGGCGGCTCCCGTGGCCACCAGCTACTCGGCGGGCATCGGCGGTGTCTCCACCTATGCGGCAGCTGCTCCTCTCGGATCCTTTGTCCGCGCCGCTCCCTTCACCACCTACGCGGCTGGAGCTCCTTTGACCAGCTACTCCGCTGTTCCTGCTGCCTACTCCGCCTACTCGGGCTCTGTTTACGGAGCTGCTCCCGTGGCCACCTACGCTGCCACGCCCTATGCAGCACCCTTTGCTGGCGCCGCCTACGCCTCGCCCATTTCCACCTACGCCGCCCCAGCTGTGATCAGCCCCTTCCTCAGAAAGAAGTAAGCGAAGCAATCGAAGAAATCCCCAACCTCAAAATGTGCCCATCTGTGAAAAACTGACACTTCCATGATATTGATAATAGATTTTAAAATTTAATAAAAAGTAATTAAATAAATATAAAAAGCTGTTCTATGTTCTACATAAACTAAACGTCTTTAATTAAATTTATTTTTAAACTTAATTGAATATAATAAATTATAAAGCAAAGAGTTTAAATTTTATTGTATTAAATATTTAATTTATATGTATATTATGCAGTATTTATACTTATTGAATTCATAAATATTATGCAGGCAAAACCATAAAAAGAATTCAAAACACTTGAAAATTAGTTAAGTTATTAAAGTAAGATTTATAGTAAGGAAATCTGAATTTATATAAAATATGCTATATAAAATATACTTTTATATATAAAAGTAGTTTCCTTGTAGTCAAATATTACTATTCAAGCAGCTTATTTTTAAAATACCCTACAAAATGTAAACATAAAATTTACATTCGTATCTTTAGTTAAGCATAAAAGTATAGAAGTAATTTCTAATAAAAACCATTAAAATATATTTAAAAATTAAGCAAATTTTTTTTCCTTATATTATTAAATATTACAAATCTTAATAATAATGACGAAATTCAATTAAGCCCAGTTTAAGAGCCATATAAGCCTTAAACAGCTGCTTGAATCGATTTGTCTGGCCACAAACCTTTTTTTTCACAAGATCACAAGGAGTAAAAATTTATGTGGAGAGTTTTTTTTTTCTTTTTGGGGCTTGGACTTGGCCAAGGCGCGCGTGGGCGTCAAATGGCCAATCACGCGGATTAATTGCCTGGCGATAAGAAATGTTTTGGCAACTAACAGCAGCAGCAGCAGCAGCGGGGGGGGTGGAAGTTGGCGAAGGGGGTGGTTAAAAAAATGTTTTAGAAAGTAGGGGGGTGGGGTGAGGGGGGGGGGGGGGGGGACTGGACAGCAACTCGAGCTGGCGCAATCCGCGGCGATCTCATTTCAAGTGCAAAAGTGCCGCAAGTGGCAAACGCTAAAATAAAAAAAAAAATAATAAAAAAGGAATATAAAGAAGGTGGCTGCCACAACACAACAGAATTGTGGGTGTAACGAATTCGCCGTCAAATCGCGAACAAATCGAACAAACCGAACACACGAACAGAACCAGACACAAAGATCGTATGTGCTGACAGAGAAACAGAGAGAGAGAGAGAGAGAGAGAGGGAGGGAAAGAGAGGGAAAGGAAGCCTTGCTTCTCACAATGCTCCAAAGTGAAAGCCAGCAAGGAGTGCAGGGTGGGGGAATGTCCAGGGGTGGAGTGCCAGGGTGGCCAGGGATTACAATTTAGACACCGGAAAACAATGAAATTGACAGCGCTTAAGCTTTGGGCGATCATCTGCTCAGCCATTTAGTGGCTATTTGTTGAGAATTCTTTGCGGCGCTGTCTTATTATCAATCGGTGAGTGGCCACAAAAAGGGTTGCCAGGTTGACAAAGGAAAAATAGAGAAAACTGTAAAATAATAAATAAAAAACTAAAATAATTGATAATATGAGGGAGAAGATTATTATTTATATGAAATTGTAAAAGGCAAGCTTAAAACAGTTATAGAGATGGAAAATGAATAAACAAAAAAAAAAATATAGAGTTGAAGTAGAAAAGATACAGGCTTAAGAGTTCAAGATACTTTTATATAAAAAGCTAATCATATAATATATGAACACAAATTTGAACTTAAAGAAAATAATCTTGAATTTATTTTTGTCTCGAATTAAGCACAAAGATTACTTAAAAAAGACTTATATAAAAGTACAACTATATTTATATATATAATTATATGTTTTGTTTTAAAGATAGAATCCTAACTTAAAAAAAAATTTAGACTTATAGAACCCTATAAACTTAATATTTTTCTTGCTTTCAGTCGGGTTTTTTACCTTTTTTTTTTGAAGTTGGCAACCCTGGTCGGGCGCAGTCAACATATTCAGGAAGCATGGCCAATGGAGTCGAGTGCAGGCACAAGAATCACTTGCAAAGTGTTGCCCAAAAATGCCGCACGAACACCGTTCAATTGCATTTAAGAAGCCAAATGACCCCAGGCGCCCCTCAAGAGTGCAGGGGAGAGGGGAGGGGAGGGGAGAGAGGAGAGGAGCAGACTGTGCACAGAGAGTATTCACAACTCAATGCCTGTTTAGCACAGACAGTTGGGGCCAGGTCCAAAACGCATGGCTAACAAGCCTTTTCGCAACTACGGCCACGCCCCTTCCCCCCACACGCCCCTTGCTTTATGTGTGTGCACAAATATTATATAAATATATGTGTACGTAATATATATTTGAGCCTAGACGAGTCTCATTTCGTGCCAGGCATCGATTCCCGCACTTCGATACCATCGCACTCAACGGCAACTGCGCACGCGCAACGTTTGCAATTGAGCTGAAGAATGGGGCAGTTGCGGGAGTTGGGGCATGCTGCATGTGGCATTGTGCATGTGGAATTACCTGGTACTTGAACTGAAATTACAGGCTTTCGCATTTCGTTACCAGCGCTGCGTAGTTATGACCATGTTTGTCTATTCTTATTTTCGGAAACTCTTTTTTTTTCTATTTTTCTTTTTTTCCTTATAAGTGTTTTGGCAAATTCGCAATAAAAAAAATTGCACGTGAGATTCGCTGATAAGTGGAATTTGTTGCATGTGATCTAATGTTGAGTTCTAAGCTGGCATAATGTGCATAAAAGTTATTAAATTATGCGAAAGAAATGTTAGCAAAGGCTTAAAATAAATAAAGGGAAAAATTTATAAATAAAATTAAAATAAATAAATTATTCTTAAACAGTAAATTTGTTATATATTTCAAAATCAACTTTATTACAAAAAATAGTAAAATAGTAAAAATAGTAATATAATTAAATAATAAACAAATTTTAAAAAACTTTGTATATCTCTAATATTAAATTTGTTAAATATGTTAAGAATGTGGTCTCTACGTTTTCCTATACAAAACAACATATTTCCCATATTTATTTTGTACAATTGGAATGTGGATGCTAAGGAAATCATCCCTTTAATGACGATCCTAATAGAAGAGTATAATTTTCAACTAGTTGATGACAGGAATTTCTTCAGACTTTACTTAAAAATTCATCTTTTTCAATATTTAATAAAATATATAATACATTTTTTTTTTCATCATTTCTTTTCATTTCATATTCTTGACTTTTCTAAGAACCTGAAGAAGTTGCAGCCAATTCCAACTAACTCGCAGGTAAGCTTAAAAATATATACTCTCCCATCTTAGCCCCAACCTCTACAACATAGAGAAACCATTTACCCAACTTCCCCATTCTCCAGCTCCCCCTTCATAATATTTACATGCAATAAAAAATTAACATTAAGAGAAAAGTGCGTAGATGAAGATGAATGTGGCAAAGCGCGCACAGTGGGGCAAAACACATGCAGACAAAAGACAATAGCTTAAAAGTGAAAACAAAGGAAAAGAAATATATAAAGGTAAATGGTAAAGGTAAACGAAAAAAAGGGAATTGAAAAATCCTTCACCTTCGTTAATACAAATGACGCCCCAAGAGACCAGGCGCCAGGACCAAGCAGGACACCCACAACAAGATGTCCTCCCGGATATGTTCAAGCGGAAGCTGAGAAAGCGGCTAAAGGAAAAAATCATTTACATGTGACTGAGGGAGGGGGCGGGGGAGAATGCGTGGAGGGATGATTATTAAATGGGTGGCATGTTTAACTATAAAACGCACGCGACAAGGATGAGGCGAGCCAGGACTCACCAGGGTGGGTGCCAATGAAGGACAGCCGGGGATTTGAGTCTGCGGGGGCTGCCAGACAGGGGGCCCTGGACAGGCCAGTGGTGCGACTTGAGGCAGGGGGTGGGGAGGTTGGGGGGGGGGCACTTCCCACGTAAGTGCGGCACTTGAAACCGCCTTAAAGCGTGCACAGCAGCAGCAGCAGCAGGCACTGAATTATGCAAAAGATTTACGCGTTTGGAAAAACTTCTTCGTCCTTTTTTTTCTTCCGCTTTTCCTTCTTCGTTCTGGGGGCGTTCGCCTTGGCCGTCACATTGTATAAACTTTCGAGCCGGACGACGCCAAACGCATCTGACAGTCATACACTGAAGTTATCCTTGAGAGAGATAGAGAGAGAGAGCGAGAGCGAGTGTGCGACAGTTGGCATAGACTTTGGGCCTGAGCTGTTGTCAGAAAAAAAACAAGCGAAATTTGTTGCCGAAGCCAACAAAGCTCACAGGATTACACAGAAAAGTGCTCAGCGGGCCCGAATGGCCAAAGGAATGGTGGAAGGACATTTGTGCGAATTCATTTCGAGCAGAAGAGAGGCAGTTAATCATTTTTGTGCTACCGACTAGTTGAAAAAAGTGCAGAATATAAGATTTAAAAACAACTGTGTGTATTTAAATATTTTTAAATTTATTTCAGTTTTATATATATATATATAATTTTTTTATATTTAAAAGCAAAAGCTAGCAGAATAAATAATTATTTTGATTTAAGCAACCCTAAAGTAATTCATCCAAGCTATTCATGTAATTTACTTAGTTTTCTCGTATCGAGATACTTGACTCTTAACTGAAAACAAATTGTTTTCTCATTAATGGCCAAAACCTCTTTAGCCAAGTTTAGTTTCCCATATCAATAATCGGTCTCTTTGTGGAATCATCAGAGGCAAAGAAGCATCCTAAGAATAATCACTCAATTGAAAGGCAATATGGCGCCTGGCGGTCAAATGGCAATGAAAATCAATATTGAACTCGAACCCCGCGTCGATCCCAGGGAAAGCGTCGATCCCAGAGAACTCGTGAACTTAAATACGTAGCAAATAAATCGCATGCGATAGAAGAAATGAGCATTGGATTCTATTAAAAAAAAAAACAAAAAAAGTGGAGAAGGCTGCCAAGTGAATATGCAAAGAGTGGAGGAGAGAAATAAACTCCTTTGATCCAAGCCGCGGCAGCTGAAGCAGTCGAGAAGTATCCAGAAGACGGCAGACAGGACGGTCAGGTAGAAACCGCGGGCAACACACACACACAAACACACACACACAAACAAAAATCGTTGAAATATTTCAATTAACTTAAAGTGCGCCGCCGTTGCCGCGTGGAAGGACGGAGGATGAGCCAAAGCTGAAGCTGAAGCTGAAGCTGGCTAAAAGCCTGGCTAAAACCTGGCTAAACGTGGCGACTTGGCGGCTCTGGCGTCCGACAATAAACAATGTTTTGACAAATCGCTGAAAATTGAGTGCGCAAAATTATTATTTTCAATTTAAAAATCAAAAGCAGACTCGAGAGTCGAGTCTGGAGTCTTGGAGTCGTGTGTAGGATATTTTATGTATATATGGCCATTAAATTTGCCTTGCCTCACGGCCTGCTAATGATTGCAAATTAAGAATTTAATATCGCGCCCATATAGCATATATAGCATATATATGTATGCTGTTATGTGTGGCATGTGCTTAATAAATTTGCTGGGAAATTGCTTTGGCGAGCAGTTAAAAAGTTGCCCATTACACTAAATCAGCTGGGAGGAGTGTAAAGGAGTTAAGCAGTTTCTGCTGTGTATTTTGACCTTTGGAATAGTTTCACGCCCAGCTGGCGGCGATCGATCGACGCCCACTTCAATCAAATTTTTTGATTGGATTGTTTCGGAAGCAAGTCGTCATTAAATCAAATATCATAATTATCGCTAACGTGCGGGAGAAAGGTCTTGCCAAAAAAACAAAAAAAAAGAAGAGAGAAGCCAGCTTTTGATTAAAATCTAGCATCTCCTGGGGGCAAATTGGAAAAACTAAAGAAATCTAAAGAAAACTAGGAAGCTGCAATGTTCACACATTCACCGAGGCAACTTACCGAGGGTAAACTGAACCGTTAACGTTAACCTGATTACGGGTATTAGAGCCTATAACACAAAAAAAAAAAATAGAGAGCCTCCGAGGAACTTTCCGACGTCGTCTTTACGCATTCACCTGATGTGGCAGCAACAACAATAACAACAACAACAACAACTCTGGTCACTGATCCGTGGCGTGAACTATTCAGGTGTAAGAGAGTACACTTGCTTATTATAATCAGCAGTCAGCAGAGTTGAACGCTTTTCGTTCGCCACGAGAAAAGTCGCTTTCCCAACGTTGGTCAAACAAGAAACTGAAGTGCAGCTCATTAGCCAACAAAAGAAAAGGAAGCAAGCAAAGGCATCCTTATGCTGGAAAATCAATAAAATTAAAGGAAAACGTGAAGGAAAAAATGCGGCACACACACACACACACACACCGCGAATAAGAGTGTGTGCTAATGAGTGGAATGAACTCGCAGGACGACAGAAAAAAAGGAAGTAAGGAAAGAAAATATATTCCAAGTCTGGCAACTTTGTTGGTCCGTGTAATGTGCAAGGAAACTGGGCAAACTCAGCTCCGGAGCACATCTTGAAATTAGTTGGGAATAAGTAAAAAATATATCAAATTTGAGGGGTTGCAACTCTGGTCGAGTTGAGAGAGGAGAGTACATAAAAAGTTGGAGTCTGCCGCCGGGCAAATTATTGATAAACTCCTATTCACAGGCACTTTATAATTCACAATTGAAATTTGGTTAAGATTCAACAGAAATTAAGCTTAAAAGTGGGTTAAAAGGAAATAATTTGGGAAGTGAAAATAGGGAAAGAAAGTGTGAGATATAAAATAAGTAAAAATTGAAAAGATTCTGCTTATAATATAATTTTTAATAGTAATAATAAATAAAATAAATAATTAAAATTTATTCAAAAGTTTGCTGTTTTATAAGACTTTCAAAAATAAATATTTATAATATCTAATGTAAGTAAAATTAAATTAATATAATATTATAAAAAATATATTCAAAAGTTGGCTGTTCTACAAGAATTTCATTATGCATTTTTTGGCTTTATAAAAAGCTTTCACAGTTAGATTTTTCTTTTTCCAATGCAGTTTCTATCGAATCCTCCTCGCAATCTAAAATTGTGTTCACATATAATAAAAAATATCTATTCATCCATTAGTGCTTAATTTATGTTGAAGCACTTCTAAAGCTTCTTTTGTCTATTTTTTTTCTCCTTATTTTTTGCTTAGTAAAGACACGTTTCTCAGCAACAACAACAACAACAACAAAGGAGCGTTCAATTCTCAATTTTCTCCAGTTAACAATGGCTGCGATTGTCTCTGTGTGAGTGTGTCTTTGTGTGTGTGTCTCATGTTAATTGTGAATATGCAAATGGGAATGAGGAATAAACTCTCGCTCTCTCTGAATGCGTATTTAAAAATCAAAAGTGCGTGCGACTGTGCATGTGTGTGTGTGTGTGTAAACTCGGGTTGTAGACTCGACAATATTTTGGTATATACACAAAAAGGACACTGCGTCCCTTATACACACATAGACTGTGTAGAGAATGAAAAAAAAGGACGGGCTGTAATTATGCAAATTAGTTTTAGAGTTTTTTGTGCGACGCAGCCAAAAAGAGAAAAAACAGATCCCAGGCATGTTTTTGGACTGAAACAAGTACTGTATCGACAATGAAATCTATATATATATATATATATATATATATATATCGTATATGTGTGTTGGTGTGTGTATTTTGCATACAGCGATTACAACACGCACACTCATTAATTTTCATCAATGAGCCGCACGGAACTGAGCCGCGGCTTACGACGGCGAATGTGAAATTCGTATTTTGGTATTAGTTGGTATTTTTATATTTTTTTTTTTTTTGCATATAGAACGCATCCTGTGGCATCCTGGGCCAATGACAGGGCTGCTCTCGAATGGGCTGCGCATCATTAATTTTTAGAGCTTAGCCAGATGACAAGCCCAAACAACCAACATACACACAAAATGCGAATGAGGTGGCCTGGCACCTCGAAGGACTCTAAGGACTCTGAGGACGACTTGCCGCTTCACTGGCAAATCCAATAAAAAAGCAGCAGAGCGCAGCGCAACGACAACGACAACAAATAACAGCAGCAGGAGCTGCCAGGAGCAGCCAGGACGAGGCGTGTGTGCCAACGACAACAACAACAACTGCACAAAAATCATTAAAATGTACAAGCAAGGAGGTGGGGGAGGGGGGGGGGCAACTGTGTCCTGTGGGCAGGACAGCCAAACAACTCCTTAAGCTGCTGCCCCTTCCCTTCGTCCTGTGCGTCCTGCGCAGCCTCGTCAAAACATCAAATGGAAGACAGACGCTTTGCTAGTGTTGGCAATATTTATGATATTCAAGGATTTTCTAGTTGACGTTTAGCAAGAAACAGAAAAACAAAAGAGAAAAAAAAGGGAAACAAACGGCAAAGCAAGCAGCGAAAGAGGAAAAGCCAAAAGCGGCTTTCAGAAAGATTTCGTAATGCTGGAAAATCATTAATATTCATCGCGTTCCACAGTTAGAACCAAAGCAAAGAAGAAGAGAGAGAGAAAGAAATTTTATGCATATGCAAAATTCAAATTGGAATAGGAAATGAGAAATGTCAGAAAGTCAGCGAAATTCCACGCAAATCCAATAATATTGAGGCTTAGACTTAGGATGTGGAGAGAAAAGGAGACTTAATAGATAATAGAAATTGAAGGGATAATGGTAGAGAATACCTATAAAAAATTTACTCAAATAGAATAATCTTATTGGGTTTTCAAAAATATTAGTCTGTAAATCTGAGAATATTTAACAACACTGATATAGAATAATATTTTAGTTTATAAAAAAGAAAACTTCCAGCTTTGAAAAATATTTTCTTTTCGAATTTTCTTTAGTTTATATGTCAAAAATTTATTGCACACAATTTGTTTTAATTTAACCCCATTTTTTTTATATGTTCATTAGTTAATAAAGAACTAAATAGTATTATTATAATAAAACAAGGCTTATGCGCTTACAAAATACCCATAATTAAATTCGTTTACTATTTATTACAATTACACAAAAATTATGAAGAAAGCAGCCCAAGTAAATTAAACAATTTTTCATGCTTACACTTTTTGGCAATTACCTACCAAATAATCATATATAAGTTTATATATGTGTATATGTTATATACATATATATGTTTTTTCATAATGTAGTCCATTGCTCAAATCACGCATTTCCGTCACGTTTCCCTCTTCCGGTCAAGCTCATGTCGAACAGCATGTGTTTGCCTCTCGCTCGCACACACACACTCTCTCTGTTGCACTTGTGTGTGTGTGTGAAAATGTTGTTGAATCATTTGCTTGGAAAATGACTTTTTAATATGCGACACACTTTTTTTTTTTTGCGCGCTCGCCTAATTTGAATATTTATCAGAGCCCAAAAAATACGCATGAGAGTCCTTGAGCCGACCAGTAAGGAACGGAAGTGCGTAGCAGTCATTAAGCAAGGCTTTACATGTGCTGACCCCCCCAAATTCCCCTCCCCCTTTCCACTGACCGTTGCACAATGGTCGCTTGAGTGGCGCGCGTGCCGAGTCAAGTGCTGGTCATTCAGCGCCACATGTCCCTGCAGGACATGCAGCTGGCGACCTCGGCTAATTACACCCAAAATGTGCCTTATATATATATATTCTCTCTCTCTATATGTATATATATATATATGCTTAAGTAAACATTCCTTGTTGATTTGCATAAATTACTCGACGCTGGGAAATTAATGAAATCCTGTCAGGACATGCGAGTAGGCGCGCTCAGGTGCCTGGAATGTTGCTCACGTCAGCCTCATAATTACATACTACCAAACGACTTTCTGATGGCTAACGGAAACTGCGCTACAAATGTTGTAATACGCAGCTCGTATGGCCAAGACCAGGAAAATTATTTTAGGGGAAACCCTCGCAAAATACTTAAATGAGTTCAGGTTCTTAAGTATTGCCTACTTACATATGGAAATGAGGTAAGTTTTTTGGTAGTTTTCTAATTATTCTAAAAAAATTTGTTATCGTTAAATTATATTTCTTATATAAAAATATTGCTTATCAATGAAAATATATGATACACTCCTTTTTATATATACTATCTTAATGTATAAATAAATACACAGCAATCTTATATTATTATATTATTATTATATTATATTATTTTTAAGCATATATTTAAATTATCTTTTTTATTAATATCACAATCATAAGATACATTCCCCTGGTTATGTTTAATTATTTTTCTTTATAGCAGACCCTCCCTTCGACTCTCTCCTTTAACCCTCTGACACCCCATCAATTTTGCAACAATGTCACCGCCAATTGTGATGCAAATGTGCAGCGAATGCAAATCGAAATGCGCAAAAGGAAAATTTGCATTTAAAAAAAAAGTGCATTCATTCAGGCAGGCTATTCATAGTCCTTTTTTGCGACTCCTGCGTGTGTGCACACATCAGGACGAGGACGAGGCCGAGGACGAAGGCAACACCCAGCACAACAATAAGCTGAATGCCAAACAATGCGAAAATCTGTTTGCAATCCTTGCACTTGTAGCACACATCTTCCCTCTCTCTCTCTCCCTTTCTCTCTGCTTTGTGCTTCGTGTCAAGGATGTTTGCGAATATGGGAAAAGTGCACCCTTGTTATTTTTTTTGTCGTTTTGGGAAGTGCAACCTCAACGAGGCGGCAATTGCGTAAGGATAATGCACGAGGATTCCTTGCTTTATTAATGGTTTGTTGTCCTGGTTGCCAAAAGGGTTGCATGCAAAACGTGTGTGGGAATTTCGCAAGAAATGCCGTTACATTACCATGACAAGGATTATGTTTTCATTCATTTTTTTTTGATTTGGTAAATTGAAAATATTTGACAGTTGCTTTGGTTTGGAATAAAAAAAATGGATTGAGAATAAAAAAAATGCAATTTGAGTTAAGGGAAAGAATTTGGTTTGTTGAATGTAAAGCAAGATATGTCTAAAAGATTGTTCCTGTAGTTTGTATATATGTATATGTCATTACGGATATATTAAATAATTCTCTTATTATATTATAATCCACAATTAAAGCTCATAACTCTCAGGCCATAACAAGCCCAAAAGTGAGTCCATAAAATAACACGCCTAAGCTCAGACTATCAATTACTCGGTTTGCTAATTGCTCGACAATCGCCATAAAATTCCCCCTCGCCAGAATTCGGCTAATTTATGCACTGCCCAAAGCGAAAAGTCAAATCAAATAAAACTATAAAAAAGCAAATAAACCACTTCAGAGGTCAGCGGGTGAGCTGTCAAACCAGTTGACCCAAAACTGACCACTCGCCCCTGGGCTGGTCAACAACATCAACAACAAGGGTGCAAACAAGCCCAGAACAAAAAACAAATATAGGTGCCATAAAAATCGCATTATCATCTTAAATTTGTATAATGAGGCGGGTTTACCTGTGACCAAGGGGAGACAATTGACTGTTTGTTTGGCTTGTTAAATGACCGCTGGTCAAGGGGTCCGAACCGGTTTTTTAACAGCCGCTGACCACTTTAAATGGGGCGTGAAGATTTATGGATTAAACTGTTAATCAAAGCTGGTCACACTGATTTTTTTTGTTCCAGCTCTTGTCAGCAAATAAACGCAAATTCCAAAAGCTTCATCTTGCTTAAGGGCTGCAGTTCAATGAAGCTAAAAACACACACAACACACACACACACACACAGTCAGCTGGCCACATCTGGCGGCGACAGGGGACACATTATTTTAATTTTAGCCACAAAAATTGCGTTGCTTTTTGTACAGAAAAATACCCCAAAAAAAAATGTTCGAAGGGTGGCCAAGAATAAGAAGGAGAAAAAGCGAAATAAAAATTGAAAATCGTAAAATGGTAACGAACAAGACCAAGAAGAAGAAGAAGAAGCAGCATTAAATGAGTCTAAATAATTTATGCCCAGCGCGCAAAGTGTGAGCGAATGCGTGTGTGGGGGTTGGGAAGAGGGGGCGGCGTGGGGGCGGGGTTGGGGGTCGTGGCAGTGGCTGCGACATGTGCGTGCGTCAAATCTGCTCGTTTCTAATTTTTTAACATTTTTTTTGGGTGGAAAATGCCCAGATATTGTCTCGGGCAAGGCAAAAGTGAAGAAAAAAAAAAAAAACAGCAACCCCTGCGGCAAGTGTAATTCCCCCAGCCACGCCCCCTGCCCCTCGTTTTAAGCATACTACGCACTGTATATATATATACGTATATGGCCCAGACATTAATATTTGTTCTCATTTTTTTTTTGGTACTTGGCAACGCGCCCTTAACGCATTTTTTTAATGCGCTCAGCAAGTGCCTTAACGTGTGTGTGTGTGTGTGCGAGTGTGTGTGTGTGTATTTGCTCATTAAGCAAAAACAAAGTTAAGCAAAAGTTTTTTAACATCTTCAGACATTTTTTTGGGTTTCCGTTTTACGTTTGTTTGTACGTTTTTTTTTCTTTCATTTTTGCGCTTCCTGTTGAGGACTTTTCCCATCTTTTTTTTCATATTTTTTCTTTTGCCTTTGCATGTGCGGCCATTGTTTTCTAATTGGAATACAGGGTGTTTCGGGTGAAGTTAGTTAAGCATAAGTGTAGTTAAAGTTAAGTTGGGTTATTTTATAGTTATATATTAAATTATATTTATAAAAATTAATAACTACCCATTTAGAAAAAATTTTTAAAATACCTTTTTAAACATCTTTTTTATACTCTTTAGTTAGCTTTTGGGGCACCCTGTTTTGTCACCCACTGCCCAGTGAACTGAACCTTGCACACTGTGTCTGAGGTCGCTCATTAATTTTTACTTATCTTGACGTCATACAAATTTTAATACTCTCTTCAATTTGTTTATCTACGTGCTCACTTGTAGTTCTTTATACATACATAAATACAAATGTACGCAAGAGTTTATAAATTTTGTTGGGTTTCAAAGTCCCAAATGAAACTCATAAGGTGAACTTGTTTTTTGAGTTTAAGTTAAGAAAAGAAATATTCTGCACTTAAGTTAAGTAAAAGGAATAGTTTCTTCTACAAATTAGAGTAGAATGCTTTGATAATTTGAAAATGACTATGTAAGCCTAAGCTGATTTACCAGCTCTTGGCCCAGCTCCAGCCAATTTCAATCTGAGCGTACATTGAAAAGGACGAACCAAAGTAAAACCAACTCTTGCCTTAACTTGGCTCTGGTTCACCACAGACAAGTAGACCACATCATAAGTTCGCTTTTATTTCTGTACATTTTAATAATTTTCATAAGCCTAATAACCGTTATGCGCCCGCGACGCCATCTTGCAAATCAAAGTTAACGGTTAAAGTGGCCACGTCAACAGCAGCGACGTCGACTGCGACAGCGAAAGTCAAACCAAAATTCGCAGTATTTCATTCGCGGCGAGTAATTACGCATTCAAGTAGAAAAAGTTTATCTCTTGTCGAAAAATTGAAAAATTTTCATTTCATAAAATGAGATTAAAAGCGCGACTAGCCAAGGGAAAAGGGGGCGGCGAAAAGGGGGCGAGGTTGTAGTTGGAACCGCCGCAAAACCGCAGGAGCTCTCAATAGAAGGGCTTTTGGCTTAAATCTAAAAAGTTTACTACCAAAATATTTTTAAGAAAATTACCAGAACGTCAAAGAAAACACAGCGGGGGGTGGAAGGGGGGAGGTGGGGGAAAGGGGTCGCGGGTTTTTGCGGCAACTCAAAAGCGAAATAATAATGGCCGCCAAGGCGGCTTTCGCGTGGGGGAAGGGCAAGGGAAGGTGGGGTAAGCAGCTCCCAAAGGAGCAGAGCAAGCAAAAAAGGGTTGGCGCAACGGAAGCTGAAGGCAGCTTAGGCTCACAGAATGCGGCGACAGTCTGGCAACGCCAAAAGTATCTCATCCTCCTTTGCTGCCATACGCACTTTTCAACCCTTTTTCGCGCTGGCGGGGAAAAATTGCGTAAAGTGCGAGGCAAATATATAAACATATATACACATGTATATATATTCTGTTATATATAGCTGTACATAATGTGCTTGCAAACTGTTTCATTTTACGCAACAGAAGCTCGTGCGGAGTCAACAATTTTTGTGGGTAGTTGCCAAAGGGTTGTCGCGAATGTTTCATTTTCATTTTGGCAGTTATTGGATTTCAAAATGAAATCCATTTGATGGCAAACGAAGCTTTGATATATGGGATACACGTGGTTAAGGCGTGCGGTAGTTAAATAAATTAACAGCCTCAGGACAAGCACAAAAAAAAGGACGCGGATGGGGGAAGGGGGACAAGGAAGGTGGACGAGGTAATAAAAGTGTTGCTCAAGGCTTGGCGGAAATTGTCACCAGGGAGCTGCTTTGTTGGAGCCGTGCAGCCATTTACATGAATTAAAGATATTTCTATGCAATGAATTCCAATTAAAGAGAAACTTTCCGAAAGCAACTCGAGAGTTGCGCTAAAGGGTTGTCACGAAAGTTCACTTAGAACAATTAATTTCTTTATTTTCCACATTTCCCATATTTGTTAAAATTTCTATTCAGCTGAAAAAGCTTTAACATTGGAAGATAATTAAAAAAATAAACACGGGAGAAAACTAAGAAAAGATCCTAATTTAAAAATATTTATATGTATATATTATACAATTATATTTTATTGTACATAGAAAAATTAATATTAATGTAAAGCACGTTTTTTCAAATAGGATAAATAAGTGTAAATTAGTTTAAAAGCTTTTTAGATAAGACTAATATATAAATATTAAAGAGAAATCAAATTAATGTGTATATAAATTTCAAATAAATGCTATAGACTTAAGATTTATATAAAAATATAATATATTTTAATAAGAAAAAGTGGCAAACATAATCTGATGTGTCAATATAAAAAAAAATGGTATACGCTTAAAATTCATTTATTAATATATTTAATTTTTAATTAGAGAAGCCCCTTACTAACACTTACTTTAATAAAACTCTATTAATTAAAATGTTCCTATGATAAAACATCTTCCAAATCCTTTTCCACACACACAACCAACAATTGCGTCGGCAAAACAAACCAAAAAATATAATTTGCCATCTGCAGAGCCATAAAATGTAAGCAGGACATAAAACAGCATCCCAATAGAAAAAAATGTAGATGTAGCCAAACAAAATCTGCGGCAGCTGCAACAGAAAAAAAAAATAAGCAGCGGGGTAAGAGGGAAAAAAAGAAAATTTGCATATATGAAACGAATTGCTGAAGCGGGCAACATTAAGCATAAAATAGAAAAGAGGAAAAAAGGATGCTGCGCACTTCACATGACAGGCTGGGGAAATCGAATAAAATGGGAAATCATTTAGGCAACAAAGCCAGAAAGGTGGCAAACGCTTTTGATATGCAAATTGCAAAAATTTCGAGTTATGCACAATTGAAATGTAATGAAAAGCTGATTTTGATTTGGCACGTAGCCGCGCACAGGTAGCAGCCAACAAATGCACGCCTCACTGTACTTCAACCAGCCAGAAGTGGGGCTCTCAGCAGACCCTTCCCCTTGAGCCTCTGGTAATCCCTTCCAAATGAAAAATATATGAAATATATTTAGTGGGATTTCTTTAGTGTTTTCGTTTTCAACAAACACACACCACACACACACACTTACAAAATGGCGTCTCGCAACTTGAACTAATCCAATTTATTACAGCTCCATAACTTTTTCCTATTTGCTCCCTTTCCACACTCGACTAAATGCGTCTTATTAGATGAGTGTGTGCGTGTGTTGTGTGTACGTGTGTGTGTGTGGCATGTTTACCCTGCTTATATGAACTTTGACTTGCCCCCCACACACAAGAAAGCAACTCCCCCATCCCACTTCAATTTCAAGCTTCTATCTCTGCCTTTTATGATAAATTGCATTTAGCAACCACCGACGCCCAACGCCGCCACCACCACCACCACCACCACCTCCAGCACCACCGCCACCGCCTCCGCCACCCCAACTGCCGCTGCCACCCTCTCTAAGTTGATTTTACACACTGCTCAGCAGGGGGAAGTGGGTGGAGTGGGGGTTGGGATGGGGGTGCGTGTGTGTACGCACATGCGTTGCCTCAATTGTTGCTGCTGCTGCTGTTGTTTTTCCAGAAAGGATTCAACTAGCATTAGATTCCTAGATTTCATTTTTCACCCTCGGGCAAAAGCAGCCAAAATGGCTGCAAAAAAATAACTACAATCATATAGACATACATATGATAGTTGTCTTGGAAAACTTAAGTTGCCTGTACCCAAAATTATATGAATTTTTATATGCCAATTAATATGCTAAAACAAAGGTTCTGCATATTAATCACAATTATCTATCCGCACTCAATATTCTATTTAAATTTATTTCAAGGCTGGTCTTTCAAAGCAATTAAATATATTTTATGTTTTCCAAGGGTTTTCCATTGCCAAAATGTAAACGGGAGAAAATTAGACATGTAAACTTCCACAGATCCCTATAAAAAGTACTCTTCCCGGATTTTCATCTCATCAAAAATCATGCAAAATTTCGGAAAAAATATGACATGTAAGCTTCCCCAGATCCCTATAAAAAGTACTCCTCCCGGACTTCAAACTTCAATAACTTTGCCAAAATTCAAACGATTTTAATGTTTGAGGCCATTTTGATCATTGTTTGGCCTCTTTCTTCATTCAATCAGCGAGAAAATAATTATATTATATATATTATATTCTATAAATATTTACTATGAATATAATCTTAAATATTATGTTTTACATGCAAGTACTTATATACTTTATTATATTATATATATTGTACATAATACATAATACCCTACAATTTAAGCTCATATCTGTCCAGTCCCATCCTTACCTTGATAGCTTGAAGCCCTTAACTTTTGTTTACCGAAATTTGCTCTTATGAAAAGCACAATAAAAAAGTATCTGCAGCCACTGTCTAAGTCTATATGCACAGACTGCTTTAACTGGCTTTCGGCTTGGCCACGCCCCTTTTCAGACCCTCGCCCAAGTGACAAGAAATTGCATAAAAATGTGTTTACACTTTATCCGCAGTAGCCGAAACGGCAATAATAATAATTCTCGCCGTTTATAGATTTTGGAGCGAAAATATTTGTTTTGGGCATCGAAAGCAAACGCTTTTTAAGAAGAAAGGACGCTTATGGATGTCTATATGAAGGGAGTTGATTTTCGAGCTGATTTCCCGCTGACAAATATCGCGTGTTTGTGCTGATCCTGCGGAGTGGAAAGTGCATTTTCAGTTTGCGGCGTTCGTCTGCGAAAACAATGAAAAATTCATGCAAATGAAAAATAAATGCACACAAGAAAAAGCCAAAGGATAAGGCCAGCACGGACCCGCAAGGAGCTAGCGCCGAGTGCCACAAAATAGAAACACATTTCATGCAGTTTTTCGGCGAGTCCTTGCCTGCACCAGGTCCTTTGTCTGTGCCAAGGATTCACAATTTCAATAAATTATGCAAAATTGTTCGCGGTTTTCGCGCTTTTCCTTTCTCTTTTTTTCTTTTGGTCTGGCCACATTTTCCTTGCTGTTTTATTCAAATTTTGTGTGCATTTTTTATTTGCTAAATAAACACAATTTTTAAGCGCAGCGCATGAAATTTATTTCCACCGAAAGACAATACAAATCTCAACCCTTGCTCCTGCCAGGGGGTTGCAGCTTCCAACAGGGGAACCCAAATAATCCCCTACACAATATCGAGGGATCACATGTCTTTGTTCATCGATCGCGTAGGTTCAGGTAAGCGATATATGCAAATTAGTTTGATTAAATATGCTAATGAGGAATAGTTCAGCGGGGTCACCTTCGAACGAGGTCGAAGGGTGCAGCCAGAGAAAAAAACAGACAGCTGCATTTGCAATTGCCGCATTTGTTCCGATCGCTTCGGGCCGACTTTAGTTCAGTTAAGTTCAGCTCAGTTCACCTTCTGAACTCGCACCGAAGAGACGTCAATTGCTTCATCGAACTGATCGAAGAAAAGTAATTGAAGAAGAGAAAATACTGAGTAGGTTCTTCTGCAGTAAAAGTGAGTCTAAGAAGTATAAGAAAGAAAATCATAATCTCAACATAAAAGCATGTAAGAAGACAGCACTAAGGAGACTTCGTAGAGGAAAAGACTAAATAATAAATAGAACCTATAAAGTGAAGATAATCTTGGTTTTCTGTATATCAGTTTAGACTTATTTGGAATAGAGCTTTTCTTATTGCCCAGTTTCAAAAACTAACTAGCCTATAAATATAAATAAAAGATAAGACTTAAGATAACAAAATTAGCTTTCTTATAAAACAAATCTAGACTACTTTTAAAGAAGCTTTTTTCAAGTTTTTACTAGAGGGCTAAGAAATGTATAAATTCCAGGACTTAGTACGTTAAAGAAGGGTCTTTAATGAAGCGAGATATTTGTTTTCCTGTGAATCAGTTTTACGCTTTTCTTTTTTGCCAATTTTGGGAAAACTAATCCGCTGCCGCCCTTCACTTTTGCCCCGACGAAAAATAATTGTGTTCGGCTTCCGTGGCATTTATTTTTAACGAGCAGCGCCAATTGGGCAACATGTAAGCCTTTCTAAAGGCCCACTGCAATTAGGTGCGCGTTGCGTAGACAGCTGAGGTTGAGGCTAAGACTAAGGCTAAAACTGGCAGCAGCGTGTTGGCCACATGTACAATTTTCAATTTTTCACTGTTAGATAGATAACTGTGATTGCGTGGCTCGAGCAGCGTCATAACTAGATAGAAATTACCAACGGACCGTGGCACGAGCTGCGGCTGCGGCGGTTGCAACCTGCCACATCCCTGATCCGAGATCGGTTTCGAACTGTGTTCGATCTTTGTGCAGCAGCCAGAATACAAATGATTATGTTTATACTATTAAAGTAATTTAGTAAAAATGACGCCCAGCCAAAACGAGATGATCCCCAACAACAACAACAACCACAAGAAGAACGATCTCTGATCTGGCTGATGATCGTTGGGTTCTGGTCAAAGTCAACCGCTTTAGCTGGCGGGTTAAGCAGCCTGCTGTCTACTTAAGCGTAATCTGAGTATGGCACAGCGATCAGTTGCGATCAGTTGCGATCCGAGCTGCGATCGATCGTTGAAGCTTTATCACAACATTTTGTGGCATAAACAAAAAGATGGATTGGTGTGGTCAAGTGCAGTCAGCCCGCTTCACCTCTTGGCTGGTAGCCAAGGTGCGAGATCTGCAAATAATGTGGCAAGCCTGTCTGCCTGCCTGCTCCAGCTGGGGCCCATGTGTGCCGCTTGGCTGAGCTCCGCGATCGTTAATCGAAATCGCACTCGGCGAGGCCTCTTCTCGGGTACAGCTCTATTAACCCCCGGTCGTTGATTTGGTGATAACGATCGCAATCGCAATCGTAGCGGTACTCTAGGTGCAACACATGTTGCACTTAAGCCACCACTTAAGCCCTGCCCCCCTTCCCCTTTCCCCCTTCCCTCAACCCGTGTCCACTTACGTGTGTTCTAGTCTATTATTTTCTCCAATTTAGAAAATAGTTTTTCTCCACTCCAAATTAGTATGATCGTACGTTCGTCTTGTTAAGACCTCTTGGCTTGAACAGCTTACAGACGCTTGGCCAACATGTGTTTTGGCCCCTACATGGTCCCCAGATTGAAGCTGCTTTTTATGCCACTTGCTGTTTCCGCATAGCTGAGTTAAGGTTTGAACCGTGTTTAACTTTAAAGCCAACTTTGCTTAAATTTTAACAGCTGCTTTCATAAATACATAAGTTTGACTAGAAGAAGTTTTCATTTGTCAGTCTAAAATACCCCATTTATATTTATTTAAAAAGCAATCAAAATAAAATTAAGCCTTTCAGTACACAATATAAACTAATATAATTTAAAGGCTTCAAAAATCTTTCAATAAGCAAAGCTACCAATTCTATATGTTTATATTTATACCCCTTATGTATACCTATTTCCATACAATAAAAAGCAAAAGAAAATGAAGTCCTTTAGCTGTTTAATGCACCTATGCAAAGCTACGTTTATAAATACATATATATTTATATATCTACTTATTAAATCCATACTCATAAATATGCATGGACTCCTCGACTCGAATTGTGTAGAGGGAGTAGCTCTAATTACAATCAAAGGGAGGGAGTTTGGCAGGAGCACCAACGAAATGAAATCAAATAAAAAAAAAAAACAGTAGACAGACAGAGTAAAATGAAAGGCCTAACCGAAAAAATTAAGTGGCATAAATATGCATGACGAAGCCCTTAAAATACAAATCCAAATGAGTGTAGAAAGAGAAAAGAATTTCACCCCCGCCGAAAGAAAGTTGTTTGCTTAGTTGCCGTGTGTTGCCAAAAGTATAAAAAAATAGAATAAAGAATGGAAATAAAATACAAAAGCTATTTAATCGGGCGAATGCAACTTCTCGCATAACCGGAAAAAGGTTTACAATTAAACAGACAAACAGAAGGAAAAAAAATAACGTTTACCTTTCGGATGGCATTTTCATGTATTTTGCGGGCTTTGCGGTTCATTGATTAAAATCAAACTGTTTATTAGCGCCAACCCTGGCTAAGGGCACAAAATAAAAAAACAGCCCCTAGCGACGTCTGCGTGTGTTTGTTTAATTGAGTTTTTCGGTTTCTTTCGTTTATTTATGTGTTTTTTCATTTCTTTTTTTTTGTTGTAATATTTGCATTGTGGGTTTGTCATTCTCATTAGTGCATAAATATCGCAGCGAGCAGGATACGAGGCACTTATCAAACGTCATATATCATTCACTCAACCAACGAGCCATTCAGGCAGTCAATCATTTATTTATTCATCAATTTAGCCATCTATCTTTGTTTGGTTTGATGATTTTAATTTTAGATTAGTTCTCCAAAAATAAAGAAAAAATAATACAACTAATACAAATACCAGTCAAATATATATTTGGCATTTGCCGTCACATATCAAGCTATCGACGGGGCCTGTCAACGAGCTCATGAGGTTTGCATTTGGTTTAATATTTGGCTTGCATGGTTCTGGTTACTTAATTTAAAAGACACCCAACGATTATTGGTTTGAAATTGCTTAGAACACGCGATTCTCCTCTGCAGCCATTTCTCCGCGGGCTTTTTTTATTGGGTCCCCCACTATTTATTTTTGTACGCTCCACTAAATCGGTAGGCGTTGATCCAAAGAAACGATTTTCTTTATTTTTTTTTTTTTTGCATTTGCCAAACTAGTCAACATATCAGATTGATATTTTAGTGTGTGTGTAAAAGAGAAACAAATTTAAATGCTGAACTAAATTTGGATTTATATTTGTGCTTTATATGAAATTTAAAAGGCACTTCATTGAATTTTAGTTTATTTAACAGGCACTTCTTTAAATAAGCATGTGAATAGTAAATTTAAAGGGATCTTTTTTAAATGGAAGCAATTAAATTGAGTAAACTTAAAGGGAAATTTACAAGCAACATGATAACTTTAACAGCCTCTTTAATCAGCTTGTACTAGCTGATAAATTGTGTTGCTTATTTAATTCACTTTCTTAAGAGGGCAGCAAATTCTGTTAACCAAAATTTGTTCAAATTAAAGCACTGCCATAAAGTTTTGTAAACTAAAAGCAGCACTTACCAGGAACATGGCAACTTTAACAGCCACCTTTTTAAATATACATTTAATACAAGCTGACAAATTATGTTTCCTTTCCTTTTTTTTTTTTTGGTTTTTCTTTATTCAAAAAGAGACACCAAAAAGCAGTTGACTTTTTTAGCGGCAACAGTTTGCTGGCCAAGTTTATTGTTCGTCAAGTTGCCAGCTGGTTGCAAGCAGCGTAAGTTGCATGCATATGTCTGCTCTTAACCAGCCTTTCAATATAATTCAATGTCGTTCAAAAACCAAATCCATTAATCTCGCCACTCGCTTCAGGTTTTCAGCCTCGTGCAATTTGTGCTACTTGTTGCTGCTGCTGCCGCTGTGGCAACCTTTCACAAAGGAGCCACAAAGCAACACCTTTGCTGACCAACAACAACAACGGCAACAAGAATTTGGTATCTTTTTACCTTTTATGATGCGATTTGCATAGCGTTTAAGTTGCCGCATCGCATCGCTTCACGTCGCATATTAATATTTGAGTCGCCATCCTTTTATGCCATGTTCGGTTGCACATCTCGAGGAGTGGGTGCCCCAGGTAGCTGCCACCGGTAGCCACTGGAAATTCAAGTTCGCAGTTCTCACGTGACACGAAAATCTTTTTTGTGCGCAACAAGTTTAACAAATTCTCAGCTGATAAATGATATCGCATACAGTTCTTGACTCCGATATGCATAGAGTCGTTGCTTCGGGTCATTAATAATTGTTGTGGCTGCTACCTTCTGCTTTCTGCCTTCTGCCTTCGTTCATGCCACACGAAGCTGGTGGCCTTTGTTGAATTTAAGAGTATTTAAGTTAAATTCGTGATTTGATAGAAACTCATATCTAAACATGGTCTTAACTTTTTTTCTCTTTTACAGCTGCTACAAACCACATGCCGATCCACACACACGATAAGCCGCACAACCAAAAGCTGTCACTTGACACCACACACACCACACACACACACACACACACGATAAGCGATCTCAGTTGGCACTTGGGAGTGATGATGGATTATTGGTACGTGTTGCCAGGCCAGGTTCGAGGATGTGGCAACTGATTTACCTAAAACACACGAGACTCATTAATCCTCGACTGCGGCAAGGACCTTTATTTGCCACGACTCATTTGTGCTAAAAACTTTTGCGGCTTGATAAATTGCCACACACAGACTGAAAATCTCCTGCCTGCGGGCAAAATAAAACAACCTAACAGACAAATATGTGAGAGACTCCAGCTGAAGTTCAGCTTTTTTTACAGTATTTTTTTTTATTTGAGCTGTGTCTCAACTTTTGCGATAGGTAAACACTTAACACGTTTTTGTCAGTGATTTAAATCCTCTCCCTTCCTTTCACCTTCTCTCTCACCTTCATTCTCTGTTTATTTGTCAGGCATTTAATCAAGTGGGAGTTTGGCAAAAGGTTTCCTCTGATATGCAAATACTTTTTGGCAGCGTTTTTAATGCCATGTCCTTAGCATTGTGACATCCTGTTTGTCACGTTATTTCGTCAAATTTATTTCGTTTGTTTTGAGCGATTGTCACGTTTTTGTGATTCCTGATTATTTAATGCCAGCGACTGAGTTAAGATGATAAAAAGCTTTAAGTAACATAAGCGGCTGGCTAAAACTTAAATCAATAATATTTAATTGGTAAATGTTGATTAAAGTTATTCTTTCCTTTCACTTGAATCCTCCTCACATATATATCTATCTCGAATTTATATACCTTTAATCAATGCAAATTTACTACAAATTTTAAGTAAATACAATTTAATCCGACACTAAACGAATGCAACTAAAACAAATATATATATATATATCGAAATTCAGGCTAATTTAGTCAGAGTCACTTTCGTTTTCACTAGAGATCGCCTCCAGCTGATCGTCGTCCTTCAGCAGATCGTCCTCGCTCTCCTCAGATTCACCCGAATCCGAGAAATCGGAGAACGTTGAGCCTGTGTGCAAGGAGTCGGCTGTCGAAGCCGCCGAAGCAGAGTCGGCATAGTCCAGACCATCCTCCTCATCCTCCACATCCTTGTCCGTCTCAGGCTCTGCCCCATCCTCATCGTCATCCTCTTCCTCTTCCTCACCCCCATCTACATCCTCATCCTCATCCTCATCGGTGAACAGTATAGAATTCTCCAGATCGCTTTCCGTATCGAGCTCCTCTCCGATCGCATCGTCCTCATCCTCGTAGCTCTACGTGGGCGTGGTTAGAATGAGGCTAAACACAAAATTAATTTCCTACTTGCCAGCGGATATAAAAGTTCCTTGTTCATGGTCTTAATATCGTTGAGCTGCTGTAGCAGCTTTTTCCGCTCCATCGCGTGATATTCGCGCTGGGACTTGCTCTCGGTTTCCAGTTCGTGATTCCGTTTGCGCAGCTGGAACATTTCGCTGAGGACCTTGTGCTGCTTGTTCACAATGGTGGTCATCAGCTGCTCCAGATTCTGGACGGTCACCTCGTACTCCTGGAGCTTCTTCTTCAGCAGCCAGTTCTCGGCACGACAGTCGACCAGTTCCGAGACACAACCCGCTATCTTCGTATCATCCGTCACGGCCTGCGTCGAGCTGAGGGGTATTTTTTCTTTTAGATCTTTTATCTTTTATCTAAAAGTAACTTTTGGGGCTATTTACGGATCACGGGTTCCCTCGTTCGGAGCTGCTGGCGGGGCCAATGAGAATCCGACAGGTTCTCCGCTGCCATTTGACAGGGGCGAGTTGCCAACTATGTATTGACAAATACAGGACATTTCTTTTTGGTTGTACGGACCGAGTTAATATATCAAGTTGAAAGCACAACTTTATGTGCTAAACTAATGTAATTTTCACTGTTCGAACATCAACATTTCAATTGTTTTAAAACAAAGCCGACATGATGCGTCCAGCCAGCAGTCGAGTCCCTGGCGATAGTTGCTCCCTATCGAAGTAAATGCATTTTATGGTCTCAAACTCGAAGGACTTCAATGTGAACACTTTACGACTTGACATTTTCACACTTTGTTGGCTGCGCTCCTGCAAACTCTGGGCATGTCCTTGTTGCTGCCAGCCTGCATGTCCTGCCCCTCCTTTTTTATTTTTGGCTTTTTGGATTCTGTGTCTGGGCGGTTTTTTTTCCCATTTTTTTTTTTTTGTGGATTGAAGTGCAAAATTGGTTTAAGTGTTTGCTAAATTGGCAGCAAAATGGCTTTTTCAATTTTATACTTAACGTTTATATTCAAAGTGACGCCAGGAGACAGACAGATAGACAGACAGACTTGCAACCCACAACTTGCAACATAAAAACTAACAATTTGAATTTGGCAACAAGTGAAGTCAATTGTTTTATATATGTGCTTCAAGTTTGTTGACTTTTGTTGACTATTCTTAGCTGGGGCTACTTGTAATTACAAAAGCATAAATAAAAATAATAGCGTATAACTTGTGCACTCTGCCACGCCCCCTGCGCCCATTTCACACGCTAAACGGGGCCACAAAGAGCTCTTAACTGGTCTCAGTCCGGCTAACACATATCATTTATAGCCGCGATAATCATGGCTTACACCCATGCATCCGCTTTTAGACACACATATATTTTATTTAACAGAACGGATCCGAGGGTGTGGAAGGGGGAGGGGGGAGGAGGGAAGTTGAGCTCTTGCGAATGCGAGAACTTTAATCGTGATGCCTAAACAACGCCAAATTACACACCAGAGGGCGCTACGCAACCGCATGTTAACATAAATTTGTTGCGCCTCTTCTGTGCGGACTGCCCCCAAAAGAAACCAGAGGAACTCTGGCAGGGGCAGGCGAAGGGGGCGGGGGGCAGGGGCAGGGGCAGGTGTGGCATATAGAAACGTTCAACTTTAAACTAGGCAACACATGCAGGCGAGCGCACATTTAAAAAGGCATAAGTCATACATGGCTAATAAATTGATTTGCCAAAGTGGATTAGAGGTCAATGCTATGCTGCAAAAACAGGGTGTTCCTTTTTGGAGTGTGTGCTTAGAATGGATGAAAATGTAATGGGAAAATCTAGAATGTAATATAGAAATGGAATTTATATTATAGCTATATACAGGGTGTGTTACCATGTTAAGCTCTTGTGAAGAGGGGTATCATTTATTTATTTACTTGATATACAGGGTGTTGTAAAATTAATAATTAATTAAAACTAGAGTAATTCATAATAGAATATCATTAAAATTGAGCACAGAGCTTATATTAATGACATAGAATAACATACAGGGTGCTTCACCATGTAGTGTCAACCAACTCAAGTGACTTTAATCAAGTCTATATATAAAAATATGCACTTGAAGTTAAATTAAGCTAAGTCCAATTTACTTTTAGTTTATATCACATTTAAAAAAACACCCTGTAATAATGAAAAGTCTGCCTCAGCTTAAGCTCAACTATTTTTGGCCTAACTATGTGTGCATTTGAAAGAAAAATGTTTAGCACACGGAAACATGAGAAACCCACCGCAAAACTCTGCACACACATATACATATTTTTATAGAGAGACAGAGAGAGAGAGAAAGAGTAAGAGAGAGAGGGAATGAAAACGCTTAAAATGCCAGTTTGAAGTCTATTATTTGCTGGACACGAGCATATATTGATTGCATCGCCAATCGCAGAGGCAGCAGCAGCAGCAGAGAAGGAGGAGTGGGAGGGGGAAGCGGGAGGGGGAAGGGGGGTCAGTTTGGGGCAGCAAAGAGCAAATTGCTTCAGCAAATACAAATACAACAAACTGGGCAAATCACATGGTAATGGATGCACACACTATGAAGCAGAGAACCGCAAGGAAAGAAAGAGTTGAAAGAGTTTCGAATAACTGAAACTTGTTTGGCTGTCTTGGCCAGGTCTGAACTGAGTTGGCGGCTTCGTGTAGCCTGAGCATTTAGCGTCTTGATCGGTTTATCACCGATTAATTAGAGTTTGATAAATACGCGCACGCCGTGAGTAAATAAATCATGACAGCCAAGCCAAGGAGTCGGAGGAAGAGGAAGGATTCAAAGGGTAAGAGTTGCAGGTAAGAGTTTCAGTTCGGGCTGTCACTTTTTATCTTTTTTTTTTGGGGGGTGCTGCCAACTCATTTGCATATATGCAGAGCTCAAAAATATAGAAGAAGAATAACAAAAGTAGCAGACCAAAAAATAAAGGTAAAAATCTTTTTGCACTTTTCGCTTTTCGCGTTTTATTTTTGATTGTTTTGGGCTGTCGCTGCTTTTGACATTCGCACAAAAGCCATTTAACAGGGGCGTGGGCAGCAGAGGGGGCCGCAAAAATATCTTTGAACATTTGCGCTGTGTGAGCATTAATTATGAACAACAACAACACGAAAAAAATAAAAAGAAAGAAAAGGATAAAGAAAAGAGTCCTTTGAGATGCGTCTGACGTGAGATCTGAGTTGTGACTGCTGAAGTTGAGTTTTCTGTAGCTGTAGCTAATTTTTGGCTGGCTTTTCAAAGGTGCTTTTCTGAATTATTCGCCCGCCGCATTCGAAAAAAGCAAATGCAATTTTTGTTGTTCAATTTTTGTACACTTGACTTTTTTTTGTGCATTTTTATTTTTGGGTGCCCTTGGGGAGGAAACCCCATTTGAGCATAATTGGGGGCAGCTTTTCTTTCCTTTTTTTTGGTGTTAATAAGCTCGCATGAAATGGTGAAGATATCCTTTAAAAGGCATATTATACTTTAAATTGTATAACAAATATAGAATAGACTGAATTAGTAAAAGAAAATAAATCTAGTCAATAAATCTTTAATATATTTCATAAGCTTTATGTCAAAGCAAAGTTTGTTAATACAAAAATATTATTATGATTTTTTAGATCTGTCATCCTTCCTCTAAAAACTAATAACAAATTCTATAAATTTAAGACTTTCCAGCTATATGATATCATAGCCTCTGCTTTGCTTTTCTTTTTTTTGCTCAGCCACAAATATTTCACTTTGTTATTTGTGCTATTGAGAATTCGTTTTTTTGAAAATATTTCATTTAATTTGATGCTGGCTGCTTGGTTATATTTTCTTTTTTCATTTTTCTATTTTTTTATTTTTAATTTGCCTTTTTGCGTAGCCACATTTACGAGTTTACGAGCTACGGAATGAAATGTCTTTGGTTTATTACCGCACAGAACTGCAGAAGCGGCAACAAAAGTTAGGAGGAGGTTATTATTATTACTCTCGACTCGGATTGCAGTAGCAATAGTTGTTCTTGTTGTTGTTGTTGTTGTTGTTATTATAGTTGTTGTTGTTGTTGTTGCGTACTCTATGGAACTATGATTGCTACCTTTGCTGCTGCATCGCATTTCGGCGTCTTTTATTCTTGCCCATGGCACTGGCAAAAATGTTGACCACTTTCTGCTTGGCAGCACTCTCCACTTTACTCTCTCCCCTCTCTGAGTCCCTGCCCCTTTTCCGAGCACTTCAGCTCAGCCGTTGACCATTTTTGCCTGGGCACTTGGACTCCTATTTGCTTCTCTTATTGTCGCACTAAAATTGTGCCCAAGATATCTTCACTCTATATACCCTGTACAAACTGGAAGAGGGTATATGGGTGCAAAGGGAAAGAATTAAAAAAATAGTACAATTTTATCATTTACTTATCCATATCATAATCAATAATTATCGATTTAAAGGCAAAGAAGAATATATTTGCAACAGCTTTTAGATGTCTACAGGGTATCTTCTCGTCCAGCACACTCGATCAGCTCACTCCTACTTGTTGTGTTGAATGAAACTGGGGCCAAAGTATTTGCGGTTTTTCACATCCTTTTGCACAATTATCCAGATTTCAATATTACTGCGTCATAAACAAAAACTGAGTGCGACGTCGCTTGAGGTTCGTCCCCGTTCGAAGGATGAGGGGTGGAAGGGGGAGGGGGAAGGGGGGTAGTTTACTCCTCTCGTTGTATTGTGCACAATGCTTTTATTATTTCTATTATTTGTGTTGAATGAAGGAATTTTAAGTCAGTGCCCAACCCTTATACCCTAAGTTCAGCATCTTCTTCTGCTTCTTCTTCTTTCTTGGGCGCCGTTTATTTATGCAACCGAAGAGCAGCTCGTTATGCAGCTAACCGCAAGGCGCACTAAATCAAGCAAAGGAAATTATATTCCATTTCTATTATTTTCGGAGACTGGCAAATTCCTAAATATAAATGTCTTATCATGACTGAAGAGGAGCCCAAAAAGAAAGTAAGTGAGGAAGGCTTTCTATTCAGTTTGTTAAGCTGGTATTTATAGTAGAGAAGCCTAGCTACAAATATTCCCTATTTAAGAATTACTCAATTAATAAATTAAAGTTGCCGTTTAAACCTAATTTTTACTCACTCAACATATTCACACTCACATTCATATTAAATACTCAAGCATCTTAACGCCCCTTTCCTCTTGGCTTAAGTTTTCCCGCATGCAAATTTTCCTCAAATTGGCTTAATTTGCGTCGAGCGTGAAAAACGCCCCTCAAACCACATGGAAATTGCCCAAGGCACCAAAAGTTTTCCAAGCAATCAAATCATTACAGCTATCAGCCCCTCCCCCTTCAGCCGCCCACACGCGTTGACATTTATCAACAACCAAAGAGAAAAAATGTTCAACTGTCATTTATTGCATTTACCGTTGCCGCGCTTAAGTTGCCGCAAAACAACACGCAATTGAACATTCATTCAGCATTCATAACGGAGAACACCCGCAAAACTTGACACAAAGGCGCAAAACCTAATAACCCAAAATTCGCAAAATTGCCAGGGTGAGTGTTGACTGGCAACCCTCGAGTGCGATTTCCCATTTCCCGCTTGCCACTTGCCACTTGCCAATTTTCCGATGCGCAAGTGAAAATCTTTGATATGCCATGCCAACAATTTTCCAACAACATCAACGAGGAGAACAAACACGGCTAAAGGGCGACAACGACACGTGACAATTGTTCTGTTTTTTAACACAGCAAACACACCCATTTTCCATTTCCCATTTCCCATTTTCCCCCACCTAACAGTACAAACATTGCGAAAATTTTGCAATTTCCACATTGCTCGATTTGACGTACGTTGGGCGCCGCAGTCAAGTGCGTAATTTGCGGTTGGGTTGGGAGGGTTTTGATCCATTTGGCTTAAGCATAGATTATTTATCCTTGTCGGCTTGTCGGAATTAGCTGTGGGCAAATATCTATTGGATGCTGATAATTAAGCGATGCCAAAAACGTGACATGATTTTAATCTTAATTAAGCAGAGAAAGTTAAATTGAAAGTGGTATAAAATAGACATGATATATATAAAAAAAATTAAATACAAAAATAAAAATTTAAGCACATATTTTATTAGCATTAATAAATTGATAATTAAAATTTATTTATTAATTTTATTACAAATACTATTTCACATGTAAGCCAAATCAGTTTAAGCATTTCCCTAAAGAAATCAAATCATATACCCAACCAAACTACATATTTATAATTTCAGAATTGTACTGTTTACAGCCCTCCCTTTTAAAACCACCTTTAAACCACATTCAAAGTGGAAAACAAACACACTTGAGACCTTTTTGCTAAATTAAAAACTCATTTCCAAGCAACTAAATATTTATTTGTAGCTTCTTCGTGAACACAGGGAAGAGAGCTCTCAATTTATTGCACAATTAAAAAGTATTTCTCATATCCTGTAAATCGTTCACCTACGCCAAAAATAAAAAAGGATGCAAACCCAGCTTCAGCTGGCGGAAATTGCCAAGCGCCTAGCCGAGAACCTCTAAGATAAATCTGGCCCAAAAGTCTTGGCCAACAAAAAGTGGAATGCAAAAAGTCTTTGCAGGCATTTGGCATTCAAATTATGAAATAAGTAAAAGCGCACTCCATGCATTAAAAACCTTTTAATTTGCTAAATCGCCTTGCCAGACGACGCCGTAGCAAAAGCCCCGCAAAACACGGACGGAGATACAACAAACGGCTAACGGATAACGGATAACGGGTAACGGTTTCTGGCTTACGTTCCGGCGCAACGGAAGCGAAACGAAGTCTGTGTGCATTTTTGAGATTTGCAGACGCCTAAAGGAGCGCCGCCTACGCCCAAAGCCACGCCCCCTCCCCCCACTCTTTTCCATACAGACACTTGAATCTGGGCAAAAGTTGTGCAAACACTCAACCTGACTGCAACTCCTCTCCCTCTCTCACCCTCTCCCTCTCTCTGTGTGTATGTGGCGATAATTTCCACTTTGTGAAATTCCTATGGGCCTGCACGGTGAAAATCAAGAAAAACGCAGCTCAGTCTGGCTACAGACTACAGAAGTCCTGTCCCCAAACTCCTTTTTATGCGATCTGTGTTTTTGCCGAAAATTTTGGCATTCCTTGCAAAAGAGAAGTGAAAAAATATATATATATATATATATGTGAAATAAGAAACTCAACTGAAGCCGCCTTTTGAAAGGACGCAGTGAAGCACACGAAATAATTTCACAAAAATCATAATGCATTTTTTAATTTTTATCACAGGGTATAAGGACTATGTGGAGCAGTTTGAAAAGATTGCAAATTTAAATATAATATAGATAAACATAAGACTTACCTTTTACTACAGTTCATATTGATTGCATTTGAAATCTGTAAATGAAAAAGAAGTTTTCTTTATATATTATTACTACAATCATTAATACTATAATTATTTGTATTGTTATTTGATTCAAATTTTGATTAAAATTAAACTAAAATTAAAATATAAAAAATATGCTTTTGATGCTGGTCAAGAAAAATCTTTATGGAAAAAAAATATTAAAGTAAAGAATTTAATATTATTTTTTAAGTAGAGTATTTCAGCTTCATTTGTAAATACATAAAGATTATTTTTTTATTTGTGTGTCCCATTTATGTTGATTTATATGGTTTCTTTTGAATTTAATCCCATTTGAGATTGAAATGTTCCAAACTTTAAGAGACGCCTCAAAGCATGCAACAAATTGGTGTAAACAAATTAGTGAAACGCACAAAAACGCGCTGCATGTAAGAAAATAATTAAATTTGATTTCCAACACGAATGCAAGGACCTCTGCTCCTGGCGTGTCCATGGCAATCAAGTATTGTCATTGCATGACTTCGCAGTTATCGAGAGCTGGAGATGGAAGGACACGCAATCGAAATTAAGAAAAGTCTCGCATTTAATTTAATTGACAGCTCGCAGCAAGTCCTCCCCACAGGACCCTCCGCACACACACACACACACACCTGCTCATTAAAAGCGTATTATATTGAAAGGCAAATGTCTGCGCTTATCTATCGATGTCTGTTTTCTGGCTGCTTCCCAATGATTTTTGTAAATTCATTACAATTTATTTGCGAAAATAAATTGCAAACTCATTTACCGCGCGAAAATCAAAATCAGAATGGGAAAAAGGAAAAGCAACTTTGGCGCACTCGAGAACTTTATTTAAATGCGAAATCTGAAATTCACTCAGGCAAAAGCATTCAAAAGCATTTTTGCTGCAAAAGTTTGTTTTAACCATAGACAATGTTGTTGTTGTTTTTTTTGTTGTTCCTTGCTGCTGTTTTCCTTTTTTTCTAGGCTCTTATAGACATCGTCTGGTGGTTTTGTCCTGCACTCAATTTAAATTGTCTCCTTGGAGATTTGTGCAGCCCGTGAAGATGATTGCGTTGAGTTGTTTTACTTTTTTCTGCTGAGTCGACTGAAATCGATAGTAATCAATATATTATTAAGCACAATTTGCAGTTTATTGCTTTTGCAGAAACTCGCTTAATTTCCACTTTAAGTCGTTTGCATATTTCAACATTATCATTTTGTTGCCTTTCCGAAATGCACTCAAACAGAAAAAGTACCAAATTATATGCAGCCAATTTTTGGTGGCAAATGCTTTTAATAAATGGCCCAAAGAACACGCAATTGAATTACCCAAAAAAAATAGAGAAGAGAAAAGGGAAAAGTGAAAAGCGGGCGACACGCGACCGCAGCATAGAAAAAAAAGCAACGCACTTCAAGCACATAAATTATGAAAAGAGGCAAAAACAAAAAAAATATATATAAAATTTCGGCTTAAAATGCAAAGCAACAACAACAACAACAATGAGAAGAGCATGTGTATTAAATGTTTAACACGACTTTTCACTCATTAACGCAAGACGTGAAAAAATGAAAACCGCAAAAAAACCCGCGTCGAGGGTTGACTCTGTTTTTGGCATAATTTATGCATGTGTGTTGGGTTGAAGGGGAGGGGGGAGAGGGTGGGTTGGGGCATATAAACTGTGCTAAGGTGTGGGCCCAGCCAAGTGTTAATTTCGTGGCTCAAAAACATTATAAACAGCAACAAAATTTAAATAAAATGCAAGCAAGTTGAAAGTGCCCAACAGATAATAGCTATTATATACTTTTACTTTTATCACTTGTATAGAGCATTCAAATCGACTAGAAAATGTAACATTTTTAAAATTTAAATCGCTAGCTAACTTAGTTTTATTCCGTTTGGACAGACGAATATATTTTAATCAACTCTGCTCAACCTTCTGATCAAGAATATATATACTAAATGAGTTAGCAAATATCACCTTTTGCTTGTAACATACATTTACACGAAACCTTTATACCCTTTTAACACAATTTCTTTAAGTTTAGTCAAAAAAAAACATGACGCTGTTAAAACAGCGTGGAAAGCTGTTCATTCACGCGTTTTCTACGCGTTTTAAAACGCGTGCTTGCCTATTTGAAGGCTATGTTGTGCGTGAAGTGTGTAATTGTGATTCAGTCACTTGTTTGCTGAGAGCCCTTATTACCATATAATACTGATTATGCTTATATAAAATCCATGTATTTTATAGATAAATTAAAGCGATTTGTGAGCGTTTTAAAACGCGTTCACTTGAATCATCTCGACGACTGCGTTTCCCATGGTCCACTAACCGACAATGGGCAAATGGCAAACACAGTTCGCAATCGCAATTCACAAATCGCAACTGGCAATCGCAATCGATGGCAGAGCCAAAGTGCAGACCCAAAGAATGTGCCGCGAAGTCTCGAACTAGCTGAGAACAGCAAACTGGGATCATAATTCATATGCGCCACAATGTCTGCGGCAATCAAAATGCCAAAAACCGCAGCGATGACTTGACGTTGCCCCATGTTGCACAGCCGAACGACATAATTGCAGCCTGTCTGCGGCAGTGCCTAATGCAAACAAACATGGGATTATGAGAGAGCCAACAAATTGATGAGGCCCCTTCTCTCCCCTCCCCTCCTCCTCTCTTTTCTTCTTGGTCTGGCCTGACCCGTAACAAGTAGCTGGCGAAATGCTTTACGAAAATCAAAATTGGGCTGCTACGTGTTGAGGGCCGCGACGCACTCGCAGATCGAGATCGAGATCGCGCCGAGATCGTGCGATAGCTTTTCATTAGCTGCGCCACAAATTGTGGCCTGAACCCGCGTCTGAACTTGGCCAGCCAAATGATTGCAAACAATGGCAACATCTTAAAAACTAGTGCACAGCTTATCTTGTTGTTGTTGTTGTTGTTGTTTTTGGCCATGTGCATTGCGTTTGGCGAATCGATTGGCAACGCCCGCAGCTCCTTTTTTTCTTTGGCTTCCTTCTTCCTTTGCCCCTTTCTCTTCCCCCTGCAATATGTGACTGCCTGTTGCTGTTGCTGCTGCACGAAATTATAATTTCACCTACAACAATTTGGCTCCCGTTTCCCTACCTGGCTACTAGCTGCACCCACTCCAGTCCCCCATCTCTATGGATAGATATATATATATATGAATTTTTCATGGGAATTACATACGTGATAGATTGTTTTAGCCTCAACTTCAGCTGAGCAGCTGGCTGATTGGTTTTCTCTGCTGCTGCTGCTGCTGCGATTGGCATCGTTTCATATGCGACGTGACTGAGGCTCAGGATTGGCAAATCGATTGATTTTCGAATGTGCTTAAGAATATGCAATCACATCCACAAAATGCATAGAGATTAAAGTGAATGAAAACTTTGCTCTTGGTATTAAATTATATAAATATTCATGTGAATATGCAACTCGTATATTTTTTTATAGACTTATCCATAAACTATTTGGAAAACAGATCACAATTATAAAAAGAAGAGATTGTTTGTTTTGTTTAAAATAAAAAATAATAATAATAATAATATATAGCCTTATCCTTTAAATATTCCCATTAACTTAATTCTATAAAATATTATACTTATACTTCAGCTTCATTTTATATACATTTATGTAAACTAACTAAAATCCGATGTAATTATTATATAGTATTTTTTTAACATTTTTAAGATTTTCCTTAAAGCAACTTTTATTAATTAAAGCAAAAATTAAGAACTTCTTATATTTGTTTATTTTTTTTATTTTTTTCTTTGGAAATGCATTTTCTATATCTTCCTTTACATTCACATTCACCTTTTTCTCAGCTTCATTTAAATTTCCCCCACCCAGCAGCCCTTTCTGTATTCGTAGTAAATTTGTTTTGTCACAGCAGTAAATAAAATTTGGTTTTCGAAAGAGAACTCCAAATTCTCTCCTTAAAATGGACAAATTCAAGTATCTGAAGCCCGCGTGGTGGACGGCATCGCTGATCCTGCTCATGATCATGTCCGTGACGAAGGGCGCCTCCAAGTATATCAATATGGAACAACTGCCGCGATTTATGGAACAAGTGCTGGGCAAAATAAACACAACGCTAACAATTAGACCGAACTGAGCGCACAAATGGCAGCGAATTAACAACAACAACATTGGCACAGCAAATGCAAAGGAGAAGGCCCAAGATTTATGCGTTCATATTAGCCGGGCTAGCAGGCGCCCGGTGTGGACATGACCCCGAACCAAGCGGCACAACAGGTGGTGATGCTTATATCCCAGGGCTCCTACGCACACACACACAAACGCACACACAACATGGAGTCAGCCCACATGAACATGTCAGCTGCTAAATTCGGTACAAGTTGGAAGGAAGGAAGGAAAAGGCGGCGCCACAAAGAGGCATGTGGCAAATGATTTCGCGATGCGGCGGACACTCGTCAATGTCGCGACGAGGGTCAATAATTGACCATTGGCTCGATAGCGGGCCCCAGAGCCGCCAACAGGACCCGAACCCGGACCCGGAGCCGGCCGCAGGACTGTTAATAGAGTCGTGATCAACGGCCACGAAAGCAACCTGCCCAACGACCACCTACAATTGCAACTATTTGTTTTTGCCCCCCTCACTTCCCCTCTCCGCTTCCCTCTTTAGTTTGGCGCCTTGCTGCTGCTCTTGTTGTTGTTGTTGTTGTTGTTCAATTAAAGTTGATGCCAATAAATTGTAAGCAGTAAGTCGTTTAATCTAAATTAAGCGCCCGGCAAGACGGGGCGCGGTCTTCGTCTGGGAGCAGCGATTGAACGGCAATTTCCATCAGGCGCATCATGTGTCATAAACAAGTTGCAAGGCGCCGACAATGCAACACACAACATGCCCCCAAACACACAACAACAACAGCAACAACAACCAGCGCATTTCCATAAACGACACCCAACAGCCATTGGGCAAAGTGCGCTTCCTGGTCGAGGTTTCAGTTCCAGTTGGAGTTGGAGTTGTAGTCTCTGTTTCTGTCTGTGTTCTTGTCTAGCATTTGGCTGCGAAGCGTAAGCAATTTTTATGCTCATGTTGCACGTAATCACCGCGAGCCGCAGGTGGTAAAAAAAAGAAGAGCCGTCGCCCTTTCTGCCCCATCGCGAGTCGCGCTGATTGAATTGCACTAATTGCGTATTAAAGCTCCGCATTTGCGAGGCAGCAAATTTGCTGGCAACCAAATTGAATTAGACGAGAAGCACATGCCACGCCCCCGCCCTGCCACCGCCCCCTCCTTTGCTGCTAATGAAGCAACGCTCGAGCGGATCCTGTTGCAAGCTTGTTGGCTTTTATTTCGCTTAATTAATTGGCAGCAAGCTACAAATAAAAAAAAACAGGACAGTTGCCAGCCTGCCCCTGAACTCGCAGCCTCCCTTTCCGCTGTCCTTGCCAAAAGGCCCCTTCAAAAGTGCAACAAGAAAGCTGTCAACACAGCCAAAAAGAAGCAGCCCCCAATTTTACCCCAAAGCCCCAAAAGCAAAGGCGCAGCCGAAAGTCAAGTGTCCTTGGAGAATATATGTGGCATGTGGCGTGCGGCATGTGGCATGCGGCATGTTGCATGTTGCAATTCTTTCATTTTTTTTTTGGCAAATGCCGCCGCGCAAAAAGAAAAGAAATAAGCCTAAACTAATTGTTGTTCCCGCAGCATTTTTTGGAGAATATGCGCTGAAGTGTGTTTTGGGGCAGGGTTGAATGTTTCTATTTTTTTTTTTTTTGACTCTTGAGGCATGTTGCTGTTGCATGAAAGGTTAATTATAACACACAAACGAGCGCCAAGTAGAAAAGCAGCCCAAAGAAAGATTATTAGACAAAGAAAATAGCTTAAAAAACTAATCACAATTATGTAGAAATAATATTTAAATAACTTTAAGTAACAGCTGTCTGTTGGCTTAAGCCCAAAACCTGAGTATGGACACAAAATAAAAGGACTCTCCTCATTTGCAGCTGCATATCCCAGTGGAGAGGCTCTGTTTCAGTTCTTGTGTTTGTAATAACAACATTTTTGCTTAATTAACACAACAAAGCAATGCCAAAAAATATGAAAAAACTGCTTGAAAAAAAAGAGAAAAGAAAAGGAAATTCCCCAGGAGGCGGGACAGGCATCTTGCATTACCACCTGACAGAGAGAGAGAGAGAGAAAGATAGTGGGAGGAGGGCGAACGTACGTGAGGTGTGTGGAAAAATAGCATGGAAAAAGCAAGCGGAAAAGAGGAAAAAGTAAAAGCTCAGCTAGACTCACAAAGCAGCCCCTCTTGACGCCAGCTGCCGCTGAAAAATGTTTGGCAGACAAAAAGATTTATGTTTTCTTTTCATTTTGTATTTTACATTTCACAATTTTACATTTGGCAGTTGCAAAAAACAAATGAACAACAAAATTGTATAAAAATTGTTGTATAGTCTACTCGTTGCATACTTAAAGGCCACACAAAACAAAAAAAAAGAGAGAAAGGCAGCCAAAGAAAATCCTCGAGCACGGAAAAAGGCAAAGACAACGAGTGCCAAGTGCATGGAAATAGAATAAAACACACAAATGCATTTCCCAAAGTAAACACAGAGTGAGAAAACTGACTGAAAAAATGGGGGACGGACGGCTTTGAATTAATACTTTTTCGATTTGCTTTGTTTCTGGTCTGGCTGAAAGCTGAGTGTGCACAAAGTATGCAGGGTAGGGGTATTCAGCTAGCACCTAGAGAAATATATTTGTTGACTCTTTAATGAAATTTAAATAAACTCAAGCATTCTTCCCTTAAGCTCATATATAAACTATATGCCTGGTCCAGATAATTGCCAAAAACTTTCCACAACCTGCGATTTAAGTTTTGCCTCACATGCATAATAATGATAGAAAATGTTTGGACTACACAGAAAGCTGGCGCCAGTTGAAAATAAATGCATACAAATCATGATCAGACACACACACAAACACACACACACATGATCATTATTTTTGGAGCATGCATGCAACAATAACTCCATCCAAGCTGACCAACAGCAGCAGCAGCAGCAACAGCAACTGCAGCAACGGCAACTGGGGCCAAACAATTTTCCAATTTTCACATGCGAATTATGGTCAGCAGCGCCTCCCTTTCATAGCCGAGGAAACCCACCGCAGATACGAATTTTGGAGTGATTGATAGCATGTTATGAGTTAACATGCTATTATTAGACCGCAAGATGCTACCAACAACAACAACAGCAACAACAACAATAGCAACAACAACAAAGTTGAGAGCCTGTCGAGGATCGGTTTAACCAAATGTTTGCTCACGACTTTTATGCTCTGGTCTGTTTTGGGGGGCTTTGGGTTTTTCGTCATATTTGCCAAAAGTGGAAAATTGTGCAAGAGAAATTGATTTCACATGATTTACTGCAGCAGCAGCAGCAACAGCAGCAGCAGCAGCAGCAGCATTTCTAATGTCATGTTGGAAGCTGCTGCTGAAGGGCCTAGAGGGTTGAGGGGAAAGCGGGAAAACTGTTTGGCATCACAAATCAATCGAAGCACTTGGAAGAAAATCAGCAACAACAAATGCTTAATCATATGCTAGAGCAGGCCAATAGATGGCGCTAGCGAGTCTTGCCACACAATCGTGTGGCCCAACTTGAGTTGGCCAATTGGTCAGTTGGCCAATTGCAACGACTGCAACTGAATCTATTTGCATGCTGTTTAAACAACGTTCACTTTAATTGGCTAAACTTTAAAGAAGCTATATATATTTGTGTCTATATGCATTTCCGCTTGTGGCAAATGTCAAAGACAAAGCACATATTTAATATTCAGCTGGCAGCCGTCGCACAAAGTCAATGTCAACAAATCGATAAATGAATGCAAATAATAAAAACGAAATAAAAATAATATAAAAACTGAAACTGTAACTTTAAACTGTTTGTCTCTTAAAGGCAAACCGTCAAAAATTGCATAATCAATAAGTTTAAAGCCAGCCATAATTAATGCATAACTGTTGTATACTGTTATTCCGCATCTGTTTTAATACAATTATGATTAGAGGCCGCCTTGATTTTGTTTAAGTGTATTATTATAAGATAGCATCTATTTTAAATTTATTTTAAATTAATTATACAATTGTTAATAATATAAACAAAAAAACATACTTGAAATAAATGTTCCTTAGCTTCTAATGATGACAAAAAATTATTAATAAATTTATTAATATTATATATATAATTATCAATAAATTATATTTATGCAAGTATAAATATATGTTCTTACATTTTAATCAATAGAAACTCACATACAAATTGTATAGATTTTTTCCTATTCTTTTTCCCAGCTTTTAAGGCACATAATCTGCATAGGGTATCTCATAACGAATATGCCCACACACTTGGTTTCCATACACAAAAATGCGCTGATGGGCTTGTTGACACATAAACAGAAGACACTCGGCAAGAATAATCTTAATTAATGATTCGCATTTGGCGAATCATGCAGCAAACCTGTTTCGAATGCGCAAATGAATCCAATCAATATTTACACACACCTAGCCAATGACTGGCCGGTTTTAAATGAATGTAGAACGGCGCAAAAGAAATATATATACAACATATATAAAACAAATCAGATACAACACCTGCGGCGTAGAAACTCTGTGCTCGTTTCTCCTACATATTAAGTACTCCAATTACAACGAATTTTAATGGAAACATATCTAAAAAACAGAATCCCGTTGCCTTTGCTTGGCTTAATGGAAATATAATAAAAAAAAAAAAAAAACATTTCCCCACTTGAATTTCACCTGCAGCTGAAACAACTTTCAGCGCACATAGTTCAGTAATTTATGGAGTCGTAGAACCAGTTGGCATAAATGCAAAATTACCGACAACAAATAGAATCCCAAAGTAAATATAAACAAATTGATTAACTGTAAAAAGCAGCAAACGGTATGCCATATAAACAAAAGCACAATTGATGTGATTGATGTCGTTGCTTGTGGCACGCGGAGGGGGCGAGGGGAGGGTGCAGGCATTTGGCACTCTTGAAGATGCCGCAAGGTGCAAGACCATTTAAGGTGACAAGTTAATTAAAATGCTTTTTTTTATAAAAGTGAGAGTCCAACGGGGCCGACGACTCGCGAGAGAAATTATAACAGTGGCCAAGACCCAAACGGGGCTGCTCAACTTTAAAGATATGCCAGGCGGGCCAAGCAAAAACAAAAAGTGTAAAAGCCAAAAATAAGCGAGAGAGAAGCGTAAACTATTTAATTGACGAATTTTAAATACCCTTTGCAGGCGTGTGAAATATTTAAGCTATATCTATACATAAAAACTCGACTTTTTCTAATTGTTTGTATAGAAAGCTAAACTATTTGATAGTTACATATGTTGGGTGTATATAGATGCAATTTATTGTCAAGTTTGGTTGGGATTAGTTGGTAAAAAAAAAAATCAAACAAAAACTTATTTTTTAATGAATTTTTCTATGACAGCTATGATATAATAGTCCGCCGCTTTGATATAATAGTCCGATCTCCACCAGACTTGGTAGATATATTTAAAACATTTTTAAACCTATTATTGCAAAATTTATTTATGATACTTCATAAAACAAAAAAGTTTTCATACAAAAAATCGTTTTTCGATCGATTGTTCATATAGGAGCTATGTGACATAGGAATCCGATGTTTATAGATTTTGGCACATATAATAGAAACAAAATTACACTATTAAATACCAAGTTTGGTTTAGATATCTTGGCAAACAAAAAAGTTTTCCTTACAAAAACAAGTTTTGTAACCAAACTTTCGTATGGCAGCTATATGATATAGTGAACCGATCTGCCCAAATTCGACATATGTACTGCCTGCAACCATTAAAAAAGCCTATTCAAATTTTCATGAAGATAGCTTTAAAATTAATAGACTACTATCATATAAATAGACAGATATTAAGTAAAATTCAGCTGTTCATAGTGATCAAAAAAGTATAAACTTATATATACATAAACATTTTTTATATTATTTATTTTATTCAGTTTAAAACAGCAGTTAAGCGTCACACACTTAACGAGAAATTTATAATACCCCCTGCTAGGGTATTAAAATACTGGTTTTGAGCGTAAACTTTAAAAAAAATTATACAAAATAAAAATTTTCAGCCAAACATAAAACTGTCAATCCAAAGAGGCGACTCCGCTTTGGCTGCCCCCGCTGGCTGCCCCCGCCCGTGGCTCCAATCATGACTGCGACTTCGACAGAGGCTTTGGCTTTGGCTTTGGCTCTGAGTCTGAGTCTGAGTCTGGTCCGCTGCTGGCACTTAGCATGCGCATGCGCTACCGTTTTCTTGGCCAGTTGTATTTTAGCCATTAGCACGTTCGGAGCTTGGAGCTGTGTGGCCGCCTCTAAGTGTGAAGTATATGCGATAACGAACTGAACCGAACTGAAGCATGTGCGAGTAGCCTGATATCGTGTTTATCGCATATAGAAACTAAAAGTGATTTAAACTGGGCGCACACACATTTTTTTGGGCTCAAGTGAATTTGTGAAAGCGAAAGTTGCGTGCAAAACAAAAAAAAAAAAAACAGAAAAGTGGAGCCAAAAACAACTCTTCCTAAAAATATATACAAAACACAAACAGAGCGTGCGAAATCAAGTTAAAAACAAGAAGAAGAACAACAACAAGAATAACAACAACCTTCGGAGTTGCTCAACTGACTTAAAATGCCAGCGGCCAGTTCTCATTCGCGTCTCTTCTTCTACCTGTTGTGCGTCGCCTCGCTCTTGGCCGTCTCGAAATCGGATACCGGTAGTACAAAGAACTCCTACTTTATGTCGTATTTCTATTATCTGGTTGTTAACTTTATCAATCCATTTGCGATGCCAATTTTTTATCGCTTCGTTCACGTTTGGCTAACGTAAATCCAAAAATTGATTGATTCTAACGAATTTCTTCTTAAGCATATGTAAATATTATGTTTAAAATGTGTATATATAAATCTTAAGTCTGTATATATATATATATTTCTACCTTAAGACTGCTAATTGAGTTCAAAATGTGATCGCCTAATTTGGGATTTGTATAGTTAGTTCTAATGTATTCGTACCTGTTGGCGCACCTATGTGATAACTTTTGTGAGGCACTCTTGATTTTATAATTGTACAATAAAATATGTAAAAAATATTCCTTTATATGTGATGGTGTTTTATTTTGTGTTATATTTTAAATGTATATATTATGTCTTAAGTGTGTGCTTTAAATTTAAAAAGAGTATACAATACTGAGGCAAAGACTGCCTTTATCCTAACAACCTTAAGAATATTTTTCAATTTATTCAATCCAACCTCTAGAATAATTTGTAAAATATATTAACTAATAATTTTTCTAGCTTTTCCAACCTTGACCCAAAATTATCGAAGCGTCAATTCTATTACTTCAGTTTTGGTTATCAAAAACTCAAAATTGGTTAGAGCCCCAATCTAAGATCAGGGCTGTGAATGCCAAGCAGTATATAAAAAAAACAACAACAACAAACAAGCGCCAATTAAACATTATACAATAACCAAAGTGGAGCCCGTGTGGAGCTTCAGCAAGGGCCATAACAAGTTACAGTCGGAGACGTGACTTCTGGCCATGGCCAATAGTCGGGGCAACTGCATTTACAGCTAGTTAATGAAAACAAAAGCGAATGTCGAACATAAGCCATATTAATGTGTATAGGGGGACATTCACAGACCAACATTAATCGCCTGTCCACGTTCTCAACGCACTTGAAGGTTGCTTCAACCAATTAGCACTTTACTCGCATTTCGGCCATAATTTTCACAATATTTTCAAGCATTCTTAATGATATTTGGTCGAGTCGTAAACTCAATAGATTTGTCTGAAAAATATTGGTTAAAACGGAGAAGAGAGCGCTTTTTTGTCAGATGAGTTACCAGTTTTTTATTTTTACTTGACTCTCTCTCTCTCTCTCTCTGCTTGTCTCTCTTGTCCATGATCTTGACCACGAAGACAACGCTCATTTTTCCGCTCTTCTCTTCTCTTCTCATTGACATCAAAAGTGGCTGCGGGTCTCATCGTCAGTCAAGGTTAATAGTTGAAACTGTTAGACGCTGTTTTTGTTGTTTGTTGTTGTTTGCCGGCTACGTCAGTGGCTCTCAGGCGGAACTGTTTAAAATGCGGAAGTTCGCCGCAGATGATTAAGCAAAAAATCATTTGAATATATTTTATATTTCTCTGTTTATAAATATTTTTATTTAGTTGCGGGCTTGCGTGTTAACAGAGAACTTGGGCTACTAATCCCATTAGTTGATAGAAGTCTCAGAAGTTTACTAAATTGGGAACAAGGGCTCTGTTAGACTGATGATTTATGATCGTTTCCGAATCGCTTCTCCTTGTGAAGACCTCTTTTGGCTTTTAATTAGCACCATGTTCGAGTTGTTTGTTTTGTATATAAGCGGAGGCAACGGTTTGTGCTGATTGACTGACTGACTGACTGAAGAGCAATGCGGAGCTTTAACTATTAGAGCTGGGAAATAGTTTCCTTTGGTGAAGTGACTCTCCTTGTACAAATACTCCATAATGCATTCACTCATCCACTCACAATACCATTGAATACCATTCACAATACACTCACAGTGCCGCTGCAGCCACCTGCCGAGGACTTGGCCTACGATGCCGCCCTTCAGCTGGGCATCCTTACGCATCGACTCAATCAGCTGGCCCACGAGGAGGAGTCGAGGCAACTGGGACTGACCAACATAACGCTCAACAATCTGGTTAGTCGCATACCCTGTACTTGTGACACGGGTCTCTGCAAGTGCTGTGCGGGTGAGAGTTTGAGCTCAGCTCTTTGTAGATAAATCTTCTTAATAATTTACCCATTTTTTTCATAGGTTTCCTTGCTGTTATCGGCATGAACAGCTGCACCGAGATCGCCTATCGGCCCGAGGAGTTCTCCTTTGAGCTGCGCATGCGCGTCAACAACAACATTTGGTTCCGCCGCAAGGTCTCCGGCCAGAATCCGCCGCCCTTCTGCTTCAGGCCGCCCCGCTTCAACTTTGCCCGCGCCTGCATTCAGTTCCACGACATTTGGTTCGTCGGCCGCAACATGCACGTCTGCATGTACATGTCCGGCGAGTTCCAAGGGTTTGAGCTCTTTGAGCGGTAAGATCTTTTTTTTAAAATCCCTTTTTATTTCTTTTAATTAACTTTATTCTTTATTTGTAGCAACTTTGATTGTCTGCTGTTTGGCGATCATGGCGTTAAGATCGTGCCGCCCGAGCAGGGCTATCCGGTGCGGCCCAATGATGTGGACATCGAGGAGATCGAGGACGAGATCGAGGACTATGACGAGAATGTTGTGCGCAGCTTTGCCGAGAAGTTGTTTAGCTAATTGAACAGATTTCCTTTCCTCGTCTCTTCACCCTCCATTCCTACTTACCTTAGCTCCTATTCCCTATAACCCAACTTATCTTTGTTCCTAATTCCTAATCCATCTACCCTCTTCCTCCTTCCTTTCCATTCCCTATTTCCTTATCCTTTCTACTTCCCAAACCCAACACCCTACAACATCCTCCTACCCCTCCCACATCCTCCTTCACCCTCCTAATCCCTCAACCCTCCTAGATCTCCTACTCCTTACACCACTCTCCCCTACTCCCAACATTAACCCAAGTACGTAAACTAAGTCCTACTTCCTATAGACCCCAATTGAACTCCAAGTCCACAACCTCAATTCTACCTCCCAAATACCACAAGCCATATTATTTATTATCATAGATCCCATCCTTAGTCCACAGCCTAACCGCCTACGCCCTATTATTTATTATCATAAGAGCCGCATTGTTAATTTATTAAAGCATCTGAAACACTTTGTGGCATGTCCTTTTATCCTGCGGCACTTGGCCGCCTAATCACTCGACAGCCCAGCCCCCCCTCCAACCAAGTGGCCACCTGATGCGCCAAGTGTGAAAACTGCAAAAGGTGCGACGTGACGTGTGATGTGTTGAATCAAAGGAGCCCACGCTCCTTTGAAGCCAGCGCATCCGCATTCGCATCCTGTTTGCGCCTGCAACATCCTCGGTCCCTGCTCGGGCGCGCATTCAAGTGCAGAATAAAACACAAAGCGCATTCAAATTGTAAAGGATAATGCAGCAAGCGCTTGCAGTGCTGCATGTGCAACTGCAGTCTAAAAAGGAGGGCAGGAGGCGAGTCCTTTTTGGCATATGCAGAAACACGTCGGGCTGCTGCACTTCGCTTGACTCGCAGTTGACTGTAATAAAGGACTATTTAGGGCATTTGCCAGGCGCTCGACGAGGATGCAATCCACACACACACACACACACACACACACACACAAACACACAGGCGCAGGACGAGGGCAAAGTATTATTTCGCACTTGAGGCTGCATTCAAGTGGCAAAAGGATAAGGGGCAGGTGTCATGCAAATTAAAAGGGATATGAGAAATGCATGTTCAACACTTGTGAGTCCTGCGATTTTAAATGCGGTCAATGAGGAGTGTGAAATATGGTTGAAAAGCTGGCTTAAATAAGATTTTAATTAGCTGCTTGATTAGCTTAAGTTTTAACAAAATTTCAGATATAAATTATTATTAATAAAAGTTGACAGCTCTAAGTATCCAACAAATCAAATACAAAAAGAAACATAAACAACTGCAAATTTACTGATTTATTATCGTATGCTATTTATAGCTTAATTAGTTTTAAATGGCTTATAAAAGCCACAAGAGTCTATTCACAATAACTTCCTATATGCCAACACACTCCCTGCCCTGGGTAAACTTCCTTATTGTATGGCCACAAATCAAACACACACACAAAGGCATCAATTATATTGTTAGGCCGCGCTTTGGTCAGCGGTCATTAAGCTGTTTAAAGGCCACTTAAATTGCCGTTAAACACGTTGACCCCTTTCGCAGCATATGTGGCTGGAGGTGTGAACAAAGCTGACCATAAAAAAAGACAAGCCGACGGGCGGCTAATTTAAAATTCAAATTTCGAGTGCAGTAATTGATTTGTTTGCACACACGCGACACGAGTCAACCCAACTGACCCAACTGACCAGTCGGACAGACAAACAGACAAACAGACAGACAGACAGGCAAACAAGCAAACAAACACACAAGGGAAGTGGGCAGGGGTAGAACTCGCAAACTGACCAGCGGCGACCCCCGAACCCCCGACCCCGACTCCGACTCCGACCCCGACCCCGACTCCGAGTCGAGCCTCAATTGGTTGCCCGGCGCAACAGATGCAGATACAAATCACTTAAGGTCCGTTCGCTTCGGTCACTTGATGCGATTTGCAATGATACCTTTTTTTTCTATTGCTGCTGCTGCTGTTCCCTGAGGTCAATTATGTTATTTCCGGTTTCGTGTGGTCAGTCAACAAAATAAAAAAGTGAGAAAAAAAAAGGAAACACAAGTTAGTGCCAATTGGGTGTAATAGACGAGATAATACGCTGTTTATGGATATATAAATATAAATTGCTTTAGTTCTTATATGGCAAGTAGGGGGTTTAAATATATAGACGATAAGCTGGTGCTTTAGAAATATGGCTAAAATTCCATTTCACATAGATTCTCCCCATTTTTTTACTTTTTTCTTCATCTAACTCTAAATATACCTCATTGGACAAGCTGAACAGCGTATGAAATAACGAAATTGAAGTGTCTTGGTCAAGTGGTCAGATCCCTGCCAAAGCGAGCCCCAGGCCAAAGGACACACACACATCAACAGGATTTTGTTATTATATCTCTCTCGATTACACAACAGAAATAGATGGTCAAAATGTAATTGAATAACAACCAAGCCAAGCCCCCAAGGAAGACGAGTGTTGGCCAAAAGGTGTTTCAGCATATGGAATTATAAAAACAAACATATGCGAAAAGAATAAATATAGAAAAACTGTATCAGAATTTCTAGTGAATTTCTTAGCTTAAAGTTGAGTTTTGGCTGAGCTTTCTCTTTCTTTGTTGGCGGTGTCTGGCAAGCGAAAGCAAATTTACCAAACTACCCCCAAAAGTAATTAAAAACATGGTCGTCGCTGGAGACGCCGGCGACGAATGTTAATCAAAGCGGAATATAGAAAAATACAAGAAAATTTCACCAAAAACCGGGGAGAGCTGAGACGGGAGAGGTTCAGAGAATAGACAGAGACATTGTCCTTGGGGTATAATTTCTTTTAAATTTTCACATTACGCTTAGGGGAACTACGTAGTCCGAACTCCAGACGGAGATGTACAAGCGAACAATTTTCATTAATTACGGAGAAAAGAGAATGTGTTTCTTTTCTGTTTTTGGCTAGACATTTACTTAAAGCTTAATAGATATTATTTATACTTATCTTATTAATAGGTGGAGTAGTTTAAAGCTCTATACTCTACATAACTGACTACCTTTTTTTATCCTTTAAATCGCTTAATTAACAATCCCTTAACTAATATCCAAAAACTCTCCTTATTCTATTCCCGTCTATTTATAAACATTTTGTACAAATTTATTGATATCATTAGCGCATATTATTTACATAAACCCCAACAAAACAAAAAAAAAAACAACGCTGAGCATAACAAATAACTGAGGCATTAATTAAACTTATCGAACCAGGCCAGGAATGTCCTTCGGGTCCTTCTGCATATGGATGAGCAACGCAGATGACGCGCAATTTGTTTGTACACAAAAAAAAAAAACAGAGAAACAGAAAAACAGAAAAAATTTTAACAATTTTTCATAAGATATCTGTGACGAAAAATCTCTAGAGCGCGAAGCGTCCCAAAGGATACGCGGCCAAAAAGTGAAAGGATACGCAAAGGCACACGCACACAATATATAAAAGTGTATATACATATATATATACATAAGCTCTTTATATATACGGGCTTTATGTAGAGGGCGAAAACGCGATTTTCATGCGTGATGTGCGTGAAAATTTCCCCTCTCTGTGTGTGTCTCTGTGTATGTGTGTGTGTGTGTGTGTAGATGGCAAGTAAATAAGGGACAGCGAGCGCTTACAATTTTTGGGGTGGCGTTTTTGGCCAAAAAGGGTTAAAAATCTGTGCCTACGCAGCCAGCGCTCAACATGCGTGAGTCGCATATGTATGTGTGTCTATGTGTGTGTGTGTGTGTGTATGATAACAGCGTTGCCAGCTTGTCGGTAGAATTATCTTTTAGAGCAGAACACAATGGAAAACAAACAAAGTCATTTACATAGCTAACGAAGTGGGTGCACAAAGTGCGTGAGAGAAGGAGAAAGTGAGAAAGGATGGAAGGAGTAGGTTGTTAGCTGGCGAAAGGATGTGCAGGAGGACGTGGCGCGTGTTGGCGGTTTGCGGCCAAAAAGTAAAATGGCGAACGACAGTCAACTTAAATTTTATGTGTCAATTTTTACATTTTGTGTCATCTTATCAGCAACGTGGAGCAGCAGGAAAAGAGGTATCCGAGCCATCATTAGGTATGCAAGCTGGCGGCCCTGGCAAAGCCCGTCATTCAAACCAGGACAACAGAAGACGCTCATTGTTGTTGCTGCTCATAATGAATATGATGGGTTTTATCAATGCGGTTCAGATTGCTGAGCCCTTGGCTGAGGGTCAATGGGGAGCAATTCTCGCTGGCGAATGTTTTGTCTAACCCTTTTTTGCCCATTTGCCACAACTGACACCAGTTTCATAAAATATAAAACTTAGTGGGGCTAAGAAAAGCAGAGCATGCTGCAGTTAAGAAATACCCTATAACCCTAGATTTCGTCAAGTTATGCTTAAGACTATATATCGATATTGGGGAGTTTCTGCAAGACATCATCTAAAAATTAAACACACTTGTCTCCTAAATCCAGCTTAATTGACACAAGTAGGCATATAATAAAGAATATATATACCCTATGTATTCCTCTACCCTTCATACACATTTCTACAAACTCACTTTGTCCAAAATGCGTACAGGGAATTAAAATTAATTTGCATATATTTAAAATCATTTCATATGCAAAGCAAATAAATTTCATGTAGCAAAGCATTTTTTTAGATTTTATTTTTAATAATGCAGAATTTGTTTGCTATTTACATAAGTATGTCTATATATAAATAAATGCATGTTGATTAGGAACCAAACCGATCGAAAATTTAACTGTTTTTCCAATTGGGCGATGTGCTGCAGTCTAGTTAATTATTTCTGGGTCGTTGTTGCACGGATAAGGATAGCCCTGGCAAGGTGGCACGGGCCGTTGTCCCAGGCCTAAGAGGCTCAGCCAAAACTGAATATCTCCTTGGGCGGTGCTGACGAGCAGAGCCAGCGCCAGGATTAGAATCTGCGTGGAATCGGAAAATATTTTTAAAAAATCGGGAAGTTTGTCCTGTTTGTTGTTGCCTTACCAAGAGTCCAGACATTGCGTTCTGAACTTGAGAAACTGTTGAAACTGATGACTGAGAATTGGCAAACAGCTCTATTTAAGCCAACAGATTTTATGATCTAAGGGTAATTTGAATTTAGATTAAAGAATATGCTAATTTTGCATCATTTCGCATATGAAGAGTTCGTCAAGGGGTTAGACTTTGGTATTCAGAACGACTTACGACAACGTAGCTAATGCAAGTTGATGATCTTTTAAAAATCGCTGATACATATAGAAATACATATGAATACTCAGCTTAAGTGTCATATTTTCCAAATAGATTTAGTTGGTTGTATTAAATTTAAGTGATCTTTAGCTGTTGTAAAAAGTTTCAGCACGAGAACTTAAACTGAATTGGAATTTATTACACCCAAGTATCTTTGTACCAGTTTTAAGCGAAGCATATGAACTGGTTCGCATTAGTTAACGTGGTTCATAAATATACTAAAGGAAGGAAGAAAGAAAAATAAAACATAGAATTCATTTTAAGATATATAATAAAGTCAACAAATATTGATGATAATCTTCGCTAAAGTTTTAATTAATAAATGAATTGAAAATAATATCCAATAAACACTTAACACTTATAATATGTCGGATTTATAAGAAACTTAGTTATTTTATTAAAATTCACCTACTTAATACACAATATGAACAAAAAGTTAGCATAGCACAAGATAAGCTCGACTCAATGCCAAGCACATCCATCAATCAATCAGTCCTTCCTTCATCATTTAGCTAGTCAGGCTATCAATCAGAACTCTAACCCAAGGGCCAAGGAGCTGGCAGTGGATTCGACTTGGGCGTCTGCTTGCTTCCAGAGAGATTTCCACTCAATCCGCCAGTCAATTCATTCAGTCCGCTGGTCAATCCATTAGTCAAACCAGTCAATCCATTGGTCACTCCATTGGTCACTTCGCCAGTCAATTCATTCAGTCCACTGGTCAATCCGTTGGTCACTTCCCCGGCCAGAGTCGCAGCTTGTTCTGGAATTTTGGCCACATCCAAGCTGCCCAGCACTTGACCAGGCAGATCCAGAATTGATCCTCCATTATTTGCAGTAGGCGTTTGATTTGCCTTTGCTCCTGATTGACTCTGGAATATTCCCAGGACATTCTCACCTGCGTTCGGCGAATAAGCACGCAGAATATGGGATATGGCAATGGGCGAGGTGGGACTCTTTATGATCGTGATCACATCGCTGTCATCGTGAACTTCGGCCGTAATCCGTTTGTTGGGCAATTTCTGGAGCTCGGTTCCAATGCCCAGAAAGGAGTTGAGTAATCTAAGGGGTGCCGTAATAATTGATTTAAATGTAATCACTGCCTGTTCCATCTGTTCAAACAGTTCGGGAAGACCCGCTTCGGAGCTGCCGCTTAGCAAGGTGAGTGTCAGAAAGAGTATCTGTTAAGTGTGAGTGTATTCAGAGTCAATTCATTTGTAGACATGCCAAAGACCCAACTTACAACAAGACGTGACATCCTCAGACCAAAACCTCTCACTCTGCCAGTAGCTAAAAAACTGATACACTTTGTAGAGAAGTCTAGTTTATATAGCCCAAAATGGGCAGTAAAAATAATATATATACTCAATATACATAAAGGTCAAAGGTGAAAAATATTTCAAGCTGCCATTAAGTTGTTGAAAAATTTTTACAATTCTCAAAAAGTCAAAAACTCTCAAAAAATAAAGACAATAATTGTTTCTCGTATATCTAAACATAGAATAGATTTATATACCAGTATGATTTGATAGATATAACAACTCTTTTAAGTTATGTTAAAAATATTTTTTAATGAAAAGAACTTTTCACATTTTATTGTTTTATTTAAGTTTTAGAAGTTTCTTCAGCAAATACAATTTTGAATTAAATTATTTTTATTAAAGCGCCCGCAAAATTCAAGTGGAACAAAACTAATCATACAAAATTCTCACATTATCTCTACTTAGTAAATGTCTCAGCCATTATCGGCCCCTGGGGGATTATTCGCATTAGTTGGTTGGGCAGTCGCCAACGCCAATCCAAATGTTCTGATCCCATTGACAAAATCAAAGAGGAGTTTAGCCTGCTGATCCGCATACAGTTTGTGGATTGACTCGGCCATTTCCTTAAAGGTTTGGCTTTTAAACAGCGTTGTGAGTGTGTCGCGTTCCAGGCCCAGCAATAGACTCGCCTCGCCGGCCAATCTGTCCACAATATTTGAAACATTCTTTAAAATATCCTCCCTAAGGCTGGTCGAGTATCCACTATTTTCATCTTCATCCGACGGCTCTTCTTCGGTATCCTCTCGCTTGTGACGACTCTCCCCATCCTCAATCCTGCCCGGCACCGATCCCGACAGCGAGGGCGTCTTATCGTAACTCACAGAACTTCTGGGATGGGCCAAACTTAAGTCCATGCAAGTGGATCCCAGCAACAAAGCAAAAATCAACTGCAAAGGGCTCAGAGATAAACAACTTTTCCATCGGGGGAATTTCTTCTGCTTCAGACATAGACTTACCATCAGAGCTGCCATTGCTTTTGGCTATTGGAATACCACTAGAAAACTTCGACAACTGTCGCTCCACACGAGCAGCTCCAATTTTTATAGCAGAGCTCAGCGGCTCCAATTGGACATGGAGGTAGAATCGAAAGTTAAGGCAGAAGTTCGAGAAGATCAGCTTGGGGTTAAATTTTATATTTATTTGGCCCTGCTGAAACTAATGAGAAATGCGAGATGAAATAACTTTTCTTACTTGTTTTGGTTCATTCAGTAAACTTATCTACTCAGCGAAGGTTTCTTTCAGCCTTTTCAGACTTTAATCTATTTTTGAGATATATTTAAAGTGAAGCACTCAAATTTATTATCAATTTAGCTCAGCTGAAAAACATTTGTAAGTTATTGCCTTAAAATCCGCAATAATTCTTAATTTTCAATACTTTTGGCATGTTGTGCGAAAAACAAGAGAAAATTGCGCGTTATTAATGGAGAATACTTGTAAAGCGGAAGCGGAAATAAACAGGACTCGAAGTCAACTCGAATATAAAAATTATATGTATTGTGGGTGCTGCACGGGATTCTCCTGTAAGTCCTGCGGGGCAGCTGTTATGTTTGATTTATAAATGCCTGATGTGCAATTTATGGAACATGCGGCAAAATGGCGAAAACGACAACTAAAAAATTGAACACACTACGCAGTTTAATTCAAGGCTGCGAATGCGGATGCCGATGCGGATGCGGATGCGGATGCCGGGCAACCCCCTGAAGATAACTGCGTGCAGCTTTTGTAGCAAATTCTGATTGTGCACACTTGGGGAAGTAAATGCATATGAGTTTTTATTATTTTGCCAGAGGGTGGCCAAGCTGGAAGGGTTGGCGAAGGGGGCGAAACAAATAAAAAAAAAACAGCGACGACGCCATCTTCAACACTTTGCGAAGCATTTGAAGCCATATTTTATGAGAAAGTTAAACTCAGGGGGAGAATATATAGCTGTTGCGCTTTATTTGATTGTTCAGAAATTTATATGCTCATTTTAAAAATTAACGACCTTTGACTGATTCGCGCCGATACACAGGCGAAGGGGGAGTTGGGGGGATTGGGGCGATTATTGCCAGCAATTTGTACAACGCTGCCATTAAACAAACAAATTTTGCATTATTTTTTTTTTCGCTTTTTTATATGCATTTTGTGTTTAGCTCAATGCAATTGCCCATTAAAAGACTCGTGTGCCAATGGGCAAATAAAACCCCGATTGTAAAGTTTATAAAGCGCTGTCGTTATCTGCATATAGCTGCAAGTGCTTAAAAGCTGAGTCATCGCTTCTATTTTACACCGATCTTAAATAACTTGAGTTTTGTAATAGTTAAATATAGTATAAAGATAAAATGCATGGGAATAAATATAAATTTATGCAGAAGAAAACTTCTTTTTCTAACATATAAATAAGTTTTTAAATGATTTCTATAAAAGCTATAAAGAGATTAAAAAATATTTAAGAGAAAAGGAAAAACGCAATACAAAATTCTCATTCAAAATTCAAAAGTATTAAAAATAATTTAAGTTTTTTGACATGCCCTTATTGAACAAACAAATAAAGTGCATTTCTTTAAATTCAATATTTTCCATCATTTACATTGTCAGCAACAGAAAGTGTGCTCAGGGAAAATATTTACAAGCAGCGCGTCACTTTAAAGGAGAAAAAAAATAGAAAAATAGAAAAACTGAGAAAAACAAACTCAAATACAGATCGAACTGAACGAAAGCAAATACTTTGGCCAGGGCTTTCCTTTTGTAGTTTGGGGGTTTGCTGAGTTTGTTTTGCTTTTTTACGGTTTTACAATTTGAATAAAGTGCGACGCTTTGGAGGGTTGACAAGCTGACAAACTGCAGGATTCACCGCAGCTGCCCACAAACTCAAACTCAAACTCAAAGCCAAAGTCAAATTCAAAGTTCAAAGCGAACGAAAAAAAAGATGGGAAGACAGCCAAAGTTGTGAAGTTGAAGTGCGCGGAGCTTTCCACTTGAAAAGTGTTGCTCGAGATGCTGCCAAAGTGGACACTGCCCCCCAACCAAACTGAATGCCCCACATTACTTGCATTTGCCTTTGATAAACATGAACACCTTCTCAATAGGTTGCCCCGTGGTGGGGAGGAGGAGGTTGATGGGGGAGGGGCATTGAAATGTGTTTTTATTGATGCGCGCTCGCGGCAACGGATGTGTTGTCCTTTGGCTTTTCCATTCTAATATCCGCCGGTGATAAGCTGAATTATTGACTGGCTGGCAGCGACAGCCAGGACATCCAGATACGTCCAGAGCTGCCTTTTCTGCCACTTGGCCAATGTCCTTGCTCGTTAATGTGGGCCGTCAGCGTCCGTGTTTTTTTTTCGTTCCGTTCCTTTTTGGCCGTTGATTTGATTTTGGTTCTGCGGCTGCCCATTCGCATTAAGGCGCCCACACAAATGCGTTGATACCATTTTTGGGCCAACCAAAATTATCTGATAATATTATTTCATACCTTGGAGCGACTTTTATTGACTTGGCGAGGAATTCGCTTTATATGATGCTTTTATCTATGCAAATTACATTTTATTTACTTCTCAGTCAGTTTTCAACACACATTTCTTAACTGCTTATTGAGTTTGTGCCAGGTTTAATTGGCAGTGTGTGCCTTTAAAAATTGAATTTAAGAAAATAGCTTTTGCCTGGACAAAGTTGTCTTTACCTTTATATACAAACAGATTTTTATATTGGAGTTTTCTTGGAATTCTCTTATTATTTTTAAAGTATATTTATATACAATAACTTCGCAAAGTTTATGTTTGAATTCAATAAAATATGCTTTAAGCGAGCAAAAGTGATTAAAACCATCTAGTTTAATATAAATTGAACTACCAGCAGTAGAGCCATTAGTTACATAAGTGTTATGGCCAGTCCGCCTGCTAATTGAAAGTCGCTCATCATTTTTGGGGACACACGCATACATCATAAACTTCAGACCACATCGAACCTCGAACCTTGAGAACTTTGAGAATGCGTGTCGTATGTAAATTAATACAAATGGAAAGCAAACAGAGAGCGAGAGAAAAGAGGGTGGGAGTATGGGTTGATTTTCCAATAGGGCAGAACATGCAAAGGACACCAAAAGGACACGACGTTGGCAGGGCCAAAAAACACGCACCAAGCGTCTCAAGTGCTAATAAACTACATGCACATCGAGAATGCGCGTTAATAATTTATGTGGGCTAATAGACGCCACTGGATAAACATCATATGCAGGCCACACTGTATGGGCGTGAGGACCTCGTCGCCTGTCAACATCAACCCTTTGGGGTTCGTTCTCTTCTCTTTTTTTGTTCTTCGTTCGGTGTGTTAGTGCACACAATTTATGGGCAATTTCGAATGCTACCTAGTTCAAAGGTAGCTTGACACTATCTGTGGCGATATATCTGGATACTTTGGCTATTAGCTGGGCAAACAGTTTCATACTCAATTTCGTTGTTGGCCTGTTTGTTTGCATATCATGTCGGGCAGCGGCTGGTCAGGACATGCACGTAATGTCCTTTCATTGTTTTTCAAATTTAATTAACAAAAGGGTCAATTGTCGCGTTCAACTCTCCGCCCTTACTTGACGGACAGTTGGTAAACAATATTTTTGATTAATTTATGAATATTCGTGTGAATTTTCTTCCTTTTTTTGTGTGTATTTTATTTCATTTTTGTATTTATTTATGCCTGCATGAGTCCAGTTCGCGTGTCGTGTCCATAAAAGACCAAAATTTAGTAATTATTCTAATTATATTTTTATTGTGCGTAAGTGTTCAACATTATATTAACAATCTTTGTTTTAATGTGAAAAGAAATATATGAGCTGCACTTAGTGGAGGGTGTAAACTAAATTCACATTCAAATTAAAGTTGTTATCTATAAAATCACAAGTCACATCCCTTTGGGGCCAGAGAACAGCTTCTGGTTTCGAAACTATTCTCAAAATCAAATTAAAAGTGAAAACTAATTCCCACACATGTTGTGAATTGTCATGCCCTCGGCTCTGGGCACTTCCTCAACTTTCTCATTCTACTTCCGCATCTGTTTTGTTTCTTACCAGCCCCAAAATAGTTGACAAACTTTGGCCAAATAATAAAATCAATAAATGACTTCTGAGCTTTTGTTGTTTTGGGGGCACTTTAAAGCAGCGTTGGCGAAATTGAATTTTGATTTATGTTTTGTATTTAGTTTTGTCTGGCCTTTGGTTCTGGCATTTAAATTGGGCGATAAGCACTTAAAGGAGTTTTAATAAAAATATTTGCTATAAAACTAAAGTTTGGGTTGACATGCTGCTATAATGCGTGCCGAACTAGTGCTTTGGGAATGTGTGTGTATTTCAAGAGAACTCAAAGCTGATTTTTACTTTTTAATATAATTTTTAAGTGTTTATATTTAAAATAATCATCTTAAAGTCAAATTTTAAGTTCTCCTTAACATTTTGCATGTATTAGCTTAAGGACCTCAACACTATTATTTTTGCTGTGCTGTCTGTGTTTGTTTTTACAGCTAAGCACCTCGCTGCGGTGGCTGGCATGAATTTTTTATGACATTTTTGCAAGTGAGACTACACTTCAAAGGATGTGCACTGGCATAAGGATAACTGACTGCACAGGCAAATTCCAGAAGGAGGGGCAGTGTGCGAAGTGTCGGCAAACATTGCAGTCTCCAACCAGTCAAGGATGCTGCAAATAGTTGCCATGCTGGGGGGCATGAATATTAAATGCATAGGTAACAGGTTAGAGAGGTTCACAAACTGGACGGGAATATGTGCTAAACTGTCAGTAATTGAAGACATGCCGAGAGCACTTAAAAACAGAGACAAGCCCCCCTCCCCTGGTCAGACCCAAGTGAAACCCTTCGCCACGGCAATTAACTTTACAAATCGCATGTGAGCCTGTGATTAATTATTCCAAAACCGGACACTCAACCGGCAACAACTACGGACAGTTAACCCATTTTGGCCTAAAAAAGGGTTGCACTAACAGCTGCAAATAAGTATATATGTATGTATATGGGAGGGGGTGGGGGGGAGTCAAAATAGGTGTGTGTGTGTGTATTTTTGACATTTCACATTTGTGCTGTAACCGTCCCGAAAACGTAACGTGATGAATGTTTGCTCATAAGGCGTAAATTGAAACTATTCTTGGCCAGAACACAAAGTCCGACTCGGAGTCCGAGTCCGAGTCCGAGTCCCATTTTGACCACATGCCACTTAGCACATGTTGGCAGCAAATAACGGCTACACATGGAGGGGGTTTTAGTTTGGGTCAGTTTTCTTATCGCTGGCGTCGCAAGTTTGGCATTAATTTTGATTTGGTCAACACTTCATTAATCACGCCCCAATGCCAAGTGTTGCCCGAAGGGTTCCTTGGACCCACATCTCACGCGTACTAATCTCCTGTGGTCAAGGACATGTGTGTGCGTGTGTGCGTGTGTTCGTGTCCTAAGTTTTATTACAGCCTTATCGCTTTATCGAATCGCAAGCAGAACCTTTTTCCAAAGGGGTTTTCCCTCACTCTCCAATTGAATTTCTATTTCTATTTCAAGGCACGCACGCAGCATCCGGTCGAGGACAAGGAGGGGGCTACACATTTGCATATGCTTGCAGCTCAGTTATCCTTTTTGGAGGATCGCGTTGCGTTCAACCATCAACCAACAAACATATTCAAATTTTTATGCTCAACGATCCTTTGAAATTGCCTCACAACATTATCCTACACACACACACCTAAAAACAAACAGCTGATATTCTATTAAGCCCAAAAGGGTTAGAAGGGGTTGCTTTTGGGACGCGACAGCATCTCTTAGAGCCCAGAAGCAGCTGATGCTCAAAAGGCATTTCTAGCACGGGGTCAAAGTTCACCCAAAATTAGTAGCGTGAATTTCTGTTCAGATGCAACGATAAGCAATGCAATATTGAGATACACAAATATTTAAAGCAATATAAATATATATTTAAATTAAATTACCTTTGCCTTTACAGGCAACTTTAAAGCCTCTTTTCGCTATTTCTACCCCGCATTAAAAAGATCCAAAAAAAAATTAAAAAACTGCATTTCAAAACTCGACAAGTGAAAAAACTTACTTTGCCCTGAGTGTTGAAAAACAAGCAAGAACCAAAATACGAATGTGAATTGTTTGTGTGTGTGTGCTCGTATCCTTGCTTATCCTTTATAATTTGTATGGTTTGCTTTTGCTGCTGTTGACGCTGCCTGATGAAGAGCCGCAGCAGCTGCACGAAAAATGTTGAACTCTGCGGGCACAAAAATAAAACAAAATAAAAAACATAAAAAAAAAAAACTCCCTTTTAATATGCAAAGCAAAGGCCTGAGGTGCCTCGTCCAAGGCTGGGATTGGGAACGGAGGAGCTGAAGGAGCTCGTCTTCGTAGTTTTGCCCAAGTTGAGTGGCAAAAAGTTAATGGATTGTTATCTTGCGGTTTCCTTCGGCTCATCCGCTGCTCCAAGCTCCAATGGACTTTGCCTGCAATTAAAACGCGCACTTCTCGCCCACCACTTGCCCCGCCCCCGCCCCCGCCCCCAGCCCCAAGCTGAGGGCTTGGATTGCTTGGCAGTTAATGAAATTGTTATAAGTGCACTTGCAGCCATAAAATACTCGAACACAGCCCACGCCGAGTCCTTGGAGCAGCTGCCAGGCTCAAAGGCGCCTCATACGTGGGCGCAAAAAATATATTTTTGTAGCATATTTTACGAAACTTTTTTTCGATGGCAAAGTTTTTGCCACATGAGCGAAAAATGATATGAAAAAAATAACTTTCTATTTGCCTCTGGCGAATTTTGCTGTTTTGGGCTTAATATAAAATTAACAGGCTGATCATTAGCTGGAAACCAGGGGACAGCGAATAATTGATTTAAGTGAGTTTGTGAATTATGAATAAAAATGAGCCACCTTTAAAGTCCCTGCCCACATTATCAGACAGAAATTTAAGACGAGCGAACAAAAATCGATAACCTACATTTTGGGCATTCAAAAAACAAGACTCGCACAAATAAAGACCCAAATAATATAAAAAAAAGCTGCGCATGAAGAACAAAGGCAAGAACAACAACAATTAGGCTTGGAAATGTACATGAAACAACCCTCAATTATGACAGCGAATTTCCCGCTCTAACTTTTTCCCGCGTTTAGCAGCATGTGTATTTTTTAATTAGAACAAAACGAAGCGCATAAAGGACGCAAAGGATATGCTGACGAGATGCGTGCATGTCAAAGTAAGGATTCAAGAAAGATAAAAGAGTAGGTATATTGATGATTGAATACCCTTTGAAGGAGTTGACTTGACCAGCCAAATAAAATGCATGACTATTCATATGGAATCTATAAGCCATCAGAAGATTTATCCTGAAAAATAAAAAGGTTGTTTGTTGAAAAAAATTCTGCCCAAAATCTTCCATAATGTTGATAAACTTCATATAAATAAATTCCTATCTCTGCAATTTGCATTACGTATAAAAATTTTATTTGTCGATAAGTTATGAACTCGTCCTTTTCTCCCCCAGCAAGCCCATTTCCTTAACTCATTTATTTCCTTGCTGAATGATATGTGTATTTCTTTATATTCACAATTCCATATTTATAGGTGTTTCCCCCAAGCCCATGCAAACAAAGTCACGTGTCCTTTGACAACATGTGAGCCTTTGCCCAAGACCCCAAAGGATATTGGCAACCGTGGCTTGAAGAAAACTTAAATTATGCCCAACTCATGTCAGTGGCTATTGTTGCTTGGCTCTTATGCTTCTTTTAAGGAGCTGGGTTGGGGTCTGTAAAAGGGTCCTGTGTCCTGGTCATGTCAGACGCATATGCTAATTAAGCAATTAATATTTGTGGGCGAGACAACTTAATTTTTAGACCAAGAAAGCATATTTCTGTTTTCTGTATTTCTGTGTTATGAAATGCGATACTTTTCTAGAATGTCCTTTTTTGGGGGCAGGAGGTTGGCGAGTGTGTGCGTCATGCGGCAAGACAATAAACTTATCACATGTTGCCCACGCTGGTGCGCCCAAAAACTTTTGCAACGAGTTTGATTTGCGGTCGTGCTCCCACACACACACACACACACATATCCTTGAGAGTCCTGGCTGTCAGGCGACTGATATGCGGCTCATGCCCCTTTTGCCTGTCGCTTGTTTTAGATTTACATTTAAGCATTTCATCAGCCGCACAGTCAGCAAAATAATATTTTCTTAGACACTATTTTTGCCTGCATGCCACGCATAACTTGCCACAGGTTGGGGCAAGTGGCAGAGGACAGCCTTGTGGTCACCGGCTTGCCTGCCGGAGCATGTGCAGCAGGATGTCGGCCAAGATGCATGCACGCAGTCGAGTCCTGTTACTCCAGGCGACATTTGTCAGACAGCAGACAAAGATTCAGTTCGGAGTTGGAGTCAACTTGACTTGACTCGAGTCGAGTTGAGTTGAGTTGAGTTGGGCTGCGGTTGCTCAACAGATTTGATTAAGTTTGTTTGCTTTAAGGCTGACAGCCAACTGGGCAGCTGGGTAATGTGATATATTTCACATTTAATAAATAGAAAACAAGACAAGAAACTATGAAGAATATATTTTAAATATGATTGGATAAAAGAACTTTGATGAGGTAATGAAAATAAATAAAGTTTCAATATTTATTATCTATAATTCTTCCATTTGCCTTCATCTTAATTTCCCTTAAGACGCTTCAGTTATCAGCAACTATATAATCCCCGTTAAACCATCGATAAACACACATATTTTTTATTCCCTGCTGCTCAACGGAGGCAGCTGCTTAAAATTTCCACACGGAAATAAGTTAATCGCAAGTAAAATAACTCTGAGCAATTTTTGCAGCTGCCTGTCAGAAAGAGAAAAAGAAAAAATTGGCAAAAGCTTAAAGTAAACACACAGAGCGGCGGTGAACAGGCAAACTTTTCCATTCGAGTAAAGTTCGTATTACGTATACGTAATGTGGCAATAAATGTTGCGCTCGATTAAAAACCCATTGCGTACTTCTTAGCTAGGCGCAAGATACAAGATACGAGCACGAGGAGGGGGCGGGGTTATGGGTGGGAGAGGGAGTTTTTTGTCTGCAATCTGTTGGGCCAACAAACGTAAAAAAAAAGAAGGAAGCAATTGTGTAAACTGCAGACGGCAGCATGTGAGGCGCTGTGAGGAGTGTTGTTAACGCGTCAGTTACAAGACACATCCTGCAGATACAAGACACGAGTCCTTGTCTACGCCTCCCGTTAAAAAGTTGGTTACTTAAGTAAGTGCTTGTGATTCTGCCGCAAGACTTTGCAAGCTACGATTAAGTGAAGCAGGAAAATTGTCTTAAGCCCGGAAAAGTCATGTGAGACAGTTGTGAAAAGCAGTCTGAGCTAAGAGTTGAGAGATGTAGTTAATCAAAGCAGATATATTATTAAAATATTACAACAAATTTAAATAGGAATTTATCACAAATAAATTTCCCATTTTAAAGCTTATTCTTCATATTTCTTTTAAGCTGCTGCGTAGAGTGAAGACTCGAAAGGCAGCCCAACAACGGCCGCAAACAACAAATTCACAGTTTACGTGTCCTTAATTAGCAACAAGCATGAAAAAGGATAACAAGAACAAAATACAAAATAAAAATGAGTAAAAACTAAAACTTACCAAACAAAAAATGTGCGCTGAAATAGAAAGCGCGCAAAACGCAAAAAAAAAGTTGTTGTAAAACAAAGCTAAAGTATTAAAAAAAAGAGTTTTTTTTCACTTTATTTTTATTCGTATTATAAAATTTAATTTGGTGCAGAGATTTTTGCGCGGCTCTCAAGTATCTGAGCGCGTTTTTTCTATTTCATTTTCTTTATCCTTTTCATTTTCTATTTTATTTTCCCCTCAACCATTTGCATTTACGTTTTTTTCTCGCACTTTTTGTGCGTTTGTTTTTTGTTTGTTTTTTTGCAGTTTCTGTAACGCTTGCGTCTCACTGATTACTCTATGAGGTCTGCCAAAATGAGGCTTCAACTCTTTTGCCTGAGTGCCCCGAAGGGACGTCAGTGGCTGCAGGCGAAAAGTCCTTTCAGGGATTTGCAAACCGGTCTCTCAGGTTCAATGTACCCAGGTCCTTTGTCCTTTGTCCATTGTCCACTTATCCGCTGGCTTAACATGTGTCAAAACACGAGTTTCCTTCGATACGAACACCAACCGCGTTCGCTGGGCAATCAAATGACCACGTTCACATCCACAATAATTATTTCGAGTCCATTAGCTCGGACTGATCAATTTGTAAATGAGCCTTGTCCAATTTAACGCACCATTAAAACTGACCTAAGGTCATTTGCCCAACCGGCGCGAGGCGCGTGCCCAAGGATCAGAGCCAACCGGTTTCGTTCCCTAGAGGAGGCACAAAACACATGTCTCTCTATCTCTCTCCCTCTCTCTTGCTTTCTCTCTCATTGTTATTGTCCTGCATGAAATGCAACCACCAAGCCACGAGGACACGAGCCTCAGACCCAGTTGCCATTTGTCCTGCCCCCTGGCCAAGGGTCAGCGGTGTTGCCAATTGGTTGCATGACATTTTCATTTACATGCATGTTTGTATGTGTGTGTGTGTGTCCTTTAGGGACAAAATGCACCCGAGGGCATTGCGTTTTCCTTTGGGGTGCCAAGCGGATGCACTTGGCAGAGCAACAGGCAACAACTTCTCTTTGAATGCCGAGCAGAATATTCCTTAAGAGATAATAAAAATATTAATAATATGGGCAATTCAGAAGGAAGAATAAAGCGTTTATAAATACATATTTAGCGTGATTCTGGTGTATAAAAACATCTGATTTCTTTTAATAGATTGATATATTATAAGAAGTTATAGTTTGATATACCTTAAGAAAATATATATTAATAAATAACTACCTATAAGAAAGAAAGTGTTTGAAAAGATTTGATTCAATTAAAGCAGAAATGTCAAGCACAAAGTGAGTCTTATAGCCACTTATACCCTGTTCACAATATAACAAGAGTTTATAGGTTTTATGTGATGTCAAGCGACAGAACTGTCCATCTGTCTTTTAATTGATTGATTGATTATTGCATTAGAATTGCCATTAAATAAAAACGACCTAAACAGATATTTAAAAGCAGTCGTTTTTTCAATGTAAATACATTTAAAAATATTCACATCAGTCAACTTATATTTATATAGATGAAATAACTCTCCAGATGTACGATTATACACAACCCAATCAGACACTTCGCCGCCTGCAACGTCATAAGTCCTTTGTGAACCTGTGGAATGGGGTAAGCTCTTTTTCAGTGGGGTCAACTATCAACCCACCGATGTACGTATTAACCCAATTGTGAACTGTGTAGAGCATCTGCTACTATCCCGAAGACCTTCGTCCCAACAGCAGCGAAATGTGCCTTCTGGTCAAAGACAATCCCAGCTGCGGCTACTTCGTCTACTACATCGATTATCTGCATCTGATGTTCTGCACTCTGAAACTAGAATGGGACAGCAGCTATGTGATTGTCCTGGCAGTCATATTTTTGCTGTTTTGCGGTGGGCTCTACATGATTATTAAGTACTTGTGAGTATATTCTAAAAGTGATCAAATAGAGAGTGCCTGTCTATATAAATAGGGTCTGTACTCAGCTGCCTGCCCAATTATCTGGCCCTGATGGACATGCTGCCCATATCGCGCTTTACGCATGCCTATATCTTCTTTGGCTTCTGCCTGTATCTGCCGGATATGCTGAGCCATATGTTGACCTGTCCGTATCCGTCGCCGTATGGGGCAACCCTGGTGCTCAGCAGAATGATTGGCGACGTTATACGCTGCTTTGTGTCGGGCATTATGGTGCTCTCCGTCCATGGGCAGCACGTCGAGAACGTGGTCTGGTGGACCAGCATGTCCTTCATTTGGCTGGGCTTCATGTTTGTCTACTGGACGCTCCACAAGAAGTACGAACTGTTCGGCGTCCGCGATCTCCCGTACAGCAACACACACATGCTGACCCTCAGCGGCTGGGCGTGTGTTAGTGTGTTTGCTCTCATGCTGCTTGTGGCCAGCCTGGTGTCCTATCAGAAACAGCGCTGGAAGAATCGCAAATCGCGCGTTGATGATATTTCGGTGGAATCGGATCTGCCGTCTCTGCCCAGCGATTTGGATGTGGAGCGCAATGAACCGATACGCAGTGATCTGAAGAGGTGCAAGATCTGGTGGAACACAGTCAACGGTTATACGACAATGAAGGAACACTACAAGATCGTAGTCATCGCCTTTGTGAGCAGTCTGACCTAACTGCTGATAAACGTGCATAGGTTACAGTTCCATTCCTTGGCAGATTCCCTTCTACTTCATCCTGGCGAACATAATACCCGTCATCGACAATCAGCGGCCGATGCGCGGCTGGTGCAAGGCCGTCGTCTGCATCAGTTTCATGCTGTATCCCTTTCTGTTCATCGGCCCCATGGCGGATCCGACCATCTGCATAACCTTGTTCATCCTTAGCTGGCTGATGGCGCTGCTGATTTGCATGGCGGCTCATTCGCTGCGCGAGCCCGCCCATGTCTGGCTGTGCCTGTACGCGATTCAGGGCATGACCGTCTGCGCCATAACGATGCACTTGCTCATCGCTGAGATCAACAATCTGGTCTTCCAGTATCTGACCATACGCTTCCAGAGCACGCCCGACATGCTCACCCTTATGTTCTTCAGCACCGGCGAGCTGGTCGCCGCTTTTGTCCTGCTCCACAATCTGATCGAGCTGGAGCTGTACGATGCGGCATGCGGCGGTGTCATCAGCATGGTCACGTTCGGCGTCTACACGATCCTGCCCGAGCTCGTCCTGAACCAGTGCTACACTCAGAAGACCTTTGTAAGTTCTTATTTAGTCTATTACTCCAGCTACCCTACTGAATATGGCTTTGGCAGATTGCGTTTCCCGCAGCTGCGGAAACTGGCTACACTTTCTTTTCGGTCATCTTTTTCGGCACACTGTTCCACGTTTCGATGAGCGGCAACGAGTTTCGCATGTCGCTCTTCTTCTATCTGGTGGCCATGACCACGGCCTTCATACTCTTCCAATTGGCTGACTTCTTCGATTGGGTGCATCCCTTTGGCACGATCCACATCATTAAACCGCCCAAGGATTCGGGTCGCTATTGGGCCTGAGCACCGAATTGTCACCTCAACTTATAAAATATATTGTTTAAATATAATCGAAAATAAAAATACTATGTGGAGTCAACTTTAAGCGGATTCGCTGCGCGTCTGATTAAAAGTTAATGCGCCTTGTCCCGCCCTCTCCTTGTCCTTGCCCCAGTTCCAGCTCCTGATCCCTAACAAAACGCTAACCAACTCTAGTCAGGCTGAACAAAAGCGCTTTTGTGCTTAAATTTGGTTTGATGCCAAAGCAACAGGACTCAAAAAAAAAAAACACCAAAAAAGGAAAAGAGAAGGGGAAGGGGAAGGGGAAAAGTAAGGCAGGAAGCACGTTGCCTACTTCGGGGGTTGTCAGCGCTGTCTTCGTAGGCAAATGTGAAATCTTTGCGCCCAAAAATGAAATTGATGAATTTTTGTTGTTGCCAGCAAACGAATATTTTGGGCACTCGCGTTTTAGGGTTTAGCTTAGGAGTAGGTAGTGCTATTCAAAAGATTTTTAGATTATTAAAAAAAATTGTTACTTGCCCGAGGAGGGAGGGGGAAAGACACAGGACTTCTGCCGACAGGGCGCCTTGCCTTGGCATCCTTTGGCTGGCAGCGTTTTTGACATTTGCTAAATTAAAGTGAGTTGCGACTTTTTATTTGTTTTGCTATCTATCCTTTCCTTTTTGCCTCATCTCTGACTTCTGGTTGTTGTTGTTGTGCTAGCACCTTTTGCATTAAATATTAATTCATGCAGAAAGTGCGAAGAAAAAAAATATGAATTGCGAAATCAGCGCTGACAGGACACGACACTTGCGTTGACAGGACGTTAAGTCAACATGCGGCTTGGCATCATTTGGATCCTTGCCATCTGTGCTCCCAGGCTCCCAGGATATGTCTCTGGCAACGGCAGCAAGACAAACGCGACGCCAGCAAATTGTTCTATTGTCTTCGACGTGGACTAAATTAAATGAAAGCTCATTGAACTAATTGTTTAATGCACACATTAAACTTTTTATATGAAAATTAATGCTATTATTTATAGTAAATCACTTTGCACAGTCATCAAATGTTTTGGTTTTGGGAAGAGCGAACAAAAAGAAAATGTAAATGTTAACAGCTGTCTTCAAAGGTTGAAGCCATAACTAAAATTCTTAACAGTGAAGTGCACAAATGATGTTAGCGCCACCTAACGCTCAGTTTGATAACCTAAAATATAAATATAAATGTAGCTGGCGCCAGTCGCAGTTGCCAGAAGGCAATCTTCCTATAAAATATGCACAGATGACGCCACATGCGTATGTGTATGCCACAATTGGCACGGGCAGATGGCGCCACTATCGCTTTCTGAGGGTCGGCACTATTTAAGCCACTGCTAGTTAGCGCTGTTAAGCATCGATTGCGTGTGTGATATTCTTTGAAGACTGTTAACTAAATTTGATGGAGTAAATGCCAGATGGCGCTGCTAAAATTTAGAACATGTGCTTAGCATATACACTTCATTAGCATTGGCTATGGGAAATGTGTAATTGCCCGCAAGTGGACAGTCTCACATTGCTGTTAAATGTAGTTTTGGTGTGGCTCCAAATTTAATAATAAAATCTAGTTAGACAAGCAAATAGCTGTATTATATGGCAGTTTCTGTTCTCTTTGAACACTAAACAATTTGTACTTTTTTCTGGATGCCACTTAAAACGCCAAAAATGGCAGTGAGCAAAACCAACCCAGCTGGCAACTGCAAGGAGAAAGCGCCATTGCAGCCGAGATTATTCAGACTTAGTATGTATTGCGCCTCATCCGGAGTCTGGCAGGCATCCTGGTCACAGGAGATAGCGCCGAAACCCTGCACCTGCACCGAGAAGAAGAGCGGCGGACACGGCTCGTAGTCGTAGCCGACACAGGCGTCCGTCAGGTCGTAGCTGAAAGCGCCCAGGGCCGTCGACTCGCAGCTCTCGTCCTGGCGATCCGAGTGGCCGGGATTGCGAAAGGGCAGCTCGATGCTGCGCGAGAAACAGACCGTGAAGGTGATCTGACTGATAGGCGCGATCTTCAGGTAACGCATGCTCTGCCTGACCGGCATGTAGAGTGCGTCCAGACGGTAGAAATTGATGCTGCCCAGGCGACCAAACTGCTCCAGAGAATTCTGGCCATACTCGCTGATGACGCCGTTGGAATAGCAGCGAGGATTCCACAGGCGACGGGGAACTGCAACAAATATCAGACTAGGAAGCTTCTGGGGCGTATTCGAGGGACTTACCCTGACGAATCCGCTTGACGACAGGCGCTCCACATTCTTCGGGCGGCTTCTCCATGTTCAGCAGCAACAAATCTCGTTTTGGCTCACGCACAAAGTCGTGGAATCTGACCAGAGCCCCGCCCCCATAGTAAATGAAGCTGAGATGCGGCAGACTATGCCGTAAGCGTTCCATGTAGCGCACACAGTAGTCGTAGTCCTGCTCGTCCACAAAGGACGTGGGACTGGGCACCAGCAGCGCCACCAACGAGCGACCTCCAAGGTCGTCCTCGGCCCGTTCCGCCTCCAACAAATCCTCCACGCGAGTGCTCAGCGTGTTTAGAATGACGGGCAGATTGAAACCAGGTGGATCTGGGAAAGTCTATAAGCATGAGCTGTGACCTAGGATTAAGCTTAACTGCTGCTTACGCCAATTGTGCGATGTGAAGTTCCATTGATCGTACACATCGACTATATAGTCGGTGGTGTTGACTATAAGTGAAGCATCCGAGGCTGCAAAGAGTGTCACAGTGCTCGCATAGGGATGAATGTTCAGGTTCTGCAATACAAAACTGAGGGGGGAATTTAGGATTGAAATTGAACCCTCTTAGAAGCCCCTTAAGATAGAATTAAAGTAGAAGCTAGCTTAGATCTCTACTTGACATTCACTTGTCATAAGATTTAACTACTGAAAGGAAGCACAAAGAAAGCCTTATCAATCAACCACCTTATCAGCCACTCAAAGAGTCAGTCATGTAATGAATTGAATAGTAAGGTTAACACAACTTACGCCACATAGTCGACCACCCAAAAGTAGGGCCAATTGGTGTCCACAAAAACATAGACGTTGGTCTTAATGGTGGCCAAATTGGATATGTCCGAGCCCTGTTCGGGCTGAAAGCGGTCCATGATGGCTGTAAAGCAAGCAGAAATAAAAGCGAATAAGAGATGTGTATTTGGTGGGGATAATTGGGAGTCTAAGAGGAACCACTTGGATAGGAAATAAACACATGCTGGTTAGTTCTAGTGGGGAGGACTTTATTTGCGACTTTTTCACTGGAACTTACAACTTAAATAGAAAAATTATAATAATAATTTAATTGTTGGGGGACAGGTGGCGATTAATTTGAACTGTTTGTTACTTGGTTGGTTACTGCAGCGACTGCTGCAGCAGCAGGGCCAGCAGCAGTGTGCCCAGACTAGCAGCCAGACCCGCCACGCCGCTGTAGCAGCCCATGTTGACCGAGGAGACAACGTAGCGCCACTGATCCGGAGTCTGGCAGGCGTCCTGGCTGCAGGACGACGTGTTCGTGGTGGTGCTGGGCTGGACGGACAGATAGAGCGGCGGGCACTGTGTGATCGTGTAGTAGCCATTGCAGGCATTGGACAGATCGTACGAGTAGCTGTTGCCGCTGATCTGCACGCAGCTCTGGTCGACGGAGCTGGTCGTCGAGCTGGTCGAGTTCTGCTGCGGCCACTCGTAAGTGCGCGACGAGCAGATGGTGAAGCTGCCGCCATTCTGCGACTGGATGGTGACCACGCGATTCGTGCCGGCGCCAAAGAAATAGTTGGAGGCGACCCGATAGAAGTTAACGGTGCCCGGTCGCACATACTGATACATCTGATCGGTGCCCCAACTGTTCGTGTACCACGCGGAGCCGCAGCGCGGATTGATGATGCGACGAGGAACTGCAAGGGTGAAGAATATGATTTAGCATAAAGAACTTAATCAGGTTAAGCTGATCCTACTCTTTATGATGCGCCTGGCCACAGGTCCCGCTGACGTGGCCACCGTGCTGCCCAACATCAGGCTGAACAGATCCCGCGAAGAGTCGCGCACGAAGTTATTGAAGCGCTGAATGCTGCCTCCGCCGTAGTAGACGAATCGCAGATCGGGAATCTGCTCGTAGATGTATTGGAGCTCTGTGGTCGCGTAGTTGGAGTCGCCATCGTTGACAGTCGCCTGGTTGGGCATGATCAGCGCCACCAGCGAGCGACCTCCGACACTGGAGTTGGTCTGCTCGCCGTTCATCAGAGTTTGGGTTAGATTTTGTATGGTGCGCAGCACAGTGGGCAAATTGAAGCCTTGGGCAACTGTGGAGGAAAAGGAACCAATTGAAATGGGGTAACAGTTGGGGAATTGAAAGAACTTACCAGTTGCTTGGGTAGTCACATTCCACTGCTGATAGACATCGGTTATATAGTTCGTTTTGTTCACAATAATTGTGCCATCCATGGCGCCCAGCAATGTCACCGAGCTGGCATAAGGATGCACATTCAACTGCTGCAGAATGTAGCTGCATTTAAGAGAGAAGAAAACAAGATTAAAAGAGAGTTTTGAATATAAGGTCAGTCACAAAACTCACGCTACATAGTCCACCACATTGCTGTACTGCCAGGATGTGTCCAGGAACAGATACAAATCGGTCATGGGGGTAATAATATCCGACAGATCCTGATTGTTGCTCGCCGTGCAGGAGACATCGTTCAGGGATTGAGCTAAGCGATTGGAGAGAGAGAGAGGAAGGGGCAGGTTGTAACAAGGTAAGAGGTGGATGACTTTTATGGATTCTTTAATCAGGGAATTTAAAGAGGGATCCTACTCTAAGACAGAGCCTACTTCACAGCCAAGTGGTTCAAGGGTAAAGAAAGTGTTGTGTGGTACTTACGCACATAGGTCACCAGCGAGAGGGTCGCTGTTTGGGCAAACTCGGGAATAGTCAACGGCTCGAGGGTGACGCGCAGCTGCATCGCAGAGTCGAGGACCTGGGCGAAGGCGCTGGTCTGCGCCTGCATCTCGGCAGAGGGCGCCACATTGGTGAACTGCTGCTGGCGGCTGCAGGCCTGAATGCCCGAGCTCAGCACGCCCGTCGAGGAGTAATACATGCGCAGCAGCTGCGACAGCTTCAGCCCCGAGGCCTGCGTACGCCAGTTGGCCACGTTCTTGGCAATGATGAGACCGTCCAGACCGCCGCGAATCTCCGCATCGGTGGCCTCCAGATTGGTGCGCTGCGACAGGAAATACCAGTGCGGCAAGACGGTGTCGTTCCAGCCGCCGGTGGCGCCCACCGTGGCGGCATTGTTGACGGACAGCGGCACCTGGATGATCGTCACCTCGGCCAGGTCGCCGGCCAGCGTGGCCGCCCAGCGATTGTCGACGCTGGAGGCCGCCGTCTGCGGCTGGGTGCGTCCACGTCGCAGCGTGTCCTTCTGTATCAGCGCATTCAGATTGATTGTCTGCTGCTGCAGCCCCGTGGCCACGCCCGCAATCAGCGCGCCCGCCGATACCGTGCCCCAGGGCGTGCGCACGACGCCGTCCTCCACGGGACACTGGCTCTCGCTGCCGTCCAGCGTCTCGTAGTCCAGCTCGCCGTAGTTGGCCTTCGGATTGGCCCGCCTCGGCCGCTGATCGACCCACTCCACATCGCCCAGGAAGTTGCTCGTCTCGGCCTTTCGCAGAGCACGCGGCAAGCGCTGAGCTCGGTACTGGGAGAGCTGGCCACAGACGCTATTCTCGTCGCCACGCTGCCTGGTGTCGAAGGTGCTGGAGAGCATGAAGTGGAGCGAGCAGCGCTCGGTGCTGGTCAGCGAGCTGTTGGGAAAGGTGTTCGCATTGCCGGGGAGCAGTCGCGACAGCAGAATGCGCAGCTTGGGGAACTGGAACCCGGTCGGACTGTAGGGTATCACGCCGTTGACGGCATTCACGCCAGGCGCCCGCCTGATGCCATCCTGTCGGAATCTGTGCAACAGAGCAACTGAGACTGTGCGTATGTCCACCTGGTAGCCAGTGTTCACATAACTCTGTTCGACTTTCTCAATTAAAGAGATCAGTGTGTCCATGTTGGCGGGCAGTCGATTGTCGCGGTTCATGAAGTAGGACGTGTTGTAGCATTCTATCAGCGAGGGCGGTATCTGCAGTTGTGCGTTCTCCTGCGCCCGCACCGAGCCCATGCTGACCAGCATCAGGCCCAGGCAGAGGCAGGCAGCGGCTGCCTTCAAGTGTGCAACAAATTGCATGCCGTCGTTTGTTCTTTGGTTCGTTCAATGGACACTGGAATCAGGCAAGTCAAACAGTCAGGCAGGTTAGTGTCAGCTCCCTTCAACTGTCCCCTACTTACAACTAAATAGTTACAAAATGCGCAGCTTATCGAACTGGCCCTGGCCCAAAAACCGAAACAGAAATATGCACCAAGTTGACTCAGTCCACGAAGATTGTCGGGGCACTAACGCCCCTAACATCGATAAGAACTCGCCCATTGTATTCACCGTTCGGGCTCTTATCGGACCGGGCCAACAATTACTTGTGTTTGATTTACGCGCATGTGTAAACTCTGTTATCCTTATCGCTGCCAAGCAAACAACAGGTTGGGCTTTCAACTGTCTCCCTTTAAGTGTGTGTGTGTAAGTGTATTGATCAGATCTGATAATTTCCTAACTAAGTGCATTAAATCTTATTTGATATGCCGCAATTTGTTGTGGGAAATGTGTGAAGAGATGAGAGTACACGAGAGAGAGGGAGAGAGAAAGCAAATGTAAAGGCATCCCACATAAGACTCCTAAGAGTCTAGGCCAGATTCTTGACTGGAACTAAGGAGGCATTCCAGATAAGACTCCTAAGAATCTCTAGATTTTAGATTGAGCTGATAATTAATTAAAATTGAATTGTTTGCCATGTCTTTTGTTTGCTTAAGGAGAGTTTCAGTTACATGTAAGTCACTTAAGATATCTTCGACAAATGCGTCACTTCCTGTCCATCGTATACTTTACGACTCTGTAAGTAAACTTTTTAGAACACTAATACACACACACGGAAGCTGATGTCATGTCTGGTGTACACTCATGTACTTATCATCAATTGGAAAATATAAAATCCACATATAATCAAAGAACCACAAAATGACTCAAATCGCCCGTTTATATATATATACATATATTTATATACACTATCGGTTATCATTTTTTATCAGTTTCACCAAAGAATTTGTTCGTAATGCCCGTAGATTGGCACAAACGAATACCGTTAGTTAGTTGGCTTTATGGCGACACTATAAACCCATAAATATCGTTACAATCGCGTGACTCAGCGTGTAAGACAAGAACCTCCAGACTGTATCAAATAAAAGCACATTTTTCTCAACTCCACAGAATATCGGTATCCAAAAAAGTATATTCATATATATGTATATATATAAATGTAGGGGTTATATGCGCATAAATGTGTATACATTTTCACTTCACTTTACTGCGATTTTTCTTAGATTAGATAAATTTTTAGTTGTTTTAGGCACAGTTCGTGCTGGACACTCTTTCAAAATTAGGGCGTTTACCGTCTGTGTAGACTTTCTTTGTAGACTTATTAACTTTAACTTAATTCTTTTCCAAGTATTTTTTATTTTGCACAATTTTATGGGCACTTGAATTACTCAAAAGCAATCTCTAATTACAATCTATCACATATTTATGGCCAGTTCGATTTTATATGATTATTTTATTAAGTGAAGTTGTGTTTTTTTCCGCTTTACCTTGTTCCACCTGCTAAACTATATTCGTACTGACTGTTCGGTTTTTGGGCGCACAGGTGCCTCCCCTGCGCTAAACGGCGGCGAGTGTTGTAATCTCAACGGAGGGTGCTTATCAGTTCCCTCAATACTTATATCACTGATAAGATAGGGAACTTTGGGATCTGGGTGAATAATACTCGACGCAGTGAACGTTGTGCAAATTGAAATCAACTGTTGGGTACCTGCCGAACTTAGCACCAATACTTTAGACTAGAGTTTACAATATTGCGTTTGGTATGTCGGGCATGTAAAGAGTTTAAATAGGCTTAGTTCTGTCTAATTATGATATATGTATGCACGCAACTATGCAAAGATTTATGCCTTAGCTTATAAATATATGTACATTATAAATTTGGAGACACCTTTCTCTACAACTTTATAAAAAACCCATTCTTACGCAAAACGTAACACTATCAAGGTTTAAATGCAAGCGCCTAACCGATAACAAAATCAGCGATATTAAGCGATAATTGTGAAACTCTATCGATGCAGCATTAGAGATGGTTTTTGCTTTAGGGAAATTTTAAAAGTTCCCGCGCACAATTATCAGGGCTGGGTGCAGCAGTTGTGCATCGATAAAAATATATCGATACACAACACCATTAGATCGGATATCAATTGCGAGAACAAGAAAAATATAATCAATAAGTGCAGAATGTAAATAAAATACATTGAATCTCCGAAAACATGTAATAAAGTGTGCTTAAATTGCAGGGGCAAACACAGAACGGCACAGCAAGATGCGATTTTCGTGGCATTTATGGAGCGGCATCCAATAATAGCCAAAAACTATTACAAAGGCGACAAATTGGCCAGCGAAGCCGCCTGGCAGAGATTAAGCAAGGAGCTGAACAGCGTGGGACCGCCAGTCAAAGAGGCAGGGGAGTGGAAGAGGGTAAATTAACTGTCAATTGACTTATGGCAATAATTTCACTAGTAATAACATTCCTCAGGTGTGGAAAGATTGGAAGAGCTGTATACGCAAAAAGATTGCCAACAACAGGCTGGAGCCAAATGGCACTGGCAAGAGTTCCTTGTACCAGGACACACTCACGCCCCTGGAGGATGCCGTCGCGACCATCACGGACCTTTACGAGATGGCGGACATTATAGTTGAATCGCAGCCAAAGACAAAAACGAATTCCAATATGCGCCTGCAGGACATCAAAACAGACCAGGAAGACGAGGCGTCCGAGAATGGTAGGTGAGTTTAAGACTGCAAGAGATAAGTTAATAACATTCGCTCCACTCAGATGATGATGCGGAGCAGGAAGAAGACGAGGACGACGCCTCTGGTGAGTCGATCAGCGTGCGTGGTGTGGGCGTCAAGGTGGAGCAACAGCTGCATCAGCAAGCCACGGCCAAGAAACGGAAGCTGGAACAGGAGCATCTTAACGGTTCCGGGCTGAACGGCTCCACGGTGCTCATGGACATCGCCAAGGAGCTGCGGGACCTCAACAGACAGACGAGATTGAATGCCCAGCGCACTGAAGCGAATACGGAGGCTCTGCTGGCCATGGGCACACAGATATCCGACCTGATGCAGCAGCAACTTAAAGAGCGCAAACGTCTCAACGCCATAATGGAGAAGTTTGTGCTAAAAATGGAAACTACCGACTAGAATAGATATAATTCTGTAACGATTTAGTTTAATACACAGCTAGATTTATACAAACTTAATACATTAAGTAAGCCGGAGTGTGCAACTAATATAAATAACTCTTTAAAGTGATACTTAGCCTATTTTGTCATTTAATAATCATAAATATCTGATAAGCATGTAGAGTAGCCCTAATACAAAAATTATCGGTTGATATCGATAGTTTTCCAATTGTGAAATACTCGAGTTACATCTCTAGCGAGCATAGTTCCATCGCTAGCTGCAAAACAGCGCCAAATGTGGCGCAGCAATTTATAATTTAAATTAAAATCAGCTTCTTTCTTTAATAAATTAGAAATTAAAGTCAAACAAGCAACATGTCGGCCGCCTTGGATGTTAGGGTATGCAAACTTGGTGAGAAAAATCAAATAGATGAGCTGCGAGCGCTGATTAAGAAAACCAGCATTAAGGAAGTAAGTCGCTGCCTTTGTGCCAGAAAAAATTAAACTAATAATTGCATTTAATAACAGCTTACTGCAACTCTAAGCGCCAGGCTGGCGCGCAAGGATTTCATTAACTTCTGGAACTATTTGTTGCTCGCCTGCGATGGCCACAGCGTGGAGACGCAGGAGAAACGATTCGCCTGCGTTCGCTGCTTTCTGGACGGTCTTCGCAGCGTCGAGATGAGCTACAAGCTGAGCAGCGATTTGATAACACGCCTCTGCCAGGACTTGACCAGCCACACGCCCGATCAGTTGAATTGGATCGTGGAGCACTGCATGGACGACATGCGGGCGGGCGACGCAAAGTGCGTGGCCTGGAAGGATCTGTTGCCGGAGACTTTGCTGGCATTGGCGGTGCAGCCACGTCTCATTATCAACGGTATCGCCATGAGCGGGCCCGAGTTCAGGGACACCACGGTGCGGAATCTGACCACCATGCGCTGGCCAGTTACAATTCTGACGCCCATTGCGGACATGTTCAGGTGGGCAAGATTACATCCCAGATTGTTGTCTTCTCTTAACCTCTTTCCTTTGCAGCACCCTAAAGCTGGGCAATGCCGAACGTTTGACTGTGCTGAATAAGTTTGCGGGCACTCTGCAGGATCTGTCGCCCATGGAGCTGCCTGCACTGTGCTTCCAGCTCTTCTCCATGTGCACAAGCGCTGGCCAGCTGATTATTCCACTGCTGGCGCTGGAAAAGTACTTTCACAGAAACTACTACAAACGAGTGTTCTCCGACATGTGCAGCAACTCAACAGATTTTGATAGCATAGGTAGACTTGTTAAACATAAATCTATATACTGTCATACTTAAACTCTCTTCGTCCTCAGATGCCTACTCGGACAAGGAGCTGCGTGAGGCGGAGGAGACAGTGTTGCATCACTTGAACTACTGCACTATGTATCTGCTCACCGAGCAACATGTATACATTATGCTTAGGGTGAGCGAGCGCCAACATAATATAAGATAAACCATTTACAACTCTCACTTGCGCAGAACTTTCTCCACATGCCCGATGTCATATTGACGCCCTTTATGCTCAGCGCCATTATCTCCATGACTGCCGTGAATCGTGAGCCAGAATCTGCGCGCTTCTCCAGCTGCATTCTGTTGCCCTTTCTGCGCAGTGTCATTAAGCACAACGAGGAGGAGCAAACTCTGGCCGAGTATTCGGTGTGGTGTCGCGACACGCTGCAGCGCAAGCACGTGGATCTGTTGCAGGTGTTTACTGTACTTATCGATCAGAACAAGGATGGCAAGGATGTGGTCACACCGGGCCTCGTTAATTTGGCCTTCTCGCTGCTCAAGGCACACAATGCACCCAAGCTAAATACGCTCGCAATTACATTTCTCACCAAATTCATACGCAGACGCTTTATGTTTGGCCAGGGGATAATTAAGCGTGTCGCTGACTGGATGGTCGTGGATCAAGAGCAGAATCAGTTCTCTGGTGAGTAGCTGGCTGCAATTGGAGCATAATCCCAAATTAACTCTTGCTTTATGAGCAGAATGTCTCACCATGCTGAGCGTGGCGGATACGTACACCGTCTCGGAGTGCCTGGAGACCATTACAACAGTCATGGAGGATTTTCTATGGGCAAGTTAGCCAACTAATGTTTATGTTAAGCTCCGCCTAATCTTTTGCTTCACTTCAGCTGCCCGGCGAGCAATCCATGCGCATGATGAACTTCATTTTGCCGCTGCTCAAGCTTTCTAATCGCGTGCGCGATGCTTTGATTGAAGTTCTACGCAAGGCAATGAACAAGTGAGACCAATTAAATACCTTTGTGTTCTTTCTTTATATCATTTATGTTCTTAAGGGACTATCGCACACGGCGCATGGCCATCTTTGGCTATTGCATGATCCTTAAGCAGCTGAACAATAGCAACTCGGCGCGGCAGACGCAGAACGCGAGCAGCTTCTGCACACAGCACAGTATTTCCGGCTATTCGATGATGACGCAGAGCTCCTTCGGCTCGCGCAGCAATCCACAGCGCAACTTCGACATGCTCACCATGGAAATAATTGGGATATTGCGCAGCTGCTTTGAACAGCAATGGGGCATACGACGAACGCTCTACGAGAGTAAGTTAGATTTGCTGTTTACACACATTCAATTAAGCCTTGATCCTTTACAGATCTTCAGCGTGCCGTTGAGCTGAATGCCAAGCTGGTGCCGCATGTGTTGCAATTTGTTGACTTTCACTTTCGTGGCTTTTTCGAGACGCCGCCTGCGGACGATGAGGCGGGTGACGAGGCGGATATCAATTTTGCTATAAACTATGATCGCCTGGTTAGCGTCAATGACGAGCAGCTGGAGCTGAAGGACAATCTGGGTTGCCTGGTGCAGTTTGTATCCCATTGCTTGACCATCTTCGAGCGGGCACCCTCGGGCTGCGATGTGCGTGAAATGCATCGGCTGTTGACGCTCTGCACGCGACGATTGTTGGCCAACAGGCTAAACTTGGAGGATACTGTGAGTGGAAATGGATTAAATGCTAAGCTATTTTACTCTAACATCTATCATCCTTTAAGGCCCCACCAGCCACGCCTCTAAAGTGCGCACGCCTTCAGCAGCAGCTTAATCTGATCGAGGGTCTCATTGCACACTCTCTGCTCAGCTCGAAGCCCAACAACGATGTTTTGCGCCAGGTGCTGCCTTTGTTCAAGCAGCATCAGAAGCTGCTCAAGGATTTGCGTGGCTTAGCAGACACCTCGAAGAAGACACAGAAGCATTCGAAGCAACATTTGGCCAACGACAGCAATGCAACTATCAATCTCAGCGGAAATACAGTAAAGCTAAAGAAAATGTGCACACAGCCGGAAAACATTTGGGATCTGGCCATAGTCGAGAAGCTGCTGCATGTGCTACACGAGTGGGTATTAACTATATAAGCAGCTAATAGGGCATATATAACTAGCAGTTGTTCTCTCCCCCCTTTAGTGACCATGTGCCTTTTGCAGCTTCTGTCAATACTGCGCTCCTGCGCAGTCATGAACCGCTTGTCCGTTATGTCCTAGAGATTGCGGCCCAGAAGGTGCAGGCCATACGCGAGGAGCCCAACTACAAGCAGCTCTCGTACAGCAAACGCACCCTGAAGCTGCTCACGGACATGACCAAGGTCGTCTACGAACGCTGCATTCAGCGGCTGCCCGAACTATGGCACGATTTCGATCTGGAGAGCGCTGTGCTGGCGGCCAAGTGCTTTATGCAATGCACGCGCACGGCACACGAGACCTATGGCAAGCGTTTCAAGGAGTTTGTCAAGGGTTTCGGTGAGCAATAATTATCTTAAAGTAGTCTTCTCTTATATAATTGATATGTTCTTGTAGACATGGCCACCATTAACAAAAGCAAGGAAGTTACTTATGTTCTGCAGGATGTGTTGGTACAGTATATGAAGGAGGACATCAGCAGCAGTGGCACAACGCAGCCGCTGAGTACAGATAAAAAGGGCGCTCAGCTGCCAGTGTATCTATTGGAGGCTCTGGAGTTGTTATACGATCACATTAGCTATAGCGAACGGGCAGCAATTGATTCGTACACCTGGCTGCTCGAGTTTTGCCAGACGTACGAGCAGCACAATCCCGAGATGGGTTTGGTGCATCGCATGCTCTTCACGCAGCGCCAGAAAACGCACTCCGGTCCGTTCTTTGATGCGGTGGCCAGGCAGCTGGGTCAGGTGCTCGGTTGGCAGAACGACGACAACGTGCCCGAACAGTCGGACTTGGGCTTGAAGTCGCTGAACATGGACACAACCGCAACTTGTTTGCAGTACTTGTATGCAGCGCTGCAAAAGCAACTGGAAGACGTGGACTACTTTATAAACAAGGCGAACAATTTGAGCTACAAGTGCAACATTGTGCCCGAGTCCGATCGCGTCTTTTGGCGCGGCAACCTGGACACACTGGAGGGCTCCATCTGCACGCAACTGATACTTGTGACACGCACTCTGCTGGAAATTACGAATGTTTGCATACCGCTGGGCAATCACATGGACGGACTGATGAAGCTGATCATACAGCACTATACGTGCCTCAAGAATCTGGCCAGACACTATCTGGGCAGCAGTTCAGTGAAGAGCATTAAGTGAGCTAAATAACTTATTGAAAGTTCTCATAATCTATCACTGCTTTGATTCCTTTCAGATTTGAGCAACTTCTGCGCAACGTGGGCAAACCTTTGCCAGCTAATATCTATCAGCTTATCTCCTATGTGGAGTACAACATTCTCGATGAGCAGGCGCAACAGCCGTCGATCAAGCGCAAGCCGCAGGCGGAGCGCGCCAAAGTGCTGCGTGAGACGCGTCTCATACCCAAAGTCATCCTGGCCATCGAGAACTTTAACAAGCACATCATATTGCTCTCGAAGAAGTTAAAAACTTATGATCGCCTCGCGGATTATTTGCACTTTGGCGCTGTGCGCGATTTCAATATACAATCGGGTGATCTTAGGGCTGTCATTGAGCGCACCTATTCGCACAGCAGTCAGATTGAGGTGTCCGATAGCAATTTGGAAGTGTCGCAGGTTGAAGAGGAGGAGGTGGAGGAGGAGGAGCAACAAGAAACCAACAGCGATGATGCGTTGCCCGTAGCAGCCGATGATGAGGATGATGATGACGATGAGGTGGTAGAGTCGGAGGCGCCTAAGAAGCAACCGGAAACCACTCGCAAAAATCCACGCAGGCGACGCGTGGCGACCAACAGCGATGCGGAGGAATCATCGCAGCCAAAACGTAGGCGTGGACGTCCCAACAAGAAATAAGAGAGCAGCCCAATCTCATATATGGTGTGGGCATAGCTCACGACTCCTGCACCATCATCAGCAGCAGCAGCAGCAACAGCAGGAATAACATCCATTTAAGTTTTTAACTTGTGTTTTTATGTACTTTCGTGCAAATTTGATGCCAGCACGCAATAGAGCAAACTGCCGGACACGACTCCAAAGCGAGCCATCATTTTATTGCACTTGAAAACTTAATTAGGCCAAAATGCGGTGTGAACGCCTATTTTCATTTTTCTTGTACACTGCTAACAAAGTGTAAAGAGAGCGTATGTGGTTTTTGTTTTGTTTAACTTTGTCTATATATATAACTTATGGCAAAGCATAATTAAAGTTGAAATAAATGTCAAGCCTTGTTTATCACCAATTTAAAGGTCTTAATAGTCTTGTATGTATCTTTATCTAGAACGGTTTACCTTAAGATCGAACAGAGTATTTGTCAGTCGATGGCATTGCGATTGCAATGGATTTCTCGGATTGGGTATCAACGTATTTCTCTGCAGCTGTGCGAGATTTTTATTACATGCATCAAATGTAATTTGTTACCAAATTTGATGTGTTTCTATCTTCTTCAAAACGGCATAAATAAAAGAAAACTTTCAAAAGGAAGGGGGAGGGAGGGGTTTTGGGGGGCGGCTTTTTGGGGGTTGCAACCGCTGCTGCTCGTGATGATGGCCTGCCAACTGACTGTTTTTTTTTTCTTGCTGTTTTTGTTTCTTTGGCCATCATTTAAATGCGTGGCAGGTTTTATGGCCAGGTAACTTTTGAGTTCAGGCTCCAGTATCAGGCACAAATCTAATGTACTATTTAACGGTTATTAAAGGGCGAGTATTTGAACTACTTGTTAGCTTAATTTGAGGGATTGCACAGAGTACCCCAGCTGCCTGTTCGAGCGTGCCTTGGGTGTCAAGGGTCAGCGCGCTTGACGAGGTGGTTGCTGCCACAATTTGACTATTTGTGGCTGCTGCAATTGTTTCGCTGCGCCTCCTGCAGGCTCTTCACTCGGCCCAAATGTTGCCTTTTGTCATCGAACATAGTGAAATGAAAAATGATGTGGAAATCAATTGACTTGCTTTGTTCTTGCACAGATTGAGACATGAATGGATGCAACCTCTTAACAGTGCGTTTAAATTTGACAGTGAATAGATTTTCTATTGCATTTCCATTCCATTCAATGATTTGGTTGGTAGAAAGGCAAATTTATGCCCTAGTTTCTATAAGTTTCAATTGCTTACTTTTTTGTTCACTAAATGAGGGTATTTTATATAAAGTATACGAAGCAAATATGCCTATTTCAAATACTCCAACAGAAAAAGCCTTTTTCCAATCATATTAAAATATAATTTAAATGTAGATTTATAAGCTTAGTATTGTTCTTATATTATCTGCTTCTTTAATAGATTTTTGTCTATTTTCTTTATTAAATATCTTTTATGACCGCCACTTTTCCCTCACCACTTTTTATTTCTCTGTTTGCCTCGTTAGCACAATAAAAATTTACATGGAAAAACATAAATATTTTGTTCTATCTTATTTGTTTCGAATACTCGCATTGTGCTCTCTCTCTCCCTCTCTCTCTCTTTCTCTTTGTATCTGTTTAGTTTTTTGGTGACATTTTTGTGCATTTTTAACAAGTTTAGCGCCTCAAGCAAGTGTTTGATTTTCAATTGCCCTCCAACTTCCCCAGTTGGGTGTCTAAATTTATTATTCAAATTTCCGCAGTGCTGATTTGCTTGCATTTATTATTAAACATTACAGGCTAGCGCGATTCGAGCATTGTTTTAATTCACTTAAAACAACATAAATTTAACTTTACATGCAAGCCGCGTTCTTCACGTGCGTTAACTTTTCCAATAGATCCCAAAGATACAAATGTATCTACGCGCGCTTTGTCGCCAGCTACGCGAACTGCGAGTTGTCAGCTGCGACTTGTTCCAAGTCGCTTAGTTCACGTCACGTCGTTTAATTTAATCAAAAGACCAGCGGGCAACTTGACGAATCTTTAGTCGATCACTCGAGCGCAACGACAACGGTTCACTTTCGGTTTCACAATCGGTTCAAGTATCGTGTGTATATCTATCTATATATAAAACTCGGTCCTTCAGCTTAATTCAAGATGTTCGCTGATCGCAATCTGAAATTTTTACTGCTGCTGCTGCTGCAAATGTTGGCACTGTGCCGCTGGAGCAGCGCCAAGTTGCGTGAGTATATTTGGCTAATGGGGAATAGGGAAAATCCCACAAGCTGAAGGTCAATCGTATTAGTCAGTCAGTCAGTCATCAATCAATCAAACAGTCAGCCAAATACACGCGACACAGTTTGAATGTTAAGATAATTCTATCAATTTTTAAAAGCTATTGAATGTTTATTTGTTAATTAGGTAAAAGGTAAAGGCTGTTTTTAAGTGTAAGAATTTGTTCTTAACTTGCAGCTTAAGTCGCATAGGGAAAGTATGTCCAGATCAGGGTACTATAGCACGAACCTACCACAAAGTTTCAAGTAACTATTTTTTATAGATATGTAGATAAAACTGGGATATTAAATCAGTTAGACCCAAAAATAGTATTAAAATCTTCGAACTGTTTACCTAGTTTCTAATAGCGGAAGTTGTTAGCTGAATAGGTTATGCAACCTTAGCCTAATAGCCAAACTTTAAAAGGGCCACTGACCCGCGTCAGGCAACAACAACAACAGCAATAACAAGGCGTCAATTGCAGCTGTCGCGCATATTAATTGTAATCGACGAAATCACGAAGGTCTTTAACAAACACAACAATCCAACATAAATATATATTTATATATACATAGACTATATGTCTGTATATATATATAATTGCAAATGCAGCAAACGCCGCTTTTGAAGGCGGCACGTTCTTGGCCAAGGTCGTAACTGACCCAGTCTTTATACTGCCTTCGCTTTCTTTCCTTCCCTTCCCTTCCCCCTCACAGCACCCAGCATTAGGCCCTGTTCCCGCGACGATCCCCAACTAGAACGCTGCATCATCGATGCCGTTTACCAGCTGCGTCCGCTGCTCGTCCACGGGAATCTGGGCGATGGCTTTCGGACGCCGCCGCTGGAGCCGCTGGAGCTGGACAACATCGAGCTGGGCAGCAGCAGCCAGTTTCAGGCCACGTTCACCGAGCTGGAGGCAACGGGCGGCAGCAATTTTATCATAGACCGCATTGTGTAAGTGAAGGAAACAAGACTTTCTTCCTTATATTTCTCTACATCCTTTCTATGGCAGCGCCAAGCCAATGGACATCTCGTATGATCTGTGGATAACCCTGCCACGCATTGATTTCCAGGGCAAATACTTTCTGCGTCTCAATCTGCTGCTGCTGGACATTCAGGGCAAGGGCAACATGCGTGGCTATTGCGGTAATTAAAACCCAGATCTTTTCCCATACTCAGCACTAAGTCCTTAATCCTGTCAGATAATGCCAAAGCTGCTGTCAAGATGCGCGGCGTTCGTTATCTGCGTAATGGCCTCGAATACGTCAAGTTCACCAAGATGACGATGCGAATCCAGTTTAGGGACTTTAAGCTGCAGCTGGACAATCTTTTTAATGGGGATCGCATTTTGGGCGACGTGGGCAACACGCTGATCAACGACAATCAGGATTTGTACCTCAATGAGATTGTGCCTGGTCTGGAGCGCGGTCTGTCCAAGAAGTTTCTGGACGTGGCCAATGAGATTTTGGCCACGGCCACCTTCGACGAAATGTTTCCGCCCGGCCGCACTATAATCAATCCCATACACTTTCCCAATCCTGCGCCAGGTCCTTCCATATTCGAGACGCCCTTCAGTTCGCGCAATCCTTCAGGCGGCATTTTGGATCATCTGCCGCCCAGAAACAACAACCAAAATTACAGGCCCAGACAACCCTCAAGCAATCCGGGTGGCAGCATTTTTGGCGGCTCCCACTCCGGCGAAGGCTTAATTGATCCTCGCTTGAATCTGGGCAGCTAGTTTGTTTTGTTTTTTGATTTTGTAGTGTGTTAAATTAAATAAAGTTATTGTTGTATGTGAAGAAGGGAAGAGCTTTTGATGGGACTATGAAGTCAATAATAATAATAATATAAGAGGAATGTCTAAATAGAAGATACCTTAAACTCAGCTGACACTACAAGCATTTAAGGGTCCCAGATTTCAAAGAGTTTTCCCGAAGAAAGATATACGGATAGTTTAGTTACAGTTAAAATATCTCACTAATGGATCAAAATGTCTGTTGAAGGTGAGTGCGATTTGGACTCTGAGGCACCTGAAGCCTAAGCTGATGCTGTTTCTGGGTACAGTTTGTGGCGCTAATTTGGCTAAGAGCGCTTAATGTCTTACTCCATTTGTGGTTGGCTCGCTCGCCAAGGAGGAGCTGGGCAAACTTTTTAATCCACCGCAAAGCTTGAACAGTTTTGCATATTAAGCGCAAAGTTTGCGACTCAGGGGGACACTTTAAGGGCGACCGAGAGAGAGAAAGGGAGTAAGAGAGAAAGGCCTCTCTCCCTGCATTTTACACCTGTTCAATGGGCATAGGGACGCAGGTCCTTGTGATTAATCACCGGCAGGCGACAAAGATGAATTTACAAAGATTTTGCCAGCTGCAAAGTTTTCTTCTTTTTTTCCTGTTACTTTCGCCTGGGGCAGTTAATTGTGTTAGCTGTTGGATGGACTTTCGACTGCTTTTTTAGGCCCCCAAAAGAAAAAAGTGTTGGGCGTCGCTAATTAAATTCATGCGACGCAGCTGGGCCAAAAAAAAAAAAAAAAAAAAAACAAGAAAAAAAGAAGCATTATCGACTTTTAGGCGCTGAATATTTCAAATGAAAATGTTTTTGATGTAAACACAGCAGCAGTTGAGTCAAAGGAAACCCTTGGCAACGGCCATTTTGGCTAAGTCCTTTCGGGCCACGGCTGGCAAAGTGTCGCCGACATTAATTTCATTTATTAATTTTTAACTACGCCCACGCACCGAAATAAAAAGCAACTTGATAAATGGGCGGACCAAACAAAATTTTCAAATCTTTCGCGTGGCACATTTTCCTTTCACTCATTTTCTTTTCTTTTCTCTTCTTTTCTGCCTTTTGTGCCGTCCCCCATTTTGGCAGGCACTTCCTATTTTCTGTTTTTTTTTTGTTGGGCAGCGTTTTTTCGCTTTAGCTTTGTTGTTGTTAATTTTTTTTAATTCTTTGCTTTTCACTTGAAAGGCGCTCCCAAATGTGAAGATGCGCCGCGGTCCGCTAATGTCCTTTCTTTTATCATTAAGTAGACAGCGTGGGCGAACTCGAGGGGTTGAGTCCTGGCCTGCCCTGGCCTGGGCTGGGCTGGGCGTGGCAAGCGGCCATCCCGGAGGACGGGCCGGGCAGAAGGACAGGAACAGGATGCTGTACAGGTATTTGCGGCCATTAGCGAAAAAGGACGCGCTGTCGGCTTAAAGTTCTAAGGTTGCGACCAGCGCACAAAGTAGATAACGATAACGCAATAATTGTACAAGGCTCTCTCTCATATCTAAAGTATACATATAATATAAATATATAGGAACAAGTTTATGGCTCCACAAAATTGAGTTGTAAATAATAAATAAAACAATTAAAATTAAAAATGTAAGCGTAGAGTTACCACAGGAAACAAAAAAAATAAACCACACGCATCACATATTACGCCATTTGAAAGGCATGCCTAATATAATGTGCCACCAGTGTAAATCATGCTTGAAAATTATGTGATGTAAGAGAAATGTGGTATAAAGTTAAAAGTATATTCAGTATTAAAATTAATGTACATTTTGGTGCCCTCGTTAATTCGTAGCTTCGGAAAAAATTTGACTCGTAAGTCTCCCAAATCAATATAAAGTACTCCTCCCGGACTTCAAACTTCAATAACTTTGCCAAAACTGAACCGATTTCTTCCTCCAAACTACCCTGTAAAATACTTAAAGTAAGCCTTTAACGATCACTTCCCTTCCAAAGAACCCTGTAAACAGTTTAATGTAAGTCTTTGAAGAATACTTCACACCATAAAATAGTTTAATTTAAGTTCAACAAAACATTAAGCTTTGAATAGTTTTGAAAAGCTCTGCACAACATTTGATATTGCCCTTATTTTGATACAAAAAGAAACGTTGCCAATTCCATTTGGAGAAAACAAGCTGTGAAACGCGTGAAAAAATCGCTGGTTAGAATTAAGTGGTATACAGGGTATACACGTACATATATGTCTATATAAATTTGTAATAATGATCAACTGCAAGCATCGTTTCTTTTGCCCCAACAAGCCCGTTTACAGCAGTGGCTGCCGGAGCGGCTTCTTCTATCCGGGCGGAGCCTCCTATACGGGCTACTGGCAACGGAACCAGCACAATGGCTGGGGCATCCAGACGGGCGCGGCACGCGGCGCCGACCACTTTGCGCAGAAGAAGCAGCCGCAGGGTCAGCTGATCTACAACGGTCGCTGGGCGGAGGGCAGGCGTCAGGGCTGCGGCTCGATGATCAGGAAGCGCGGCACCGACCTGCAGGTGATCTATGCGGGCAAGTGGTACGACGACATGAAGTGCGGCGAGGGCAAACACTTCTATCCGGATGGATGTGTCTACTTTGGCCGCTGGCTGCGCAATCGCCGCCATGGCCTGGGCATTCAGTGGTATGGCGATGGCAGCATCTACTTGGGCGAATGGGAGACTGACTTCAGGCATGGCCTCGGCGTGCTCTTCTATGGTGAGTACGAGGCCACTCGCACCAGCAGCTCCGACTAAGACCCTTCGCCTTTTATAGCCAACGGCAATCGCTATGAAGGCCATTTTGCTCGTGGCTTTAAGAACGGCGAGGGCATTTTCTACCACATGCTGACGGGCCAAATCCAGAAGGGCATGTGGGAGAACGACAACGCCAAGGTGTCGGTCATGCAGGACGAGCCGACGATCAGGCGCAACGAGCGACCCACTCCCTATCCCATACCACCCAACCAGCTCAAGTATCCCAATGAGATCATGTGCGAGCTCTTCCAGCGCTACAAGCCGCTGGGCGAGAAGCCTCGTCGCCGTTTCAACGACAAGGTCAGCCTGGAGTTTGTGCATCAGCAACGCCAGTTCGCCTCCTTCGAGGAACGCCTGGCGACGCCGACCGCACTCAATCTCTATCCCAAGGCGGACTTCGTTTGCACCTGTGACTGCAAAGCCTATTGAGAAATCGCCGAGTTCATGAGAGTTCACTTCAAATCAAAAAGCCAATGTTAATGTGAGTCCAAGAATAAACCGCCCCCCCCCCAACTAAACACTTTATACTCTTTGGGGTTAGACCCTTACAAATAATAGGCTGTGGGCTGTGGCCGGTGGGCGTGGCAGTTTATGTGTGAAGTGCTCGCACCTGGTTTGGTCAGCTTTTGGGTCGAGCTGCTTTTGTCAGCTTGACAAACCATTTCATATGCAAATCTCTTTTCTTTGGGGAGACCATTAAAAAATAAAACCAGGCTCTCCATATTCAATTTAATAAAGGATAATTTTGATAGTAAGGTTCGACTCAAGTGATTTTTTGATTGAATAAAGCTGACGAGAAAAAGTTTTGCGTTAAGCTGTTTTCGTTGGCTTGATTGGAAATTGAGTTTAACCAAGATTTTTAAAGGTTGATTTAGTGTTTGTAAAGAGTTTTAAGCTGTTGTGTATAAATAAGAAGACAATTTTGGAATTCAAGTGAACTTTTTGGTATGTTTTAAATATAATTGATTGTAAAAGCGAAATCTTTAGTCAAAGATTTTGTTTACTTTGAGCTTATATTAAAATTTACGATATATACTTTAAGATACTTTACTTTATAGATACATTATGTTTAAATTCCTATCAGCTGATCCTATTTACAACTACTCAAAAGAAGCTTTTCCAGTGAATGGAAATTCCAATACGATTTCCTCCTGCTCATTGACCTCCTTTAATCCGTGAAGCTGTAAATCATTTGAATGCCTGGTTATTTGATCCTCAGTCGTAGAAGTGGAGGATTTCTTTTTTTTTAGCAACCCTTTAATATCCTGTTCGGTTTCATTAGCATAAAGTGCAGCTGCAGCGAAAAAAAATGTGTGGTGTCATTTTTTTTGTACGCTACACAGTAATAAATTTCCCTATGCAAATGCAAAAGGATGTGTTGTCTTGGACGCGTGCCTCGCGTGAAAAACTCTTTCATATGCAAATTTTTTTTAGGCGCATTGCCTTCAATTAACCTCGGTGCGGAATATTTACTTTTCATTTAAAAATTTTTCTAGCTAAAGCAATTGATGAATGTGGAATCGAATGTATATATACATATATATAAATGTATATATATGTAGTAGGCAGTGTAAATGAAGTGTTGTTGGATTGGCTCATTAATTAATCTTGAGGTTCGAACAACAATTGCACACGATTAATAATTGATGGCAGAAATCGTTGAGATTTTTCTTGAGACAACTCTCAACGGTTTGGTTTGGTTTGGTTGGATTTGGTTAATGTTGGGGAGTTGGCGAGTTGGGGAAGGGGAAGGGGGAAAATGGAAAGGAAGTGAAGCGAAGCTGCCTGGCGGCCAAATAATTGCAAGTGACAGGCGCTTTAATTTTTCTTCCTCTTTGGCAGCTTATTTTTAGACATGGCCTAGCGCTGGGCAATGAGCGATGGGCGATGAGAGAAGGGGGCTGGGAGGCCTCCTCCCGGTTGCCATGTTTATGATAAACTTAATTCAGTGTAAATGAGCGGCCCCAATGACGGTTGACAGCTTGTGGGTGGGTTTGGGGTTTGGGAGGCTAACCGCAAACTTTGGCGCTGCCGTTCAGCGAAACTTCAAATAAACAAATCTGTGAAAGAAAAGCAAAAACGTGAAAAGAGCGAAAAAACAAACGAAAGAAATTGAAGAAACAGCTGAAACTTTGTTCGATAGCTTTTCCGTTTGCAGTTGAATGAAATGGAAAATTTTAATTGCTCTCAGTGTGTGGGTTTGTGTGTTTGTGTGTTTGTGTGTGTGTGCATTGAGAAATTGAGTTCACTGCGAAGGCATCTTCTCGGAAGAGTCTGTAGGAGATTTATTGTTCTTTGTGACTGAATTGAAATATTTTTTTGTTTATTGATTTCGGATTGAAAATCTGTAACAAATTTTGTGAAGCTGTCTTAAAAAATTGTGATAAATGTGGCTCTAAATTATTATTATTTATTATTTAAATATAAGACGCATTAATGGAGGTTCCAAACAATTTTTAAATTATTTTAAGGACCTCTTCCCACACACAGCAGCTACTTTCATTAGCCTTACAGCTTGGTAAAAAGGGGTTGTTATGAGTAATCGACAATTCAGCTCCCCTTTTAACCCCCCCCCTCCCCCCTCCCACACTTTGTGCCCCAAGTTGTAATGAAATTTAAATTATTGCAATGCGCACACAAGCGCAAATGAGTACAAGGATACGCACATGGAACATGAAAGGACAAATGACGAGGACGACGCTCTAGACTGAAGACGCAAATTTCGTGGCCGCTTTCTCATTAAGCTGATGCGAATCCAAGCGCGAGTTAAAGCCTCAGCTCAGACGTAGGCAGAAAGCGACACCCACACACACCCACACACGCACACACACACACGCATACACAGAGTGTTACACACGGGTGCCATAAATTATGTGCGCCAACCCTTGAAAAGCGTCGCGCAAACTTTTTAACAGTACAAGAAGTAAAAGAAGAAGAAGCCGAAGCTGATGCTGAAGGAGACGCAGCATTTGTTATAAATTAAGTGATGGGGGTGCTCGAAAACGGGGTTGGAGTGGGGGGTGGTGGGGGGTGGGGGGTTGGAGTTGGGCTCATTACCGTTGGCAAGCTGGCAACCCTGTGACTTTTACCGTTACACAGCGAAACAGAACTGAAGCAACGAAATGAAGTGACAAATGCAACAAAGGGCAGCAACGACTAGGGAATACCCTAGCTGGGACTTAAAGAGTATGAAATTTAAAATATAAATATATGAAATTAATTTTTTATAAAGAGATATGAAAATAAATTAAGTAATATAAGTTTTAACTTGGGTAGAAATAAGGATACTTTTTTAGTTCATTTCAAAACTACATTTATATATTTATTTTTTTTTTAAATATATTTTTAATTAGGCATATTTTTACTTTTATTAATATATAAAATATAGCTCGATTTAAGATTCCATTTTGTATTTAAAATATCTCCATACTCTGTCTCCATCTATATCTGAAGCCCCGCCAAACTGCCTGACTTAGTGCATATACCCATTTGACTGGTGTGCACATTTAAAATGTGTAATGAAAAAAAATTTGCATATTTTTACGGCAAGGCGACGGCGACGGCTGCTACTCTCTACTCGCTGCAGATGGGGTTGTTTGTGTTGTTGGCACGTTTCGAGCTTTGCGGCCATAAATAAAGCAGCAAAGCTGCGGGCGGGGTAACAAAAAACTAATTGCAAATGCAGGACGAACAGGCGCCCGAAGGGGGCGGGGGTTGCAGCCCTTTGGCTGGCTTTGTTTTAACCCTTTAGCAACCCTTGAACGTTGGCAAGTGGACACGGCTCGACCAATGGGCACGCTTAACCCTTTGGCTTCGGACTGTGCTTAGGGGTTGGGGCCAGCGGCAAGTGGCGCATGCCACGCCCACAGCATGGCCGCCGCCTACGCGCTGCCGAAACAGATTGGCATTATTTTTTTTGCTGAGCGTATTCTTATTTATTTGTTGTTTGTGAAAACTTTGATTTCATTTGATTTGCTTGAAAAGAGCGCCAAAGTTTCTTCAACTGGAAGGCACAACAGCAACAACAACAACAACAACAACAACGTGTATGCGGCAAGCAAATTAACAGTCCAGTGATTATTGTCAAAAGCAAAGAACGAGGAAGCAAAACAAGTGCCTATCAACGGTGCACGAGAAAAAAAAATAAAAGGAAAAGAAGAAGCAAACTTTCCATCAGTGCCACGCCCAGTCGATTCAAAAATTAGAAAAGGGCATAATTTTAATGAACTTTTGCGCTCGCTAAGAACTTGGCCTCGTCCTGGCAGCCTCGTGGCTGGCTCTCATGTAAGCAGCGGCAGCTGTCGAAAGGACTTAGCAAGTTTTCTGGCGCTGCTGCTGCCACTTGTCCTGGCCTTTGACTTGTTTCGCCAGCCAGCCAAGACGCACTTGGCTTCAACTGAAAACTTTCTCAATGCTCTTCTACTTCCCCCACTCCCTGCTGCTGTTGTTGTTGTTGTTCTGGGCCTACCTGCCTGGGATTAATTGCAACAGCCTGCAGCACCGTTAGCTCAGCAGCCGCCGCGTGCCGCTGCACGCCTATCCAACTGTAAATCTAAACGTGGCTCAAATTGCGGCCCAGGCTGCATGCCAAATTGTCGCACACCTGCCCCCCGCCCCAGTTCCTCAGTTGATGCAATTTCTTGCGCCTGATTGCCGCCAAGTGTCCTGGCAAATGAAGTGCTGGAACAACAAAGGACATCTCTATATTTCGTTATGCAAAAGGAGACTCTTCAGCAATTCAATGCAATTGCTGTTCGATCAGCTCGGAGATACATTTGTTTGCTCTAAAGCAGGTGAGATGCAAATCCTTTCCTTAAAAGGATCCTGCTTGTAGAAAAAAATAATGTACAAATAATTTGAGAGAAGTTAGATGCTGAACCAATTAAATGAAAATAAAAGCAAAAGATATACATATATATTATAAAATAAAAAATAAATAAATAAATAATAATATATGTATATATAAAATGAAGATTTAATTATTAAGAAAGCTTTCGTTATTGATTATAATATTAAACAAAATTTTTAAAAATGGTCTATTAATATATATATGTATATATACATAGATACATATACATATAGATATATATAATTGTTTTCCCCGTATTTAAAGGCTTTGCCTCAATGCACGCATCCTAATGAGAGTTGTGGACAATGCAATTGAAATACACTACCTTAAGGATACAGTTAGGCGCTCAATGCGTTTGTCAATGTGATTGATTAGAGGCGCAGATCAGGTAGATGGCCCCTAACTCGGCTCAAATGTCAGCTTGGCAAACACACACACATACACACTCACAATCTTGCCTAATATTTTACGCTCATTTAGGGCATTAAAAAACATAGCGGATTCTTCTGCAGAGTTTTCCTTGCCTTGGTGTTAACTCTTGAGCAACAATGGAAACGGATGGGAAAACTAAAACCCACGCCCGCTTGACATTTGGCTGTTGAGCAAACAAAAAACAACACAGAGGGAGTAAAACTATAAGAAGAAGAAGAAGAAGAAGAAGAGGTCAACAATTGGCAACAGTTGCAGTTGCATTTTTGGTGTTGCCTTTCAGCCAAAGAAAGTAAAGAATACGAATTCGCCATAAAAATGCAACTGGAATTGTGTCATTTCATGGCAGCAGCAGGACGAAGGATCGCACACCTGGCACACCTTCAGTCGCCTCGATTTTAATTGTTTGCCTGTCCAAACAGCAAAAAAAATAATTATTGGCATTTTATGCGCTAAGCCAAAACTCTTGACGTGGCCCAAACTCCCCCTTTTCCTTATCAGCTGGCCATTAAGCGCGCTTTTAAGTGCCTTTCTGTTCGCTCTCCTCTCTCTTCCCCTTCCCCTCCCCCTTTTCTCTTCTTCCTTTGCCCTTTCGCTTTTCTTGTCTTGTCGCTTGTTCTTTGCACTTGAGTTTTTTGCGCCTGCACAGCAATTTCTCGCCACGCCCCATCCCGCCGCCTTCTCTTTTCATTTCGTTTCTCATTTTCTGGGCTTCCTCTTTTCCAATCTTAATTTTGCTGCCGTTCTTGTTGTTGTTTTTCTTTACTTTTTTTTGGGGTTGAAAAAATAATTCATTTATGCAAATGAGGGGTGTTTAAAATTAAGCAAAGAGCACGTAGGCCGAAAGTAGCAGCAACAATAACAACAGCAACAACAACAACAAAAACAGCAGCGGCCATCGTGAAGGAGGTGAAAGCGAGGACGAAGCTGCGACAAGGCCGCCAGGACCAAGGACCAAGGACCAAGAGCCACAGCCGCAGCCAAGCAGCACGCGCATTGGAAAATGATAAAAACAAAAGGTTTTTCTCTCAACCATCCAACCCAGCCCCTCCTCCCACTCAGCTCCAGCGACCACCCTTACCAGGCAGCCTTCCCCCCACCCCCTTCCCCCTCCTCACAGTCCCCCCACCAGCTTGGCCACTCATCTTTTGGGTATAAGTTACAATTTGTAAGGTTTTAATGGCGTTTTTGGCTGTCAGGGCCAAATGGGTGGGGGGAGGTGGGCAAAAGGGGGCTGGGGTTGATTTTAAGGCGCAAGCAGAAATCAAGATCTGCATTGCGGCTGGGGCAGCGTTAAATGTGGGTCTACAGAAAGTAAATTTAAATAAAACTGGTTAACAATTTCAGCTAGAAGAATAAATTAATATTATAAATATTTATTTGCCTGATTTTTGATCGATTTTGACTACTAAAATCCTCATAACTCGGGTTAATAACGACAGATCTTTGAATGTTGCACCTTTCTGTGCTTGTTAGGATGAGGACTATCGATTGGCATCCAAAGTTGAATACCCAAAAATTTGACAAAAATCACAAGGGGGTGCATCAGAAATTTTTCAAAAAATGGCCAAAATTTTAAATTAATAAATTTTGATTGCGATTAATGCTCTGAGCCCACACGAGTCTAAAATGGTAATAATTATTTAGATCTGATACTATTTGCCCGAGCTATGGTCTTTTAAAGATATATTTAACTAATAAAATCCAGAAGAAACTTAAAACTAAAATCAAGAGTAAAAGAAGTCCTAAAGTGATTTACAGACAAATCTAAAATATAAAAAATAAATAAATATTGTAGTTATAAATATTAAAGTTAAATATTAAAATTGTTTCCTAAATATATTAAAGCTTAATTCTCAGATAGTTTATTTCAGAACTTAACAAAAAAAAACTTTAACTTAAAGCAAAGTTTAATTGCTGATTAGTTTTTCTTTGAAATACTCCCAAACTAATTGTGTGAATTGTGGGTTTTAAATAGATTTATCTATAACCTATATAGAGGGCTTCCTTGCGCTTTAAGCCAGCTACTTGAAAGGTCCTGCCTGGGGGCCAAAGGTCCTGCTTGGGGTCGCTTGTTTGTCTTCGCTACACGCGCATAAATAAAACTCATTTTGGGCAGGACTTGTTTGGCGATTGGGAGTTGTTGCTGTTGTTGTTGAAGGCGCCAAAAGTTTGACCAATGGAATTTGTTGATTTTTCGTGGTTGAAGTTTTTGCTGTGTCGAAGATAAATGGCAATGGAATTAATTAAGTTGTTAATTTCCCATTAAGCAGTGCGAACAGCACGTAAAGCACACACATGTGTGTGTGTGTGTGTGTGTGTGTGTGTGTGTGTGTGTGGGGGCGACGTGTCCTGACAGCACTTGACAAAATTATGTGCCTGGCGGCGGCGTTTAACCTTTCAGCGAGTCCCAAAACAAACAGCAGCTAACTCAATGCATATGTGTGTGAGTGTGTGTGTGCGAGTGTGTGTTAAAGTCGACCGCAGCAGCACGCGTCAACATTTAGTGCTGGTTTACCAGGCACACACACTTACACACACATGTGTGTCTTGTGTCCTGTATTAGCATATGAAAGCCTCTCGCACCCGTCGCATAACAAATCGAAGCCACCCTCGGCGAAAGGATTCGCACGCCTGCACAACAAACACACACCGCAAACACACACACGCCGCTCATGTGTGTAAAAAAGAGGAGAAGAAAAAAGTACTTCCCATTATCCTGGCCAAACATATCCTGCCCGCTTTCGCCGCTAATAGAGCGTAATAAATGTCATGTTTTCGCTGAGGCTGAGCTACTCCTTTCCCAAAAAAAGGGGGTCAAAGGACAACCCTTCAATTTGCTGGCCTGCGAGTGAGCTGTTTATTTGCGAACTTGGCAAATGATTTCACATATGAGATTTCAGTTTTCAGATTTCAGCTTTCACTTTTCAGATTCCACTTCGATGATTGATAAGTCAACCCCAAAGGAGCATATGTGGAATTTCCTTTGGCGGTTCGATTCGACACAGTTTTTTATCGCTTTGTGCATCTGAAATTCAATTGATATTCATATATAACTAATTCACCTGCCAGATTTTGAAAGTGCTTTTAAAACAGTGAACTTTTATTTGATTATAGCTCGGGTTAGATCAGATCGGATTGGGTAATCAATAATAATAATAATTAAATAATTCTAGAGCATTTGTTATGTCAGTCCTGGTTATGTTTTATTTATTTTAATATTTGTTGTTGATTCTTAAGTGTATATTTATTCAGATAGTTGATGATCATATAAATACAAATAAATAACTAAACTTAACTTAATTAATTTAGATTCTAAATACACTTTATTTACCTTTAAATATCATTACTTTATATTTTGTTCTTTTCTTTTCAAATCATTTCAAGTAATGAGCACAACTTACACATTTACTTGGACTCATAAATAAGCAATAATTTCATTTGTTAATATGAGGCGCATGTTAATTCAACAAGCTGACAGATAAACAACAGCAACAAGCTTCAATATTACGAACTATAAAATATTCATATGCATTTTCATATCAGGAAAACACATTAACAACATTTTTGGCTGGAGCTGTGTGTGTCCCGAGGAAATTCCCACTCATCTAATTGCATTAGAAGATGGCAGCAGGATGGAGTTGGAGTTGGATTTGGAGCTGCCACGTTGGGCGCCGCCACCCTTGGCATGTGTCCTGGAAGTGCATAGGCCGCCAGCCAGCTAGGCACATGTTGTCATGTCCTTTGGCTGTCGCTTATTCCACTTGCTTTTTTTTTGCTTGTCTGTCGCGAGCTTTTCAAATTTTATGACATTTTTATTCGCTGCGTTGCGGTGCAGGAGGCGGGGGGGGGGGGGGTCGTAGCTAAGGGGGGCATATGTCAGGAGCTCTACTAAAGCAGCCTCCTTCCCCTTCCTGCCTCACATGTTTGTTGTTTTTTACGTTGATTTCGCGCAAATGTCCGCGAGTTGTAAAACAAAAACAGAAACATGTTGATTTTATTTACTTTTTTTCTGTATTTTTTTTGGTTGGTGTCTGTTTTTATGTGGCGGCTTTTAAGTTTTTATGTTACGTCATAATTGGCGTAATTGTTTTGGTAGTTTTTCGTCGACTGCACTTGAAAGCTTTTCGCTGTCCTCCGCAAAGCAAGCACTTAGGCCTAGATTTATCAAAGGAACTTTAATATGATAAACCAAATAAAAAGTAAATAAAAAGCCGCTGCTCTTAGTATATAATATATGTTATTTAATTACAAGCACTGTTTTTTTTTATATATCCATTTGTAAACCTGAGCCTTAGATTCTCACCCTGAGATTCTCCTTTCTCAGCTTGGCCAAATTCAGAAGTCTTTAGGTCATTCTTGATCGACCAAAAAGAGAGTTCGAATCCAATCTTTCAATTAAAAAAAGCTAAGCAAAAAACTCAAAACCTTTGACACAACTGTACCAAAAAAAAATAAAGAAAATACACCTCGCTTCACTCATTAGCACACACATCAAAAGAGTTGCCAAGGATATGAGCCAAGGCAAAAGGCGCAGACAGTTAGACAGGAAGCGCAGACTCAGGACCCAGGACGAACGACGCTCGAAGCTCGAAGCGCCAAATTGCAAACTTAATAACAAAAGGCTCAAAGAAGGGTGGCACACACACAAACACACCAGACACACACACACACACACACACTCTTGTACACATAGACAGAGCGTGTTTGGGGGCTCATAATGAAAACGAGGCAAATGCAAATGAACAAAAGGCAACATACTACTTATATAGAGCTGCCGCAGCGGCGTCAACATCCTTGCCAGCAAAATCAAAGCGCCAAATGAGAGAAGCAAAAATACAAAAAAAGAAAAAAAAAAGAGGAAAGCCAAAAGCCAAAGCTAAGGAAACGCATTGCGAAAAAAAGCAAGCAATGTTGAGATGAGGAAAAAATGGGAAAATTGCGAAAAAATAAAATTAAAATATCGATCAACAGTCGGCAGCATCAGCTAACGAACTCCAACCCCTTCCGCGCTGGGGGCGGGGGTGGGGCTGGGGCTGGGGACAAATGAGAAAGCAGACGAAAGGGCTTCTCCGATATGAGCTTTTGACGTCGTCTTCGTCTTTTCTTTTGCCTGGCTGCTGTCTTAGGCAAGCAGTGTTAACTGAAGCTGAGAGCGCTTCGTGACACGACCAAAAACTCGTGACTCGTGAAATAATTAACATATATCGTAGAGGAAATAGAAGAGTTTGGTTTATAAAAGAAGCTTGTAGAGTAAAATTGTTTGAATTTCAAACTTAAGACTAAAACTAAGTTTAAGACTAAGACTAAGGCTTCGACTAAGACTTAACTGAATCTTACCTTTAACACATGAAATGGCAGAATATAAAAAAAATTTTAAAAATTAATTTAGTGTCCTTGCAATCTTCTTCTAGCTAAGCAGCTCCTTTAAGTGAGCGTGCTTTTTGCTGCGTGTTCGTGTCGTGCGACGCTCATCTCTAGCTTAAGCCCACAGCCAGGGGGGCTAACTGTGTGCAGGGGCGGGGGTGGGGGTTTCGCTGTGCATGTCCTCGACGTGCGCTCTTAAAATTAAAAGCATGTTTGATGAGGAAATTGAACTGGCATGTAAAAAGAGTGTGTGTGTGCCACTGTGTGTGTGTGTGTGTGTGTGTGCGGCTGTCTGACACAAAAAAAAAAAGAAAACAAAAAAAATGTAACCTGGGGTGGCATTAACCCCCCCACAACGCTTAATTCATCAGCGAGAACGCGCTTGCCACGCTTGCCGTTATCCTTTGCCGCGGTGATATCTTCGCTTTCTCCGCTCTGCTCTCCCTTCTCCCCTCTCCTCTCCTCGCATTTCTCTTAATTTCATTCACCCTTTGCAAATGAGCTCCTTGGAGTCGAAGCGGGGGCTGCCCACAGAACGGCACAACAAAATTTTCCACATTATTTCTGACGTCGACGGCAACGTCAACAGCGACTGCGACGTCGACGTCTACGTTGACGCTATTCAAATTTTTTGTACTTTTGCTTTGCACGCGCGATTTTCCTTGTTTTCGCTTTTCACATTTTTTAATAGCTAGAGAAATTTTTTTGTCGCAGGGTGGCACATTTTTTTTTTTTTGCTTTAGCCTCTTCCACCCGTTGGCAGCACGACAACCCTGGCCACTTTCATTGGGTTCGGCACTTAAAACGTTTTTCTTTTTGTTCACAAAAGTCGCCCCCTTCCCCCTTCCCGGCGCCCAACGCGCACTTGCGGGTATTAAACTTAATGTTGATAGTGTAATTTTATATTTAAGAGCAAAGAAAGGAATACAAAAAAAAAGCGAGTTAGGGTTGTGTCTGGTTTTTTTTTTTCTATATTTGTGAGGGTGTTAGTTTTTTTCTAGCGCTCAACGGGTTTTAATTGAAGTCAAGTTGCTTTTTTAGAGGGTTTTTAAAAATGGGTTCAACAACTTTTGTGCATAGTTTTTCAGTGTAATTAATACGAGATATGTCTGCAAATATTTCTGCCCAACTCTTGCTCTTGGCTAATTTTGAAGCTGTTTCTCAACCTTTTCGCCAGCTGCCTAAATAGAAATTACTTCATCGATTTTTTATTCTGTTCTCAAATAGGCCGCTGGCAATGAGGCCCAGGATGAGCCAAAATATAAAAAATGGGCTTCCGTCGAGACCCACAAAAGATAGACGCAAAAAAAAGGAGTCAAAAAAACTTGAGGCACACGCAGCTTTTTTTTCGTTTCTTCAAAAATTTTTTAATTTAAGGGTAGCTCTCGGAATTTTTATTTCTGTTGCGCATCCTTTCGGCTGCCTAATGAAAAGTCACCGTCAATTACAGGCTGGCCACGCGTCGCAAAAAACGCAAATGAAATTAGACAAAAAAAAGGAGAAAAAAGTAGAAAAAATGAGAAAAAATAATGCAAAAAATGCGACCAAAAGTCAGCAAACACGAAGGACCCTTAATCAGCAAAGCCTGTGCAAGCAAATTTGCCACGCAAATGAGCCAGGACAGCGCTGACGGGGGGATATAGGACAACAAACAACAACAAAGAAAGGAGATAGACACTTGAGTATGCATAGAAAGATGGACTTGGGAATAGAATTTGGTTGAGAGACGTGTCTGCGCATTTTGAACTGTTGAAATCTGCTGAATCGGTTGTCAGCACATTCTCTTCTCGAGTGGCTGCCATTCAAAACTGATTGTTTCCACTGATCGTTCAGGGTTGATAAACCCCATTCGCGGCAGACAACTCTTTTCTTTAATTTCCTTTCTGGTCGATAGTTGTGCGTAATTGCAGATAAGCCACGTCTGCCCATAAAGGTATGCTATGCTTTTTTTCTCTGTCGATACACCCATTAAGGTGTGCTTAAATAGGGTATATTGTTGATGTGCTATATGTATATGTATTCTATTATGGCTTAGAATGAAGAATGTAAATTCAAAGGCTTTTTATAGTCCGAAATTCAGAAGACCTATTTAATATGAAATTTATTTTTATTTTGTAATAAATAAACTGTAGCTTACTTTCTCTAAAGTTTGTTGTGCATTTGAATAACATAGCTCCCTTCACCATTTAAGCTGCTTTCTTTACAGGGTATCTATACGTTTCATACCCTAAATCTAATAGCCTTTGTTCGTCTCGTTCGTCTCTGTTGTTGCCTTGGCTTTGGTTTCGGCTTTGTCTACCTGCTGTGCACGTGTTCGGCTCTGTCAATATTTGACTCACATGTGAGCGGGTGTGTGTGATGTGTGTGTGTGTGATGTGTGTGTGTGCGTGTGTGTTGCGGAAGTAACCTGATTTCTTGTGCAAAAACAAATCGCAGGGGGGCGTGGCGGCAACGGGCGCTGCCCGTGGAGCTGTGTAAACTGCAATGTCCAGCGTCCTGCGTCCGGAGTCCTGTGTGTGTGTGTGTTTGGACATGTGTCTGCGCCGGCAGCTTGACCAGAGCCCAATGTTTGCCCAAGGCATTTGGCGGGCTACGGATCTGAAATCTGTTTTTGTGAGTCGACGGCGGGTCAGCTTTGTTAGCTTGCAAAATATAGTAATAAAAAAAGGAAAGTCTAACAATGTGTGGCGAATATTGAATACCCTAGCGAATATATAAGAAATAAAAAATAAATGAGTCTTTATTTGATTACAGAGTGAGATTTATATATGATAAAACTGTCGGATGTTAATTAAATATTGCTGGGAATATACTGACGCTCATAATTTAAAATTAAAACAAATATAAAAGTTTGTCATACAACAACTCAATTTTCAACCTGTTGTTTCTATGGGGGCTATATGATATAGTGATTCGATATCGAAAAGATTTTGGTAGTATATTAGAGCCATTTAAACGTTCTGTTGCTTATCATGTTTATATATAAATTTAATTTATTCACTGAAAGATTTCTGCCTCAAGGCGTTGCACAATTCATGACACAATTATAATACGCATTCTTAGGGTATACAAAAGAGAAAACGCCGCAGGACACGCCAATGAAGCCATGACCATGACGCCATTGGGCAGCTGTCAGGAGCAGAAACAGGAGCCGCAAACCGGAGCAGAAGCATAAACCGGAGCCGGAGCCGGAGTTGAAGTTGAAGTTGTGGCTGGCAAGCCTTTGAGCCAGCGTCTCACCTTTGGCGCAGCTGTCAAAACTGTTAATAGGCGTAAATGAGACGCCCAATGAGGCTGAAGAAGAAGAACAAGAAAAAGATGAAAAAGATGAAGATGAGGCAAACTAATTTCCGGGACGAACAAAGAAGCCCGTCGATGTCTTTGGCCGCAGCCAGGACGTGTGCCAGACACAGCCTGCGATCCTTGCGACGTGTGCGGCCCCTAAACGGGGATTAATCCCCTATGCAAATGGATAATGGAAAATGCAAAATGCAAAATAGAAAATAGAAAAACTAGGCAACAACTGCAGAAACAGGCAAGTCAATAGAGGCCGAAACCCTTTTCGACAACAAAAAAATCCCTGGCTAAACATTGATCTGTCTACGGGGTGTAATTTCATTTTGCAATGCTCTGTTAACTTAAATTAAAATGAGCATATTGGTTTGGAGGCAGCCTGTTAAATATATATTTGAATCTGCAACAAATATTAAAAATATTTCAAAAATAAAAACTATTCTTAAATGATATCCATAAGCTCCTTCAATACAAACAGCGTATTCTGCAGTCAGTAACAACCTATAAACTTATTTTGGCTGCTGCCATTTGGCATTTGCATACGGCCAAAAAAAAATTATACATTCAAAAAAAATGAGACTGTGCCTGGCAGGACACACGACAAACGCGCACCCCTCAGGATTTTTTTGGTACACTTTTTTTGTGTGTTACCCAGACAACGGCGAGAGTCCTGCGGCTGTGGACAACCCTTTTTTTATTTTTGTTGAAAGGGTTTCTCACAAGTTCGTTTTTTTCACTCGACGCACTTTTAATTTGCATTTTTGTTGGGATTTCGAAAATCAAGTTCGAAACTTACCCCGAAAACTTGCCCAGAGCCGGTTCTGGATTTCAACAGCCATAAAACACAAATGCCCGTTTTTATTTTTTACTTTTTTTTTTTGTATTTGACAAGTGAATATTCATGTAATGTTTTTTTTTATTTTCCGGCCAGGCAAGGGTTAAAAAGTTTTCAGGGACACGCAGCGGGCAGAGATGAATAGAAAAAAACGTGGGTACTTTAGCATGTGCTCGTGCAGAATAATTTGGGTTGATTTGCCAGAGCCACAAAAAAAAATATGAACAGAAAAAAAGAGTTGAAAATCAGATGCAGGCAACCAAAACAGGGTGTTCAAGCATGCGAGGATCAATGAATAAAATCTGTTCAATATAAAATATGAAAATATGTTGTATAAAAATTATTTAAAACCCATTTTACTTACCTTGAGAAAACCTTTAAATAAGCTGCAAATAAATGAAATGAAAGATTTAATTAATAAAAAATAAATATTAAACAAGAATTATATTATAAAAGTTTTTAAGACTGAAGGAAATAATAATAATAAATTATAGAAATAACTTTATAGTTTATTTTCATAATTTATTATTATTATTTCTTTCAATCTCTAAAACTTTTATAAACTGTTCTTAAATAAAGTATCATAAACTAATTACATAGCTACCCTGAACTCATTGTATCTTCCCAGCTACCTTCCAACTCTTTTTTTCTCCTGCACACCCTGTTTTTTAGTCTGCATGCATCGAAAAAAAACACCACCCATAATATCCGCTTAAAAAATTCAAAATTCATAAAACTTGGCAACTGAAAAAAAAATATAAAAAATACAAATCGCAGAAATACGCAAAAGTTGAGGACCAAAAAAATAGTAGTAAGTACTTTTGGCCAGACAAGCCGGGCGGCCAAAAAGGGTTGAGATGGCAGCAGCAGCAGCAGCAGCAGAAGAAGAAGCAGCACGCAGCGTTGCATGCAAAACGAAAGTTAATCACAAAATACATAACGGTAACAGCGAAAAATGAAATAGATGAACAGAAAAAAATGAGGCAGACGTTTTTTTTATTTAACTTTTTTTTGTTCCTGCGAGGGGTTAACTTAATTTATGCGCATCGCGAGGCTGTAAGCGTGGCAGCAGCGACGCCGACTGCGACTGCGACGCCGACTGCGGCGGAGGCTGATTATGCAGCGCGGGCGCAGCGCGAAATGTTTTTCTTTTCTCTCACTCACATTTTTTTTTTCGTTCTGTTTTTAATTTGAAAAATATGCGACGCTTGCTGTTGTTGTTTTCTGCTTGTTGTTGATGATGTGGATGGAAATCCTTTGGCTTTATTGGAAATTATTGATTTATGATTTGCAATATGCTATAGATTGGGAGAAGGGTATAACACTGTGAGCTGTGGTAGAAATAAGAAGTTCTAGGAGAAATATTTACGCTATTAAATATATATAATAGTTAAGAAAGAGTATTTTGTAAAGAATTGAATCTTAAACTTGCTATATCTCAGGATCTTTTTAAATAAGAGAGCTGAAACTTTAAATATTTATAGGCAGCAAGTATTCGAAGCCATTTAAACTAACGAAAATGATAAGCGATAGTGTGGAAACGAAATAAAGCATTTCTCTTCTATGTATTCCCGCTAGATGTCAGCTTATTTTCAGTTCTTAGAACAGTAGCCATAAACAGTTTCAAATACTATTATGAATTTGTTGTTGTTGTTATTTTGTACGCCTATTTATCTGGCCGCTCTTCAAAGCGCTTTCGGCCCACTTCAGGCGGCACTTTGGCAACAGTTTCTCCGCCTCCCCACGCGAAAGCGCACTTCAAACACCAATTAAAAATTATAAACAGCCCCAACTTGCCTCCGCTCCCACTTCACTCTCTGAAAACATATAATACCATCTTTATGAAAAAAAAAAACGAGAGAAAAGCAACTAAATTGTACATTAAGAAAAGCTGGAAAATAGAAAGAGAAGAGAAGGGGAAGGGGAAGAGGAAGAGGAAGAAGTGCGTGGCCACCTGGGCGCGCCCGGCGCCAAATGATGCCGTTAAGATGCTTACCGCGCGAGCGGGGCGAATACTTCAAAAGGCATTAAAAACAAAGAAGACGAAGTTGAAGAAGAAGAGCGCAAAATGAAAGCCAACTGACCCAACAACCCCCCAGAGCTGCAGGAAAAAAAGGGTGGCAAACGAAATTAAATTTTGTACTTCGCATAAACTTAATTACTCGAGCTGGGGGACGAAAAGGGCACTCGAGCGCAGGCGCCGTCGCAGGATTTGAGCGTTCGTTCGTCCGTCCCTTCGTCCGTTCGTTCGTTCTTTCATTAATGGCCGCGCTTAACGGGCAATATTACATTATGCGCTGCATTGTCCTTAAAAACAAACTTTCCCCTTTCCATCCACCTGGGTGCTAATTTAACCCTCCTTGGCTGCCATTTGGCTTTTGTCCGCTGTTGCTGTTGGTGTCAAACAGCATCATTTCCATGTTAATTGCACGGCCATTTTGTTGTTGTGCTGATTATCCTTTCAGTTATGCAAAGTCCTGCTGGCCGCTGTTAATTCGCTTATTCGCCGCTCGCTGGCGCGTTTTGTCTGCATTTTAATTAATGCCATCCTTGCCGTTGCCAAAGGAGCTCGCTGATTAAAAGGATGTGGCTGACTTGGTCGTCTCCGGTTGTCGGTTGTGTGTCCTGGCCGGATATGAGTGGTAATTAAAACATTTTCATTGGCCTGTTTAATTGCGCTTTGCATATTTTGCGGGCGTCCTTCCTTTTGCCGAGTCCTTCAACTGGGTCCTGTTCGCGGCAGGCCACTTTGATGTGGCTCTGTGAAATTGCATTAGGCTTTTGACACACACACTCACACACACACACAGCTGTAAATGAGTTCAAAAGGCTCAGTCTGTAGCACATGTCCTGTCCAACTGGACTAAGCGAATTATAGAACCCATTAGAGCCAAGCCACTGCTGCATTATTTAATAATACTTTATATATATTTATATATAAATGCCTGCAAATCCTTTTAGACTCATCTTTATATGGGTTATAATTGAATCAACCGCCCAAAGTGGCCCTGGACAGCTGCTGGCCACGCCCACCTTAAAGGCCCAGTCACAGCACTGACCTCTGCCAACACACACAAACACACACACACGCACACACACACTTAACATATGCCCTAAAAGTATGCTACGCTTTTCTTCTCTCTTTTTTTTTGGATGAAAACCCGCCACAGCCAATATAAACACAAGTCAAGAAGGAAAAGCTGCGTCAAGGAAAACCCACAACAAATCGCTTAAATCGCATCAACAGTTTGCCAAACACACACACACACAAGCCCTTATCACACACACACAAACGCACAAACACTTTGCATATGTGTAGTGAATGATAGCTTGTTGATAGCTCACTTTTCCCACCCACTCACACACACACACACACACAAAATGTCAACAAGCACACACACACATCACACCCTTGCATATGATTTTCAAATGTTTTACTTGTTGTTTTTTTTTTATATAATTCAGGCAGCTTTTTCACATGATTTTCGCCAAACAAATTTTTTGGCAAAACGCTCGAATTGAAAGGGGGCAGAAAAAGGGTCGCCGTATATATGTGTGTGTGTATGTGCGTTCGTCCTGGCTGTGAGGAGCGACGACCCACGGGACCGTCCGCAATATCCACGCAAATCGCGTGCGTAGTTTTGGTAAAGATACCCTAGAGTAAAGTGTATGAAGTGGGTTAGTTTGTTATTGAGTGTAGTTGGGTGCGGAAGTGCGGAAGTGTAGAAGTGCGGAGGAAAGTTTAAAGTAAATATAGATATTATTCAAAGTTTCTTTAAGCAATGCCTTAGTTTATATAGTAAGTTCTTTTAGTAAGTTTAAGTACTATTTGTAATTTGTATAAAAAAATGGTTATTTATAAAATATTATATTTAATGAAATAAAAATCCTTTAAAAATATTTTTAAACACATGTTTGCTATGGCTTTAAATATAAGATTTTATATATATCTAGATAAATGAAATTCTTTAATATACATATATATTTATATTTTTATATTTTTTTCATTTAATATATATCATATTTTTTATTTTATTTAATTTGTTCATAACACTTAATTCCCTCCTTTTCTTTATCAAACTCATACAAATTTGTATGAAATTACGTGGTATCTGCTGGTCGACTACTTGTGTATTGAGAAGTCATACATGTTATTGTATTTGCCATTTATTGTCGGGCAATTGCCGCTTCCGCCGCCCAAGTCGCGGTTTATGCATGTAAATTTGTACAAAATTGTCGAAATTTTGTGGCAAATAAAAGGAAACGCACAAGGGGGAGAAATGGGGTGTAAGTGTGTGAGTGTGTGTGTGTATGTGTGTGTGAGGCACTTGTCTAATGTACGCGTAATCATCAGAGTTTTTATCATAGAATTGCCATTACTGCTGTTGTGGGTGGATAGAGTTGTGCCCTATTATGGAAATTGATATGTGATATGTGTGTGTGTGTGTGTGGGCGGCCAGTAGGCGTGGCATGCGTGCAAAGCGTGGGAATTTGTAGGTGGATGTGGCTCTTTAGTGTAGGTCAGCATTGAAATGTTCATGTGAGCGATAAAATTAGTTGACGGAAGTGTTAAAGAATGTTTAACAAATTGTTTTGTTTGTTGGATAAAATTGCGGGTGGTTGAATTTAGGTAATTACCTAGATAATTGTGTATATTTAATGATTTTTTACCATTAAAAAAATATAAGTTTACCCTTTTTTATTTTAATTATTTTAATCGAACATAACTCATAATTGAATATATTTATATTACATTCACGCACATTATTCTCGTCCTACATTTGTCCTGTTATCTTTAGCCTTAGCTTTGTTAAGATTTGTATTTTTACATTTTTACTTTACTTTCTTTCTGGCATTAAACACATTTACCAAAAACACAAAAGCCGCATTAAAAAAGCTGCTGAAGAAGCCTTTTTGAATACAGTTAAGCGGTTAAACAAAAATACTCAGAAGTATCTCTCATTTGGCCTCCTCCTTCACAGCCCCTCTGCCCCTTAACGGGTTTCGTTCATCAACCTGAGAAACACTTGCACTCGAAAAAAGAAAATAAAAATTGTTGAAAACTTTAAGTCTGTGCATTGAGTGCGACAGGAAAATGTGCTGCCTCCCCAACCCCAACCCCATCCCCTTACCCAAAAGCGCGGTTCCAGTAAGCCCCCTTCCTATCCCCCTTTAACCCCTCTCCCCCTTTAGCAGCAGCCTCTGCGCTTGCGACATTAATACCATGAATAATATACGCTCATTTCTTTTGCTTTTTCCTTGGCCCCTTTCAGCTGCTGTCGCGGCTGCTGCTTCTTCTTCTGCTGCTGCTGCTGCTGCTTTATTTGTGCTGCTTCTTCCGCTTCTTGCCGCCGTCGCCTTTTGGAAAAGCCAAAGGGGTTGTTTGTAATTTTTTTAAACAAAATTTTCTTCATTTCGCTTTTACGTTGATTTTCGTGCAACTTGAGAAAAACAAATAAAAAAGAAAGCGGCGAAATGATTCAAAGGCAAAGCTAAAAGCTGAGCGGGAGGGAGAGGGGCGGGCGTGGGCGTGGGCGGGGGGAGGAGCCGCTGCCAGTGGGGGCTGGCAAACGTCTCAATGAGTTTTACGCTCCTTGCTTGATAATGAGCAGCGAGCAGCGAATGCTGAGAAGTTGAAGGAGAAGGAAACGAAGCCAAGCAGCTCAGCAGCTGAGGAGCACAGTGAATGAAAATGGCAAAATAATAAGCATTCTTAAGTAACTAAAAGAAAGTGTATAAAAAAATAGAAAATGTCCATATTTTAATATATTTTAGTTAACTAAACAATAGTTGAATCCAGAGGATAAGATTATATTAAATCCTATTAGTAGTCGTTTTTTTTAATTTATATTTTTTGAAAATTGAATTATAAATACCGTTTCCCATTTTATTTATTTATTTTACATACAATTGATATATATATATTATTAAATTTAAATTCCCAACTAGCATTTAATTTATTCTGAATTTATTCATTTTAAATAATTTTTATAGTCCTCTTTCCGTTTCTCCAATTGAATTTGCGCAACTAGTTTTTGTTTTTGCATTACTTAACATTTGCCAGCATTTCCGCCAGGCGGCGCCACTGTGCATATTGCTCAACGCTGTGCGCGCACCCAGCATTAAACTCTTTGACTAAAGCCAAATGCGCGAACGAGACAGCTGCGTGCATTAGCCGACTCGCTTGCGCACAGACGCAGGTGCTGCGACGACGCCATTCGCAAAGGGCAAAGGCAAAAACAACAGTTAGGGGATGGGGCGTGGGGGAAGGGGGCAACAGCAAAGCAGAGAAAGCGAAAGCACTTCGTATGCAAATGAGTTTGTCGTTATCGCTGCCAGCGTCGCAGCCTGCGTTGCTGCCGCTGCTACTGCTGACGGCAGAGGGTTGTTTTTTGTTGTTGTTGTGGTTGTTGTTGCTGTTGTTGCTGTTGTCTGTTCCATGGGGTTGACTTGATAAGCGCGAGTTTGCGAGCACCAGCGCAAAAGGAGTGAAATGTTAAATGTGAAATTGCCAAATTTTCTAATGAGCATTTCTTTCTACTTCTTCGTCTTCTGCTTCTGCTTCTTCTTTTGCGTATTGCAATTTGTTTGCCTTGGGGCAGTGTATGCCTTGCAACATGCTGCGTACGCTGTGTCCTTGAGAGTCCTGCCACTTTCTCTTTGCCGCCCCGCTGCGAGGCCAAGAAATTCGCAATACCTTTTGTTTTTCCTACCCATTTTCGTTGCTGGTAATTGAGAAGCTGGCATCGCTTACAGCTGAAGAGAGTCAAGCGGCATTCGCTGGCTGCTAATTGTGGCAGCCAAATTTGCATGCCTCTGCGGGGCAAAAGGACACGGGATCAAACAACAGCCACATCAATTGGCTTCACTTGGTGTTCATTCATGCGGTATTTGCAATTTCGCAAAATGTTCGCTGTTTCTTTCTCTATTCCTCTCTCTTTCTCACTATCGATAACCCTTTGTTTGTTCTGCATTTATTCTGTTGCAATTTGTTGTGCCTGTGTGTGTGTGTTTGTGTGTTTGATTGATGTCATATACGCCCCACTGTGCTGAACTATTTCTGTTGCTTATTTCTGAATGCTCAAGGTCTATTGAAGGATTATAGGGTATGCATTTCATATGCTTTAATTGGATTTTCTGATATAATGAGAAAGAGGTAATCAAGTGAAGAACTTAAACAAAAGAATCTTACTACCAAAAAATTTAAATATGTTTAAAACGTTTGTTAAAGATAAATAAATCTTTAGTTACCTTACCTTATGATATATTTATGTATATATTAAATCATTTTTATATTTCTTTGAAACATTAACAAAACTAAATATTCTAACTTAATTTTATTAAGTTTTCTAGGAGTTTTTAGCTTAGATCAGGCTGGGAACTTAACTTTATAAGGATCCTTATTTAAAGCATCTTTGACACACATTTTAAATTTTATAAATATTATTTTTAAATTAAATACTAATGCTAGGCATATTCTAACTTTGTCGCTTCCTGTTTAAAACTCATTTCTTATCAAACTTTATTTGAGTTCCCATCGCGCATTTTACAAACGCCTCCAACTGCAATTATTCAAAATCAACTAAGCCCAGAAAATCTAGGCAAAAGCCCAACGAGAAACCTACTAAAAAAAAGGACGAAGCTACCCATATTAATAAGGCTCATAATTTTACCCATTTAATTGAGGCGAATGGCCGCAGGATAATGAAAGCGGCAACGGCAACGGCAACGGCAGCCAATGCGGCAACAGCTGCCTCCCACTTGCCTCCACAGCCACGCCCCCCGCCCACTGTTGCACTTGAGGCAGCTTATTAGAATCGCTTGGTTCGCTGGACGCGAACTTCGGACTTCAAGTCCTGGGCGCAAATCATAATTTTTCAATTTGAATAATGAGCAGCGCTCGGCGGTTGCTTTTCCAACCAACCAACAACAACAACAAGAAAAAAAAATAGAAGAAAAAGAAGAAGCAGAAGAAGCCTTTAAAATTTATTTCCACTGCCTTTTCATACTTGTGCCCTCTTCTAGCCGGCTGGTTTGACTAGCAGATACCCTAAGTGAAAGAAATGTTTTAACTTGTCTTTGCAAATGTTAATTAAAGTAGCTAAGTTAGTTGGGCTGGGTTATATATATTAATGAGATACCCTATTATATTTTAAAACTGATTTCAACAGGTTTTTTCTTTAACTACGCTTTTTATAGTGAAGTCTGCTTGACTATAAGATACCCTAAGGGGTAAACTTAAGCCTTTTAAATAACTCTTAGATATTTAATAATTTTTGTTTAGTTTTTTCTAATTTTCTCCAATAACTAATATACCCTATTCGAGCTGGTTGTGCAGGACATTGAAATCCTTACAGCCAAACACTCGTAAACTCATTTGGCAAAAATTCTTGGCTACCCAAGTCTAAATCATTTACTCGAAAGGCGCTCAGCGAAGAAAGGCTGAAATGCTAATAAGCAGCAAAGAACGCCCCACGTTAAAAAAGGGGGACGGTGGGTGGTGGGGGGTGGGTGGCTGCTGTGGAAGGACGACGACGCCGCCGCAGATGTAAGCACATAAGAAGGCTTTTTATGTAGTACATGCTGCTGCCATTTTGTACATAGAACGAAGCCTTTTTCGGCTGCTGCCGCCGCTGGAAAAAGGGGCACAAAAGGAAAGTTGGCTGAACAGGGGGGTGGGGGTGGGTGGATGGGTGCTGGGTCCCGTTGGGGGTAGCTGGCGCTGCTTGCAGATTAAATGGGAAAACACTGTGACATTTTCTCGCTGCTGCTTTTTTATATACAATTTTTTTTGTTCAGCTGCCGCGACAAAAATTCAAAAATGCCAAAGTTGGGGTGGACCCAAAATGGGGGTTAGGGGTGGGCAGAGCATTAGTGGGGCGTCGCGCGGCAAATGTAAAATAATGCGAAAGGGCTTCGTTTGCATAAATTAAAAATTTATATAATGTCGCCCATTTGTCGGAGATTGAAGGGGGAGGGGGGGGCGGAGTTTGGGGTTTGGGGACTTGGGGGCTAATTTTCCGCCTACATTTATTGATTAAAAACGTCGCCTGGTTTTAACACAATATTGTAATATATATATATTTCGCTTTTGTATTCACACAATTCGCCATAAACATAATAAATACATTTTTTTTTGCTTTTTCTCGCTTTTTCTCTTCAGATATATATATAAGTATATATGTATATAATAAGTTTAAAATGCTTGAAAAGACAACAACAATAAACTAGAAAATCAATATGCAAAGCAAAGGAGCATGCCTTAGTTATAGTTAAGTATATATATAATGTTTATATAAGTAATAATTAGAAATTAATTGTTATTAATTTGTCTAGTTTTTTTTTAGTTAAGTTAAGTGCTGAATTGTTTATATATATTGCACATATTGAGCCGCTGATAAATGTGATTAATATAAATATGAATAGATTTTTATATATGTATATGTACAGTTAAATTGACTTTACGTTTATGTTTAACAATAATAATAATCATAATAATGTTTATATAGTTAGTTTATACACTTAGTTATACATTTAATTCATAATATGAAACATGTGAGTTGTGTTGTACAATGCGCAGTTTTTCCTCGGGTTTTGGGGCCTCGAGATGCGTTTTACTATTTTGGGTTTTATTTCACTTTTTGTTTTTGTTTAGTTGTTATTTAATCTTGAGGAACTTGTATACCATACACTTGAATGAACAAAGAAAATTACACAATATTTTGTTGCATTTTTGTTTTGTTTTTTTTTTGTGATATTAAACATAAATCGAACCAAGGATTGCACTAAAATTATTTTGTGTAGTGTAAGTTTTTTTTACAGCTTAGTTTACAGTTTAAATATGTTTTTTTTTATATACACTTAAATTTACTTTTTGGTTTTTCTTTTTTCTAAATGCCTGGAAAATCGTTTGTTTTGCTTAGTTCGTATAAAATATGCATAAAAATTGCCATACATATATATATGTAAGTAATATATATATTCGATATTGTTTATCGTTTTACTTTAGCTCCGTTTGTTTTTTTCTTTTGTTTTGTATATAAATTCAGTTGAATTGTACGATTGCCCAAATTGTAGTATATATATATATATGTGTGTGTGTTTGTGTGTGTGTGTGTGTATTGTGTGTGAGAGTTGCTTAATAACAATCACAACAATTTGTTTTTACATAGAGGTATTGGAGGTATTCGGTTATAGTAGTTCTTCCTGTTTACTTGGTTCACGACTTAACGAACTAGCTTTAAACTATTAATATTATTATTAATCTTTCTTCTTAAATGGTTGCTATTACGTCTTTTTATATATATATATATTTACGTTATCCTTTGAGTTATATATTTTATGTATATGGTTTATCAGTGTTTGTGGATAAAGTGGGTGTAAAATATAAATATAATAATATAATGAATTTTATGTAATTTTCTTAAAGATTTTAACTAGAAAAACATGTGTTAAAAATTATATAAAAAGCTGAAACAGAATATTTTAAATAAAAACGAATTTATTTTTATGCATATTAAAATCAAGTTAATTTTCTATTAAAAGAAATAAACTAAAATGCAATAAACACCTATTATAAATTATTTCAAACAAAAATATAAATTAAATAAAAACGAAATTATTTTCAAACTGTGATTTTGGTTTCAATTTTATTTTGATCAATCTTTTTGCCACTTGAAGCATGTGGCAACATTTTCTTTTGGTGGGGGCTTCATTAAATACAATTTAAATAGCGAAAAGCAACTAAAGGAAAATGACTAAAGTTAGTAATAATAATAAACATGACGATGATAATAAGGTATTTTTTTGCTTGCAGTCAAACGAGATTCATGCAATTAAAAACTAAAATTAATTTTTTTATAATTTATGGCAAACAAAACAATTGGCATTAGGCATAAAGGATTTATTTTAAACTTAAATTTAAATTGTTTTTTGTTAATAACTTAAAGTTAATTTTGATTTCGTGTTTGTGTTTGTGGCGTTTTTTTGTTTGTTTTCTTTGAGAATAATCAAAAGATGCAATTAAAAATTAGACTAAACAATAACTAAAATTTATAGTGTGTGTTTTTTGATTTTTGTGTGTTGGGTTTGATTTTTTTGTTTTGTTTTTGTTTTTGGAGAGAGCGCTGTATAATTTACAATTGGCAGCTGCAAACGCTGGCTATATACAATTACTGGATAGATATATATATATATATTTAACTATAAACTAAACTTTGAGAATGGCACAAAATTAGCTGGGGACACGTTTAAATTTAAACCTAAATTTGTTGCTTAGCGTAAAGTGTTTTTGTTTTTTTGTACAATTTGTTTGGGGCCTTTTTTGTTTTGTTTTTTTTATGTGCAATTTTGCAAGCTGCTTGTAAGTTTGCAAGCTACTTGTACTTGATGTAAATTCCTTTTTGTGGCCAGCCTGCATCTGATGTAAACTGGCGTGTTTAGACTTTAGCTATATATACAATCGAAGACATCCTTTAAAGGAGCTGCTGCTGCTGCTGGCGCAGATAAAGCGCTGCGGCGTCGTCGAGCTCGTCGAGATCGATGTCGTCGTGGGAGGCAGCAGAGCGCGGCGAGTGCATGCTGAGATCCTCGGGCTCCGTTTGCTCGGGCATGTCGCTGGCCACGTGCACAATTTGGGGCGGCGGCAGGCGGAACACACGACGAATGTCCTGCGCCTTGCGGCGTGCATTGCTCGCCCCGCAGTGTCCATCCACGGAGCTGGCGCCGTCCTCGCTCAGATCGAGCGGTGCCTCATCGTCCAAACTGCTCTTGGCCAGATCAACAGACTCCTCGGAGCCGCCGTAGCTGGCGCACATGGCCGCAAACTTGTGCGTGGAGCTTTCCAAGGCGGAGGCCGAGGCTGCCGCCAAAGGATAATCGCCGCTCATGGCAGGCGACAGGGCGGGCGTGGGCGGCGACTGAATGCCGCACTTGTGATTCATCAGATGATGTCGCCGACGGAACTTCATGTGGCACCTTTCACACTCGAAGGGCTTCTCCCCATTGTGCACCAACATGTGCGACTTCAGCTGGTTGGAGTCGCTGAACTTGCCCTCGCAAATCTCGCAGGTGTAAGGCCGCTCGCCGGTGTGCACGCGCAGATGGCGCCTCAGATTGGCCACCTGGACGAACTGGCGGTCGCAGTGGGAGCAATGATAGGGCTTCTCGCCGGTGTGCAGGCGCATGTGCGTCTTCAGGTGATGGTCGCGCGTGAAGCGCTTGTGGCACTCGGGACACTCGAAGGGTTTCTCGCCGGTGTGCGTGCGCTCGTGATTCTGCAGGACATGCTTGTAGCCGAAGCTGCGCGAGCAGATCTTGCACGTGAAGCTCTTGTCGCGCGACGGATCCTTGGCGGTAGCGGACGCAGCTCCTGTGGCTGCTCCTGCTGCTGCCACTTGAGAGCTGGCCTCGTGCGCAGAGGAGTTGGGCGAGCTGCCGCTGGAGGGCGGCGAAATGGGTCCGCCGGGCGTGTGATATAAATCGCTGACGCTCATGCTGATCTCCGTCTGGAACTCCTTCTTCACGGACAGCTTGCGCGCCTTCTTCACGGGCTCGCCCAAGCCCAGACCCAAACCCAGACCCAATCCCAGATGATGTTGCGGCGTCGAGTTGGGCGAGCTGAGCGGATGCTTGCCGCTGTTGGCCAGCGGCGAGTGCGGACTGGCGGGCGGCGAGTGCATGTGTGTGCCGCCCAAGGGCAGCTGCTGCTGCTGCTGTTGGTGTTGCTGCTGCTGCTGTTGATGCTGTGCCGCCCAGGCGCCGAACAGCGCCGCCGGATTGTGCGGAAAGAGCGTATTGGCCAAAGTGCTCATCGGCAGCTGAGCCATAAAGGCGGCCGCCTGCCGATTGGCCGCCAGCAGCTGTGTGGGCGACAACATGCCGAAGGCGGACGCCGCCGCCGCCTGCTGCAGGCCCATCGCCGGATAGAGCGAGTGGGACTGCGAGTGCGAGTTGGAGGCCGCAACGGGACTGCTCGCTGAGGTGTTGGCCGACATGGGCGGCGACAGCGACATGGAGCGGTCCACGACGAGCTCCTCGCGCTTGATGCCAGCCAAGGCAGCGGCCAGGCCTGCGAGAGCAAAGAAAGAAGCGGAAACAAAAAGTTAGCATGGCCGAAAGCAAAACAGAAAAGTAAACTTAAAGCGAAGAAAACTTTTACTGTGAATTCTTTAACTTATATTGCTTGAAAAGGAACTTAAAGTGAGCTTAAGTGAAAATAACTTTTCTATTTAGTTAAATGATTTAACTGCCATGTTTAATTATATTTTACTTAGTTCGATTTTTAAAATATATTAAAAATAATACTAGCTAATTTAAATGCCTTTTTCTATATGTTTATTTTTTACTTTCTGCTTCCTTTAAATCAAAATCAACCAATTCAATTTAACTGCTATTTTGCTGCCTATTTCCTATTTCTTATTTCGCACATCTCCCCACCTTTTCTAGCACACACGCTGAGCTGTCATTTACAGTTTCGGGGTCAGCTGCTGCCCGCGGCGCTGTCCAGTAACAAAAACAACAACTACAAAAAAAAACTCACAACTTCTTCGCTTAAAGTTCAAAGCAGCACGTGTGAACAGCTGAGTGGAAGGAGATGTAGCGAAACCCCAAAGAGTTTAACTTTAAGCGAAGAGAGCGCTCTTAAGAGCACACGCCACATGTGCTTGTCATATGTGTGAGCTTTTGTCGGTGTGTGCGTGCGTGCGTTCGCTCGCACGCTCTTCGCCCGCTCTCCGGCATTTTTGTTTTGGTGGGCGTTGCGTGAAACGAGTTAAATGCCGGTTGCGGGAGAACCAAACACAAAAAAAACTTGTAAACAAAACTTAATTGCTGTATGCGTGAGTGTGTGTGTGCGTGTGCTGAGCATTTGCCAAAATGGCGCCTAATGTTAACTCAAGCACATTGAGACGTCGTTATTGCTGTGCGTGCCCAAGCATGTGTGTTTGTGTGTGTGTGAATTGCTGTGCTTTAATGCGAGCTTTAATATGTTATGCACAAATTGCACAAGGCATTAGCGATTAATGATTTAGCCTGATTTGATACGATTTGCTTTTTAGCTTATTTAAAACACCTAAAAAGTTGCTTGACTCAAAAGAGGTTGTCTTATTTTTAAATCTTTGTTTGAATCATTTAAAATAATATTTGTTTTTTATTTCATTGGATTCAAAAAAGAATTTAAAAAACGCTATGGCTTTTATGTAAGCATTTTTAAAAATATAAATGTTTTTACGAACACATCAAAGAAACTATAAAATGTTTATGAGGTAAGGTAAACATTTTTTAAAAAATTGTTGAAAGCAACAAGCATAAAAACTTTTGATTAATACTTTACAAATTTATAAATAATTAAAAAGTCTATATATTTAGATTCTCTATTTATTGCTTGACAAACTTAAACTTGTTATATTCCCTATGATAACAACCGTCTAGTTTCTTTCGAAGTATTTCTTTATGTTTTCTTAAACTTGCCTGAACTGTTTTTCTAACATAATAAATCTTATTAAATATATATTAAAATATTTTGGTCTACTTACTTCGTGTTTGCGCGTCCTGCAGCATTGAAATTGCCATTTCTGTGTTTTGTGTGTGTTTTTGTGTTGTTGTTTTGGTTGTCCTTGCAAATTAAATTGCAAGTATTTCACTTAACTTTTCTTTTCGCTTCAGTTCTGAACACAAATTTTCATTTGAGCAGCGTTTGTGTTTAACTTTTAAAATTTACTAAAAATTTCGCGCACTTTTTGCTTTGTTTCTTTGTTTTTTTTTTCTTGTATTTGTACTTTGAGGTAGTTTTGCACAGTTTACAAAAGTTCGCGATATACAAAATGAGGTAGTTGCGAATATAATTTGTTATATGTAAATTATTAACTTTTTTTTTTAACTATTTTGTTGAGGTATTTGGTTTGTTGTTGTTGCAGTTGCTTTTGGTTTATTCTCGCGTTTTTTGTGTGTGTTTCTTATGTTTTAAGACACAACAGCAAGATGTGTGTGTGTGAGTGAGTGTGTGTTTTTTAACTAGGTTGCTGAGTTGTGACTGTGACGAGTTGTCGCTGAGAAATGATGCGAGGCGACCGACTGCAACACGTTTTTATATTGAGCTGAGTAGCGCGAGTATCCTTTGCGCTGTGGAAATCCTTTAGAAGCAACAAATTTGCCTCGTGAGTGAGCGGGTGTACGTGTGTCCGAGTGTGTCTGTGTGAGTGCGTATATTTGTTTGGCACCAAATGAAAACGCTGAGTGCTCCTCTCACTGTCAGAGCCAAATCACGAATGATACGAATTCGCCGCGTGCGCTAACTATAAGTACGCTCACACACTCACCCTCTCTTCGCAACGAACAAACGTGCACACGCACACAAACGCACACGCACTCAATCGCTCACTCGCAGCAACTCGCTCGCTCACACGCATTGCCAGCCAAAGGGAGGAAGCGCGACACGATGCGAAGCGAACGACGAAACCCGACGCGTTGCCCGATCAAAGCAGGTAACATGCTCGCCTTTTACGAGCTGTCTAACTGCCTCTATGAGTGTATGTGTGTGTGTGTGTAAGATTGGGAGATTGTAAAAAACAACAACAGTAACAGCAACAGCAGCGGCAACTGAGCGCAGCTCAAAAATACCTCAGCTCTTTTTATTCTATTTCCTTTTGCTCTGCGCTCTTTGTTGTTGTTGCTGCTGCTTTACCTAAGCAATTTTGCTATGCAAATTGCTACGAGCGTGCGAAAAAGAGACAGCGCATTACATTTAGCTCAAATCTAGCAAAACTATTGCAAAAAGTTGACTTTTTGACGAGTTCCCTAAAAAACAAAAAACTTTTATGGTTTTATGAGGCGTTTTTTATATGCCATAAAAATGACTACCTAAAAAAACACTCGCAAGCACTTCCGTTTTTTAGAGCCTTCATAAAAAAACGCAGTCAAGAAAAAAAGCACTTGTTAAATAGTTTGCCTTAAAATTTAAACTAGTTGAGTTGGAGTATTTAAAAAGGACTCAAACGGCCGCCAATTAACTCAAGACTTCCCCTTTGCAAATAGAGCGGCGAAAAGTAGCTCAAACTCGCGCAAAGGGGGATGATAAAGGCGGCAAGAGCGAGCGAGCGAGCGAGAGCGAACGCCAAAAGTCACAAGAGAGCGGCGAGCGGGGAGCGCAGAGCGACGAGCGGGTTTTTGGCGGCATGGGGTTGGCTGAGGAGCGTGCGCTGTAAGAGTAAACAGGAAGTAAACAAAGCGAAGACGCCACTCAAAAAGGGGCGAAGCCCAAGCGAAAGAAAGTGAAAGTGAAACAAGGCGAAGGGGCGCGTGCTTTGAGTGAGTTTTTCAGCCTGTTGAGTGTTGAGTTAAGCTGAATGAGAACCAGCTCGGCGCTTAATGGCCGGGCTAATTGCCGGCACACGTCTAAAAAACCAAAACCAAAATCATAAAAAAGAGCAACAAGCTAAAAAAAGAAACAGAACCAGGTAAAAAAGTTACATTAAAAAACTGCTTGTGTTTGCCACTAAGTCAAAAGTAGTTGGTCTGCTGACTTTTGCGGATTGACTTTTAAATGGTTTTATGTCGATTTTTATGGCCAGCACAACTTCAGCTGAAAACACACACAAACACACGCACACACGCGTGTGTTTGCATGCACTCAATAATATTATTGCCCGGCTAAGCCAAGGACACGAGACCGTAACGCGACGGCGGGATGTTAATTTCGGTCAACATTGAACTACCGTGGAAATTCACGTTTCACAATTTTCGAAAGTGAAAACTACAATGGCCAAAGGATCTTTGTCTCTGTGTCACAAAATTGTGTGCTCTGCATAATGTTACGTAAAACTCAGATGAAATAAATTGCCCGACGGATTAGCCAAAAGTTTGCATATTTTTCTATCTTCTTTTTTTTCTTCCGAAAATCCAAAATACTCAGAAAACATTAAAAACAAAAGCATTTTGTATTGAGAATGCGACTAGGAGGAAGAAATTATATTTATCTGCATTTTTTCCAGACTTTTCATATGCAAATAGAGTTATTGCTGTTAAACTAAACAGATAGGGAAAGGAATTTATGTAAAAGTTGTATAAAAAAACTCTTTTAAAATATACCAGAATTATTTAAAAAATTATTTAAACCTTTTTCTTTCAAATATTTCAGAACAGAAATACTCCATTTATGGTTATTTAAGTTACATAAATGGGAAATAAATAATTGTAATGAAAAGAGGTTTAAATATGCTTTAAATAAACATAAATAGATTTAAAGTATATTTTACATAAAGAATGTTTGATTTAAGTCTTATATTCCCATATCTTTTTAAACACTTTTTCCACCAGATAAGAACTTTTCCACCTTGTCCAACTCTTGTACTTGATTTAAGTAGTAAATACTTGAATTCTGTTTCTGAGTAAGCGGATTAGTCAGAATACAATCGAATCGGCTGTTTGGCTTGATAAGCGATGATTTAACAGTTATTGGCACTGCGACTTAGCTTCGTCTGCTTCTTCTTCGTCAAAGATCCGGTCGTCGCTGATAAGGCGAATAAATGTCAGACCAGGCAACCCATTTTATCAGCGCTCGGAACTCGCCCCGTTGCCAAGAGAAAGTCTCGAGAGAGACTCGCGAATCAGATCGAAGCAGGCGCCGCCTCTCACGTGATACTATATAGACGCCATATGTGCCCCGATTCAATTTTATTGTGGGGCACTAGTGCGTTCGATAGTGCGTAGACCTTATCAAGCCATTATTCCCAACACTAACCTCAGACAACTTTAATTGCTGTAATTAGTGCGTAGCACACGACATTGAACTTAATTAGAATGCGTGCCAAAAAAAACGAAAAAAATTGGTATTTATTTATAAAACAAACTACAACAAATTGTACTTTGATAGTTAAAATAATGCTTGAGAAATATCTGATGAGAGTATATTTTATATATATTTAGATTATAGCATGTCTGCCAAATTGAATAGATTAAAGATCAGAACCTTGACAAGGCTACTAAAAGTATTAAGGTTTAATGCTTAAATTATTAAAGTATTATTAATTATTATAAAAGATTGCTTAAACCAGCAACTTCTTACATATATAATTTAAATGTATTTAAATCATTTTAAACAACTTAATAATATGTAAACAATATTTGCTCAAGTTAAATAAATATCATAAAAATATAGTCTAATAAATGTATTATTATTGAAAATTATTTTTATAAGCAGTTTATAAATAAAATGTAATATAATTTAGAAATTTGTATGCATTAAAAATATGTTAATAATAAATATAATATAAAATGGAACAATCAATCAAAAATGCATTTAAAAGCACTTAATTTATTCTGAACTGAGAATTGTTTATTTTAGCTATTTATAAATAAAATAAATATAGTTAGGAAACATTTCTGCATTAAAAATATGTTAAGAATCCTTTAAATTATTTCTTTGAAAATTGATATTACTATAAAGTTTAGGTCCAAAAATAACACAACCAATCGATAAAAACCTTAAACCCACTCTGAACTGAGACTAAACCTTTTCGACCAGCATTTTTTGGCAACTCTTTGAATGCAGCTGCACTCTTTATTTTTTTTTTTATACAAATACAACGACAAGTTTTGCAAAAGCCGGCATGTGTCCAGTTTCGTATTACAGCTGTTTGCCAGCATTAAAAAAAGATATGTATATATATATATATATATAAAGCCATAACCCTACCGCTGACAAATAAAGCGAACAAAGCCAAAAATCAAACAAAAAAAAAGAGAATTTCGACAAATTTTTGTACAAATTTTTAGCTGCATGTGGAGCGCATATAAAAAAGGATATGAAAAATGGAAAGTGAAAGGGAAAAGCAGGGTGAGGGCTAGGGTTACCGTTAGAGGGGTTGTGTGTGTGCCCACAAATTTTTTAGCCATTTGTAACACTCGATCGAGCCCGAAGGGAGCGAAGGGGATGCGCTGATTTATAGACAATCAAACAAGTCGAGCCGTCGATTTGATAATGTTGATGATGATCACAATAATAAACATGACAAATCGAATTGATATTTAGCAAAAGAGAGAGAGAGAGAGAGAGAGAGAGGGGTAAATAAAGAGAGAGCGAGAGAGTTGGTTAATAATCAGCCGATTAGGCGGCTTTAATCCTGGGGCTTAGCGCTGAGCAACTGAATGAAAGTCCTTCGGGGTTTAGCCACGCAATCTTAAGTTAAATGTTATTTTAGCCAAAGAAAAACCAGCTACCCTTTCGCTTAGCGGCTAATGAGCGCGGCTTAAAGCCATCCTTTCCATGTGTGTGGCCAAAAGAGTTGCAGGAAATCACAAAAGCTGAAGACTTTTAAGACTTTAAGCTGAATGCATTTCCAGGAAATGCGCTGCAAAAACTAATACTAAAAAAAAACGTGCTTGAAATGTGAGCTGCCGCTTGGGGCGTGGCAAACGCCTTCGGCGCAACGTGTAAACAAGCTGAGGCCGCAGCATCCCTTAAAAAAAAACACGATCGTTTTTTAGGGCGCAGCGTTCAACAGGCTGTTTGATATCAAATTGATTGCCGCACAGGGAGGGGATCCTTATTTTGTATTTGGTTTTTTTTTATTCATGGGTGCAGCTGTGTCTGGGCGCACGCCAAGCACACGACAGGACGAGGATCGCGGCCAGGACTTGAATGAAGCTGTCGGCAGGTTTCGGCTCAAGCTAATCCGAGTGATTTAATTAAGCCACGTCCGCAGAGATCGGGTTGCAGTTCCTATTGGGCTTAAGATTAGGCAACCGCAACTCGAACGGAGAATTTCTGCAACCATTTTCAAGTTTTGCGACAATTTTCCTTTTTACGTTGCGAATTTCCTGGTAAAAATCTTACAATAAAATTCATTCGCTAATTGCAAACATTTGCGTAAATCGAACACACGTGGGTCGAAAAAGGACGCGGCTTAAAACCGGGCTAATCCGGCGGCGTCCTTCGTCCTGTGGGCTGGTCCTGGCCTAATTCTAATTACAAACATAGCCAACTCAAATTCCAAGGAAATATATTTACATATACATTTAGCTCTTCTAAGTGCTTAGCTAAACAGCTGTATAAAATTTGCTTCACTTTTAAGTTCTCGCATATCCTTGCTCATTCATAGTTCAATCACCTCATCAAAAAGAAACAGGTAGAAGAATCGATCATAAAAAGATTGCAGCAACTAAAACTCGGTTAAAAAACGGAAGTTACAAAAAGCGACACTCGTAAAAAACGCGTGCAAAATAGTAAAAAATAAAAGTCAAACCGCGCACATAAAACGCAGTCAAGGACAACTCCGCACTCCGCACAGGACTCGCGTTCTGCGGCGAATTCGTGTCGCCTGCGTTTTTATGGCCCAAAGCAAATGGAAAAAAGTAAGTGAACATTTTTGCATTTATGACGCAAATGTTGGCCCAATGCAGTTGTTGTCATTCTTAAGCCGGATTTAGTTCAGCCTTTGCACATTTTTTGCATTGTTTGTCGCCGGCGATCTGCATTTTTTTTTTTTTTTTGGCTGAAAATTGACTTCTTAATTGCCGCCGGGCTGACCTCGGGCCGGGCCGGGCCAGGCCTACTACCTGGGCCAACAGGCAAAGAGGTAACCCACGCTTACAGGTAGAACAGCCAGCCAGCCAGCCAGGATCTGTTTCGCTCTCGCTCGCTTGTTTAGGAATTCCATAATTATGATCCTCGCCAGTTGCCTTCTAGCGAAAAAAAAAGATAGAAAGTCGCGAAAAAAGTCGCGCCTTAAGCCGGAGATTAGCCGCCGGATTTAGAGGGAAATCCGTCAATATTACGCCCATGTACCCGGCGGATTAAGCTCTAATCGCGGTGCTTAAGAGTGACTTAGTTTTGTTGAAAACGCAAACAACGCAAAAAACAAAAACAACTTTAATCCGGGCCGAGGTAGGCGCAAAATATATTTTATTTTTTCGCGAAAAAATTCTTTTTTATTTCTTTACGTCGCTTTAATCCGGAGTCAGCTGCAGCTTAAGAGCGTAAAGAGGTAAAAGCGAGAGATGAAAAAATAGGAGCAACATATTTAGATGTTCATTTTCATTTTTATTGGCGCAAAAAGTCTAAGCCCGCGGATTAGGCCAAAAGACAGTTGGCCAGCCGTTGGGCAGGTAAGCGAAGATCGGGCGACTGGATCAGCTTGGATTATAGTTAACTTAAGCGGCGCGATTAGCGCTGCGATTAGCGCCAGGATCTACCAGGATCTACAGATTGGTGGCGCAACAAGCTAGCCGCAGATCAAGCAGCTAGTTCCGGGGATCTTCACTTTTGATCCGTGGATTAAAACGGGAAGTGCGCGTGTCGCTGCCATGGGAAAATTTGCAACCGGAAAACAATCGGAGTGGGAGGAAGGCAGAGAGAAAGTGTGTGAGAGAGAGAGAGAGAGCGAGAAACACAATCTAATGTTGTTTTTAAAACATATGCAGAATTGTATTTAGAAATTCACGTGAGATTTATTTTTTTTAATTGAGCCTAAGTTTAAATTCGAGGCTAATGAAATATAAATAAAAAATTAGGCACATTATATAAAAATAAACTATATAAAATAAAGATTGATTATAGAAATAAATAAAATTGATATATAGACTTTAGTTCAGTTAACTTCCATTTGATATAATTGTCACTTTTCCTTCCACATAAGCCCCCTAATTCTAACAGTTATCTGCTGAGTTTCCGCAACTCCTGAAAGGATCCCAGGACCAATCTTCCATATCTGCACCTTATATAAGAAAATTGTTTCTTTTATTTTGCTGTTCATTGCGTTCACTTCCGTTCCGGTCGTTCATCTGTTTCCTTAACTGTTTTCTATCTCTATTATTATTTTTGGTTGCTTCTTTTTTGGCCATTCAATCAATATCTTTATTTACGTTTTTTGGCAACAACAATGAACTTGGCCAGTGGACGGCCTTTTGTTGCTTTTTGGCTCTTATGCAATTTGTTCAACTTCCTGTGCGCTGACGTTAACGAGAGGCTTAGCTGGCATTCAATTCCTTTCGATCCTTTGCAGATCGTTACGATATCTGCTTTATCTTTACTCTCTTTTTTTTTTAAAGATTTGAGATCCTTTGAATGGGGCACAGGCAGTCAAGTAATTTGTGTGCCACTTTGTGTGGCAGCCACACATTGCCAGCTGTTGCCTAAGCGGCTTTCCGGGCCAATTCCAGAACGCAACGCGTGCTCTGCAAGGCAATCAGGACACAGGACACATCCCGCCCACTCCACGCATATCCTTATCAGTCCCCGTTGTGTAATTAGGCAGCCTTCGTCTGCCTTCGTCTGTCGCTTATCAATTTTATATGAATTTTTTTTTTGGCCCGCCGGCGAAGCAACTTTGTTTTCCATGCTCTGCTTATCAGCCGAGCTTAGCTTGCTGCTATTTTCTGCAGCTGACTTAAGCGGCATTTTGGGATGCGCCACAAGTTGCTGCTCAGTTGAGCACGCAAAAAAAAAGCGCCGTTCGAAACGCAGCTCAAGATCAAGGACTTGCCGCCGCTTATCGCCAGGTCGAGCAATGCACCCGGGCCGCATTTAGTCAACGAGTTTCTTATCAGCAAAATTTCAACACAAATTATTCAAAAATATTCAAAAAAAAAAACACACATCTCCTTTCGGTGTCAAAGAGTACGAAAAGATGGCGCTCAATGCAAGCTTAAAGAGGAGCAGAGGGGGGGGGGGGGGGGGGGGGGGGGGCCAGACACTTGGAAACAGCAAGCTTTAAATAAACCAATGTTTGATGGGGTGGAAAATAAATGAAGGCAAATAGGTAATAAGTGAGTTCTTTTGTAATAAATTAATTTGACTGAATTTTATATAAATAATACCTTAAAATATACAAATTTATTTATTATTAAATACACATACCAAATTTCATAAAGATCATACTAAAAACGAAGAAATTATTTGAGCAAGAATTTTCTTCACTATTTCAACTATTAAAGAATGAGTTTTAAGCTTTTTTAAAGATTTCTAAAAAACTTTGTGTGAAATATTTTGCTTGAGATTCCATTAGCAGTTATTTAAGAACAAGTTTTTATACCTATCGCAGTTGCTTAAGAAAGAGTTTTAAATTAATAATAATTAAATTAAATATGATGTTATTTGAACACAGTTCTTACACTCATTAAAGTGGTTTTAAAAAGAGCTTTTGTAATCCCAATAAAAATCAACTTAAGGCTGCTTTTCAAGTAAGAATTAAACACATTAAAATATTATTTTTAAATTAATTTAAATTTTTCAATTTAATTTAATTTAATTATCTATGGAATACTAAACCCTTAGGAACTCTGAATAAATTAAATTCCCAACTCTGATCCATCAAAATAGAAATAAACATTCGACTAAAATACAAACTAAGCACATTAAATATGTATATATTTAGAATCTGTTTCATTATCTTTTATAAAATGATGGCTGCAAAACAAGTCCATTAAATATTGCGAATAAAAACATTAACTTTTAACATTACCGCAAAAATGTGAAGCTAATAAAATGATTGGGTTGTATTTTGTTTATATTTCATTTAATTGCGCTAGTAAAAATGGGTTAATCAGAAACTTGAGCAACGGGAGAATGCCGAAGTTTGTTTATTGTTAAATTAGAATTTGATAATATTTCTACTTAGATCTGTAGTCGAGGCTTAACCTGGAACTTGGGGCTGATAAGGTCGCAGTCATGGCCGTTCATGGCCAGCCTGAGATTTGCGTGCGATTTGCATGGTGTGTATACCCTGTAATTTTAGAGAGTGGCTTGAAAGGGGTAGCATGGACTTGTGCGGGACTTATAAAGTAGTAAATATGAATATATATATATATTTGATTGACTAAAAATTAACTAATCTATAAGTTTATTTACAAATATTTTGAGACTCGAACCTAGGATTTAAATTGGTAATACCTAATACTATATTTTATTTTAATATGATTATAAAGAGAACCTAAACCTAACTGAGAGGTATGTATAGACTTTAAAAAGAGTTTGGCTTTAACTAATTTGGAATTTAAACTCTGAGCCTTAAAGTTAATATAATATAATATACTCCGATTATATTTATAGTTTATAGTTTAATAGTCTTGACAGCTTTTGGCTAACTAAGGAGCATCTTTACTTCCTATACGTTCCGTTTGAGCACTTTGACTTTCGATTGTTTTTGGTCTGATTTTGTTTTGCGGCGCCAAAAACGCATTTGGCGATTGTGGAAAGGTGCGTTGACGACGTGATGTCACTCACATGTCGTCCAATCCAATTAGGCGGACAGGGCGGGAAACCGCACAAATCGCCGCTGGCTGACAGGATAATCAGGCGCAATTGTTTGGCAATTAGACGCCGAAGAAGTCCTACAAAAAAAAGTGGGAAAAAAACCCAAAGCAGGCATTTAAAAAATAGTCAAAGGAACAAAGTATCGCATTGCATACGCATGAGCAGCTTTTCGAGTCAAAGTTGAAGGACATGGGCGCGGACACACACATATCCTGTTTAACAGTTGCTGCTGCTGCTGTCAACGAGTCCTTGTCAAAAGCGGCGTTGTGTAAATTTGCAAAAATCAAGCTGTAAATTGCATTGATTGGTCGTTGACAGCTGTGCGACAATTGACAGGACTTTAAAACAGGACGAACAGGCTCGCTGGGCCACACAGGCCGAGTTGACTGAGCCAAGTTGTCAACAAGCGCGCCGAATGGCAATTTTTAACGGCCAATCCTTTGGGCCAACTATTAATCACGGCCAGGGCTCCGTGTCCTGTGTGTCCTTTAATCAAAGTGCATGATTTATGGTCTGTGCGTAGGCAGCTCCCACAGCTCGCCAGTTTTCATTTCTTTCGTTTCGTTTTTCTTTTTTGGTGTTTTTCTTTTTTTGTCAATGGCCTTTGGCTTTGTTTGGATCGCGCAGGACCATTAAAAATTCGGCCTGCCACTTGGCCAGAACGCAGTTGGCCAACTTCGCAGCGTTCATTAATCATAATTCCGACCGCCACTTGAGCAAACCCTGCTGCAGATTATTTCTTCTTGTTCTTGTGCAAAAGACACCAAACAAACTGCAGTCGAAGAATTTTCAATGCGTCGCACAAAACTTTTGTACAAATTTTCCCATTTTCCCATTTTATATTTTCCTTTTACATTTTTTTAGGACACTCTGTCAAAAAATATATTCTCGTCATGCGGCAACCAACTAGTTATTCAACTTGGCCTAATGAAAGGCGCATTCAGAAGGAGCCGCTTTTCCATTTCCCCCCCTCGCAACTCGCATCTCCTGCGGCAGATGTATCTAAACCTATGCTGAGGAAAATCGCTATCGGGAAATAAATATATTTATATAGGAAAACCTTTGCTCAAAAATTATAAAATTTGCTTAAAAATCATCTGATCAATATAGAAAGAATATATAATATAATTTATATATAACAGACAGAAGAAAGCATCTTTGAACCCATAAGTTATTTATATTCTTGAACACATTAATATATTCCTGATTTTGGTCAGTATTAAATTATTATTCTAGGCAACTTTAAAAGCTAAAGATAAATAACTTTTTAATTTAATTTTTATTTTTATTTCTATAATTTAATTCTTTTTTAAATTTCATCTTTTTATTTTATTTTATTCTTATATCTTTCCTATATGAAAATAATAAATATTTATTAAATATGTAATGGCTTTTCTATTTTAAATAACTATGTTTATTTATATTTATTTTTACTTTATTTTTATTTTATTTTATTATATATTTATATATTTTCTTATTTTATTTTATTATTATTAAAAGATAATAAATTTTAAAAGAAGTCCTGTCAACTCCACATTTAATCCTAGTCTTATTTAAGGTTTTCTTTTAGCATATATTTTTTTTCATTTAATCTACCAACTCTTTTGGAGATATTCATTCAAACAAGCCACATTCTTGTAAATTAGCCACCGTTTAGCATATTATTCAAAAAAGGATAAGCAAGGAACTGCGTGTTTTGTCCGCTGGCGGCAGGATTACGGCACATCTGAAGCCGGCGACTGTCATTCAACTATTGATGCCCAAAACTGGCAACTTGTCACTCCGGGAACGGACAAAGAAGCCGCAGGCGGCGCATCATCAAAGGACAGCTCCACTTTGACTCCTGCTGCTGCTGGTCCAGCCGTGGAATAAAAAAAGGATAATCATGCTCGCATGCGTGTCTGTTAATTTGTTATAATATCACGTAAGAATCGATTTTGTATGTTAATGCCGCAAGGTGACAACTCAATTTGGTCGCCGCGGCAACAACAATGGCTTGGAACGTGTGTGCACAGTGGGCCCAGGCGCTTAGTAACCACGACGTGACCTGTTCCCCTCTCAAAATTAGCACACAAATCTGAGCCGTTGTCCTGACGCCAGCTCTGACAGGACTTCCGCATGTGGCTGCCCCCCAAAAAGGACATTCTGCAATCTGTGTGTTTTATTTTTTTTTTTGTCGCTCGCGGGTTTTCAAATTGGGTTTTCAGTTACAGCTTCCTCTTTCCTGCCACTTGTCGTCCTCTTGTTTACACAGTTGGCCAGACGCCTGCTTGGTATCCTTTTTTTTTTTGTTTTTACCCATTGTGCAATGTCCTTGCGGAGCTGCATTTACTTCTCAAGTGCATCGAAAATATGCCGCTTGACTTCTTTTTAAGGACAGTTTAAGGCGAGTAAAGTGTGCATTAAGTAAGGAGTTTTTTGGGCAGGACAAATCTTAAAATTTACACTCAGAACCCGTCACAGGAAATTGAGAAGACTATAAAAATAAAGCGAAAAATGTTGAAATGAAACCTTTTAAATACTAATTACCCACATTCCTCGATGCCTGCCTAAAAGTATATTAAAATAGTTATTTTTTATATAATAATGAATACCTCTTAAATATCATCCCTCTTTAAATACCTTTTACAGGTCTTTACAAATAGTTATGCCATATTTATTGAATAGTCTAATTAAAGGTCTCTCCCTCAATATTTGTCACCCGCATCAGGACCATAACAACAATAACAAAAAAATTTACATGGAATTGGAAAAAAAACAATTAGCAAACAACACCAATAGAAAATTTCTAGGCAAATAATTCATTTGAATATGAGGCTTGTCTATTGGACATTTGTTTGGGCTCGCAATTGTTACGCCTCCATAAATTAGAGGCCACTTTAGATACTAGAGAGGGGGAGAGAAATTGATTAACAATATGCGGAAATATTTAGTTATGTTTGATTAGAGTGGACCAAACTAAAAGTGCGGCATCATCCTCAACTCGACTCAACTCAACTCGACTCAACTGAGAAACGAGTGAGGCTTAAGTGGCCAGGGGCGGGGGGCAACGAGGGGGTAGTTAAATGTCACGCCGGATGTGGCAGTTAGTAGCCGCTGAGGTGGCCCAACTTATGCGGGCCGAGACCACAAAAGCAACAGCGAAGAAAAATGAAAAATACTTTCACTTAAGCCACCGAAAAATCAAACCATAAAAACACGCCCCTTCAACACGCCCAGTCGAATCTCCCCCCCCCCCCCTCCCGCTCTCCTTTTTTCACATTTTCACCTATCGATTTGCAATACGATAAGCGATCGTTAGTTGAACTCAAAGTGAAAGCGACGACCTGCAAACAAGGAAGTGAAATTTAAATGTGGTTAACAAAAAGAAAAAAAAAGAGAAAAAAAAATTGGGCGTCAACCGATTTCCTCCAATTGTTGTTTTTCGCATTTTTCACGGGGAAATTGTAGAAAACTAGAAATCGAAAGTCGCCGCGGACTGCACGCTGATACCGGAAATGGTTTCACTTTTATCGAGTCCTTGCGCCGCAATTTAGATCCTGCGAGGCGCTGATTTATGTGTGTGTGTGTGTCTGTGTTTGCCTAGTTACCCAAGTGTCAGGTTACGCATTAAGAATGCCACAGCACACCCAACACACACACACACGCACAACAACATTTAATTGCTTAAAAAAAAGATGTAAAAATGAAATTCAGCGAGGCGCAGGAATTCTTTTTATACCCTAACTTGATTAAAAGTGGGTCAAGAGTATAGTTTGGTTTTGAGGACGTATTTGTAACGGGCAAAATGATGCTGCTTTATACCTATAATAAATACATATATATTCCTGAATAAGACAACAAACTGAATTGCTTAAGAAATTCTACCTCGAAATCAATAAAAACTGCAGACTTAACTTTTTGCCGATATATTTTTCTTTTCTATATGGAGAATGAATATTTTAATTCACTCTCGAATATATATCCTTCTTTTAGCATACCTAAAAAACTTTAAGAGCTAAAGCTATTACATATGGTTAAATAAATTATAGATAGATATTCACAGATTACAAATACTTCACTTGTTGTAAAACTTTTCCCCACTCAAATACAATAATCATAAAAATCATAAAATTTTGTTTAATTTCTCACAAAGGCAGCCAACTATGCAGGGTATTTTCTAGTCAGTCAGTTGCTCGTATTTCCTGGCGCTTCTTAGCAACTTGCTGGGAGCCAGGACACGCATTTTGCATGCTTGAATTAAAACGAAGGATTCCTCAAATCTCAATTCTCACTTCTCATGGCCCAGTTGGTCAGCGGGTCAGAGGTCCTTACATATGGCTGTTATCCTTTTGCGCAACGTTGCACATGCTTGGGCGTGGGTTTCTCGGGTCCGGCCAGCGCATTATACGCCTCATGATTTGGGTCAGATTTGTTACGGGCCAAAAAAATAAATAAATGTTAAAAAGGAAATCCATCAAGGGATTATTTAACAATGAGCTGGCTCTAATGAGCTCAAGTCCAACACTTGACTTGAAGGCGAGCGCCCTCTATCGCCCAGTAGGGCAAACTTATCCCAGTCGCTTTGCTGTTCGCTTTCCCAGGCAATAGGTTCAAAGCACCCAATTGGCGCCACAGGGCAAACACAAAATAATATTTGACCCTAACAAATGACCAAAGTCACTTTAGTCGCGATAAGACAAAACAAACCTCATCATGAGCTTCATTAATGCGATCATCATCATCATCACCCACACAAAGAGGCCAAGTTCAGCAACATTTTAATTTGCCTAAGTCAGCGACAATCTCTCGAAATGCATTTGGAAAAAAAAGAAAGAAAGAAACAATTTCTTTTCTTATCGTGAAATTGCAATTGAGTAAACAGAGCCGGAAATGCATTTGCTTTCACCGATTTCCCCACGGGGGTTATCGCCAAATGTCAACGTCAACGAAATTTATTTTGCACGATTGTAAAAACTCATTTGTTTTGTAATGCGACGATTACCGAGAGAAATATTTTATTTCAATACTTTTCTGACATTATCTTAATGAGTTGTTTACGTTAAAGCTAAAGGGTGGACTCGATTCGGTAATGAATTTATTATTAATATTCATAGATAACAGTTAAAGATACAAGCTAAAGATTAACTAAACTTTTATATATATATATAAAGAGCTATTTTCTGACCCAACTTCTTTTAGAGTTCTTCATTACATTTAAGTCCATTTAATGGCCATTAATGGCCATCTGACTTGCTAAATTTCTCAATTACCAGTTTTAAAGAGGTTTCCTCTTTCCTCGATTAAGCTACGTGAGAAGCGAATGGAATAAAATGCGATTACTTGGAATTGGGCCGAGCAATTAAGACAATTCAGATGCAGATAATTGGCGCAGTGTAATCCTAGACTGCCTGCCAACGGTAGCCCACCTGAGCCTGGCTGGCAGCTCAATCAAGACAAGAATCAGTTGACATTTTGGCGCCCCACACGAAACAACAAAATGATCAGCGATCGATGCGAACCTGTTCAGCGATAGAAGAAGAAGCAGAGAGAAAGTATCGTATGGCAGCGCTCAAGGATTCCCACAGGATGAGATGAGATGCAGATAAGCTGCCGTCAACCTGCCCTTGTTTTGTTTTTGTTGTGGTTGACACTGGGCTCCATTGTGCAGCATCCTAGTTGACATTTCCAATGTGGCAACTCAATCTTTGGGCAGCTGCAGCAGCAGCAGCAGCAGAGGCAGCAGCAGCAGTTGCCGCATGTTGCTGCTGCAACCGCAGCCAGGCAAATATACGAAGCCATTTTGTGCCGGACACTGCGAAAGGAACCGAATCCTTTGTCTTTCGTCCTGCGGCTCGTCTTTGAGCTGGCCGATTCGATTGCTTTTGTCTGCTGCCCACATTGTCTGCAGTCTGCAGCAAAAAGAAAAGGTTTAAGGAGTGCTCTAAAATTTCGCAACATGTTTCACATTATTAATGATGATGAGCCCTCACTCAGCTCAGCTCAGCTCAGCTTCCTTCGTCCTTACCGGCTTTGTCTGCCCACTGACCATTGTCTGGTGCATTTTTTTTTATTTTTTGCTGCTGTCCTCGTAACGAGCATCGCATGAGTTTTCTATGGAACACGGCGCGCAGCGGGCGATCCTTAAGCGTCTCGCACATGTTGCCCTGCAATCGCATCCTTCCTTCTCTCTTTCTCTCTCTCTGAGATACTTGCATAATCTTCGCTTGACCAGCTCAGCAGTTTTTTCAAATGCCACGCCCACTCTGTAATGCCTCTAATGTCGGGCAGTAGGTCAAGCGTGCAGTTCGCATTAATTGGGCAGCCCTTTTCTGTGAGTTACGCCTAATTCAGATTAATTACTTTTGTGTATCTTTGAGATACTTTTGGTACTTGGCTTTGATTCAGCAGCTCAACATTTATATATACTTTAGATGGTGTTTAATAAGGCAGCTTCTTTTTGCTGTGCATCTGTGAGATACCTTTCCCTTAGATTTATCTGTCAGATACTTTTCCAATAAAAGTATCTGTCAGATACTTTCATTTTTTTTGACGAAATTATTTGTGAAAACTTTATTGTAAGAAATATCTTTCAGATATTTATCATAAGAAGCACATGTGATATATTTTTCTATAAAAAGTATCTGTGAAAAAGTTGTCAATAAAAAGTATCTGTGATATACTTATCTATAAGAAGCCTTTACTCTATGTAAAGCTTAACCTATTTTAGTTTTGACATTTTAAACTCTTTATTGAAGTACATAAATAAAATCCCATCAAAAAAACCGCATGGGAAACAGATTTTAAAAGACAATACCAACGCCGGACAACGCCGGGTACTCTTTGCTTGCATGAAATATTGCGAGACTCCTTTTTTTTGCAGCGTAATGAGAATCCTTTATGTGCGCTGACTCGCAACAGACAGAGGAACATTCACAGGATGCTTATTCACTTTCCCATGACGCATTCCGTAACTGTGGCAAGTGTTGCAAGTGTGCGTATGTGTGTGTTTGTGTGTGTGTAAGCGAGTATTTACTGTGGGAAAACAAACACTTTCACTTTGCGCGCACTCGGAATCTCTCGGATTACAACACGCATCCTGTGCGCAACCTGCAAAGGATTGACATGCAGCTGACAAGCGTCAACGGCGACGCATTTTTCGTGTGATAGATCGAAGGACACAGCAAACAAACAGAGGGGATAGAGGGGGAGTCCTTAAATTATGCACAAAGCTAAATAGTGGCGTTCATAAAATCGGGCCCTAAAAAGGATATTAGGCGCTAAGTGTCATCGAATCGTAAAAAGGCCGCCAATGCAATCAACTGCAGACTTTCTCTCTCTTTGTTTTTTTCGCTTACACACGCGCAAAACTGTGTCCTGGCGTGTCCTGCTGGCGCTTTTATGGCCACACACACACATTCGCCGACACTTGGCCGCAAATTAGTCGCCACCAACAACAACTACTTTTTTATGCTGAACGCTTTACGCGCATCCTGGCGCACGTTAAACGCGACATTAAGTGACCCACAAACAGGACATCAAATGCGAGAACCTGGTTCCATCTATTATTTGCTGTTTGCTATTTGCTATTTGTGCGCTTTTCGGTTTATGCAGGGGCCACGCCCCCGTTTCGCTAGGCATTCCTTGAAAAAGGATACTATAAACTAAGTGTGTTTCCTTGTTGACTTGGCAGCAGAGTTTTATAGGATGCTTACTCAGAACTATTCCAAATTCTTATTAAGACTTTTAAAGGCTGGAAAGATATTCGTAAATAGTCTAAAGTGAAAGCGGAGTAATGAATTAATTTTAAAAAAATGCTGAAAAGAAAAGAAAGCTAAATTTAACTTTGGAGTAATTATAATTATATTAATAAAATATAATAATAATAATTATTATATTATATATAGCCATAAATAATTAAGAATTTTAGTTAAGCCCAAGCTTATAATAAAATGTGTTCTTTTCCTTAGCTAAAAATCTTTACATCAAGTGCTTTTAAATATGTTAAAACTATATCTTTTATAATTATCAGTAAACAATTTCTTCTTAACTAACAAAATATGCTTTTTAGACAGGCTTGTTATATAATATATATTTTTTAGTAATATATTTTCAGTAAATAATTTTATCTTAACTAAACAAAAAACTGCTTTTTGGACAGACTTGATTTATAATAAAAAGAAGAACTTGTAGCAAAGTTTGTTGTCTTTAGACACAACTGTTTCCTTCTAGTGAATGCTTTGAGTAGCTGCAAAAATGACACCTGGTTGCTGCCCTCTCTCTGAAAGCAACAGAGCTGAACTAAGTCAAGTAAATAATATAAATGTCTGGGGCAATGCGAAGGGCGCTATTTTTGTCAGCAATTCATTCATTTTGTTCGTTGTTGTCTAGGCTGCAATTGGTTGCATCTCAGTTGCTCCGGGAAGCGTGCCGCCTGCTGCATTTCAAATGTTAAAAAGTTCAGATATATTTTTTTTGAAAACAAAACCCCAGCAAATGTCTCATTTCCTTTGCCACAATTGTCTGTGCCACACCAAGTGGCAAGTGGCAGGGGTGGCGCGCCACTTGGAGCATTTTTAAAATAAATGATATTTTTTTTTTAGGGGAGAATCTTTTTCTCTCTGTCTTTTCGTCTTCATCTGCGCTGCACATTTTTCACCTTTACTTGACCTTGAGTGCGTGCCTGGCAGCTGGAAAATGCCTGAAGGAAACTGGGGGGAAAAACTTATAGGAAACTGCAGTCACGCCAACTTGCATTAGGCCGCCAACTTTTCACTTAGTTCATTTATAATAACAAAAAGCAGGAATGCATTTCATGTGTCTAAATATCAGCTATCTATTCCAATCAGCGCATTTTTAATCACTGTCTAAATTAATAGACAAAATATATGTTGATTATAAAAAATGTTAACTACAGCACAAATCAAAAAAACTTCGTTCTAACTTCAAAAACTTCCCAGCTTCTTTTAATGGTGTGGCCTGGGAAAATAGGCTATTTTGGCAGTTGGTGATGTTTGCATGTTGACCCTAAGAATGACCACATTCGATGAAAGGAAATCCTTGCTCCTTGGACAGCAAACAAAAACAAAAAAAGAACCTGAGGAAACACCTGTGAGAATGTTCAACAAGGCGCAAGAGATGCGCAAAAATTGCATGAAATCGAAATGCGAAAAGCAAATAGAAAAATACGAAACCACTTGAAGAGCCCACAAAAAAAAAAAAAACAAAGAAAATGTGCGACCGCAAATAGAAAATAGAAAATGTGCGTAGTTTGAATCTTGAGGTTTTGCTTTCATTGATGCTGCTGGTGAAAGCAGAGAAAACTGAAGTGCATCCGTTTGCATTTTCACTTTCACAATGAAAATCGAAACCGCACACACATGCAGGATACGCCTGTGTCCTCATTATCATTGGCGTGGCCCAGTGTCCTAGTTTCAGTGGTTTTTGGGGGCAAACAATAAACCGGACACTGCGATCGAATTGCCAGCACAAACAGATTGCATCCTTCGAGATATGTTTTTTCTTTTTACCAGAAATCAATATCACAACTGCGGAAATGTCTTGCAAAAATAAATATAAAAAATATATTAATTTATGTAGGTACACATGTATATAAAATTCGCTAGAAAAGGTAAATTCTCAAAGTCATTTATTATTTCTATAAACAAGTCGTTTTTGCTGCTGCTTTTTTCCTTTTTCTTCGCTGCACCCATTTAACTCTTAACCCTAACACGCCCTAACATAATATCTTATCACGGCTCGATCTCATCACAACGCCCTCGTCTTCCTCTTCGTCTTCGTCCTCGTTTTCGTCCTTTGCTCATAGCTCAATTTGTTACGCTTACGATTTCAATCATTGCCCCTAGACGGGATTCCTTTTTTGTCGAGTTACCCTTTTTGCTACCCTTTCGCTGGCAAGTGCAGCGACTTTTCTACCTTTTGCTTACTTATTGTTATACCCTGTAAACCATATGGACAAAATGGGTAGATTTGTTTTTTACAAATGCTTATAAAAGGCATAGGTAAATAGCATATATTATAATCATCTACGTTCTACTAACAGGGTATTCCCCAGTCTGACACTCCCAACTAGAACACACTTGCTTGTTTTCTTTTCTAGCTCCTTTTTGCTCCTTTCTCAACTAATCATCGTGACAGGCTCAGTCAACCCTATGAGCAACACCTTCGCATTTCATTTGTGTCGCCTGTCTTTGTTGTTGTTGCTATTGTTGTTGTTGTAGTTAACCTTTTACTTCCTTTTGGCTTTGTCAACGTTTCGGCTTATCGTTTTGTACTCCTTTATTCTGGGGAATTGTGTGCAGGATGGCCGTAAGGTTGCATGCCGTGAGAACTGATTGCAATTTAATCCTTTGCGCAAGTTCTTTGTGGCATTATGAGTCACAACCCCTTTCTCTCATATGGCCCCACTGTGCACTCAAAGGGAATCCCCAAATGAATGCCCATCAATTTAATGAGACGCGACCAGGGACGCAAACAACAGTCTGGCCAAATGGCCAACTAGCAAACAGAGCACGTAAATAAAACAGTAAGTACACACACAAACACACATAAACACAGCTTAAGCTAGACCATCTACTATAGTTGCTCACTCTCTCTCCCTTTCTCGCTTCGTCTCTACGCGTTTGATTACTCCTTTCAGACACAACACAATTTGGCTGAAAGCTTTGCCGACCACAACAAACCGTTAAGTTGCGCTCGTCGCACACACGTGCACCAGCAAATATGGCCGCCCACTCACAAGCACACACACACACACTCCCATATATATACAGAGAGTCGTCACAATGATGAGAACGCATGTGCTCCACTTTAACACTTTCGCTCTCTTTCGAACGCACATGGCGGCACTTTTAACCCTTTTAATGCCGTCTCCGTCTGCGTTGTCGTCTGCACACAGACACACACCCATGCATACTCACACTCACCCATGCTGCCCGGCCATTGACTTGTCGCCTCACCCACACACACACACACAGAAAGCACTTGGGGCACCGCTCTCTTAGCTGGCAACTCAATTCGCTTTGCTCACATGCTCTTCGCCGTCGCGCTCTTTATGCCCTGAAAGGGGAAAGCAAGCAAGCCTTTTCCTTTACCTACCCCTTCGCACATATGAGTGAGTTTGTTTCTCCTTGCGGCTGCACTCACTCGTTTTTTATGTGTGCATTCGAAAGTGAAAGGATTTGTGTGAGTGAAAAAAGGGGTGAGAGAGCGAGCTCACTTTATTTTTATTTGCTTTGTGTGTGTGTTTGTGAGAGAGCGAACTGCGGCGAATAATTGAGAGCAACTCTTTCGTTTCGATTCGTCGCTTTCGCTTTAACTCTTTTCAGTGGCCGCGCATTAATTTTATTTTGACAGCGCCTGTCATTTGCCGTCCCTCGCTTGGGTGCTTGTGCTTGAGTGTGTGTGTGTGTGGCGCTTTGTTAACTTTGTGTGTGTGTGCGTTGTTGTGTTGAGTGTGCGAGCGAGCGAGCGGTAGGCGGAGTTTGATCGATATTATTCATGAAATGGCGTCGCAACTCTTTAAGTTCCCAAGGCAGTTTTGCTAACTTTGATTGCGAATAAATTTAGGCAATTTAAAGAGTGTGAGAAAAGTGCGTAAAATGCGTAGAAAGGAAGTAGTAATAAATAATGTACAATACATTTTATGAACATACAACATACTTCAATATTATTAATGAATGAAATGATATTTATAGAAATGTTAAACTAACTAAAAATAAATTTATTCACAGTTTAATTGACCCATTTCTTTGCATATTTGATAATAAAACTTAATTTAACTTTTCATAAGTTTTCCACATGAAAGAACACTGAAATCTAATCAACACCCAGTTATAAATATAAATGTATATGTGTATATTTACACTATAACAACACCCTGCTCTAATTCCCACCCCCTTCTCGGCTGCTTTTGCAGCTCAATTTGGACAACATTTTGATGAATGGCCGCCATTCAAATCTTGGCAAATGTCTAAGCCAAATTATATAACAGACAAACATATGTAAAGAAAATGCATTTGGAAAGCGCAAAAACAGATACATCATCTTCAGCATGGGAGAAACAAACACACACACAACACACACACACACACAGAGAGGGCACAAAACTAAAGCAAATTTAAAGAGCTGCTTTGGGTTGTCAAGTTGCCAAAGTGAATGCAAAAGATGATATGATGAAAGAGCTGGCAACCCTTAATAGCGCCAAAATTGATGAGAGCAACTGGGGAAAAGAAAACACACACACACACACAGACCCAATCCCATAACGTGTTCATTAATAACTAATATCCTGCGGCCGCAAATAGCATTAGCCGAAACACAAAAACATATAGCGGCCATATTTTGTTGCTGTTGTTGTTGTTGTTATTGCCTTTGGTTTTCAATTACACAAGGAGTTGTGGCAGCCACAAAAATGATGTATGTGTGTTTGTGTGTGTGTGTGTGCGCCAATCGATGAAAGTTTGAAATTAACACCCGAATATATATTGTTGAAGCCTGCGTCCTACGTAATTAATGAGTCCACAAATATCCGTGGCAAACTTTGCCTACGATGACTGTTGGCCAACTTTTTTGTTGGACAATCGCTCAAGCTGGAGTCCTTCGTCCTGGCAGCCGTACAAGCAAATCATTTTAGGCCAAGCCGTGTATTTTTAGTGACTGCGAAGTGAATGTGGAATTAGATTTGACTTGTTCCCAGCATAAATTCCAATTAAACACAAATTAAGCTGTTCCCACACATAACTCAATATAGACTCGATTTATTTAAATTCCGTTAAGCGCTGCTTTGGCAACCCTAACAAATCGTGGGCGTTAATTGAGGCTGCCATCACATCAAAAAGGGGGCGCGATTGCGTGTCTCAATTTCCCCCCACCCCCCACTTCAAGTGGACACAATAAAAGCCGCCGAATTGAGCCACAAATTGGACAGGAAATGCCCGAACGAAAATCTCAAGCATAAGCCGTTGCTTTTTTATCGTGGCATATTCAAAAAGAAAGAAAAAAGAAGAAGAAGAAGATATGGATAAAACACTTTTCAATTCGCACACAAAAGACTCATTTATGTTGGCCAGTGTACGGCATTTTTATTTGGGCAACCATCCCATCCGGTATTTGCAACCGCTTCGGCACTTGGCGCCTTTTGTCCGCATTAAGTGGAAGGTATATATGCCATATATATATATACATATATACTATATATGTACATATATACTATATGTATCTCGAAAATGAAGAACTTTTTCATCCATTGTTGCCGCTTATTGTTAGAGATACCCATTAATCTTTGCGCCTCTAAGCAAATGATCGCTCTTTATTATCCAACAAGTGTGGCGAGTTTATAAACGGCTTGTGTTAAATGATAAGCTAAGCTTTTTTTTATTAAAAATTCTTATAGATTGGGCTAAATAAAAGCACATAAGTTTATTTATAAATACATATACAATATATATAAATATGTACACAATACATTCAAAATAAGTTTGTGCTTTTCGTTATTTTTGCACATTCTTATATCTCTTGAAGTATATTTAAATTATATTAATTTATAGTTAAAGCCCAAGAAAAAGTTGCATATACATCACATCTTACCTTTTGTGAGTTAAATTTTAAATATAAATTTTATACTAAGACAATTTGTACAAATCTAAAATACAGTTAACCTTTTGTCCCTAAATCTAACAAAAAAAATTCGTTGAAAAATGTCTGAAGTGAACTTTCAAAATAAATTGATAGAAATAAATGATAAGAAAATACGTTTTATAATAATTGCATAAGAGAATAACAATATATTTTATTATACATATTATTATATATTTTTTTTAGCTTTTTTTGTGATTTTAAACACTTGAGAACTTTAACAAAGCCTTTTCAAGTTTACATAATTAAGATTTTAATACGATTATATTAAATATTAAAACAAATGCATTTCACTACAATTATTTTTACCCAATTTGTTAATTTTATTATTGCAATTCTCTCTAATAGTAATAAATAATTTCTTTTAAACAACTTTATGTTAGTTTCTTTAATTTTTACTGCACATATTTTGCTTTCTTATAATTAAACATTATGTTCACATTTCAGGGGCTGTTTGAATAGAAAACGCTCGCTCTTTAATGAACACATAATATTGATGCAGCACTCGTTAAACATTTGACCATTCCCAGGCCTTGTAATATGGGCACTAGTTAAACAGGAGGAGGTGGGGGAGGAAAAACCCTGAGTCCAAAACATGCCACGGCCCATTGAAGCTAACGAGCGACGCATGCAACTAGTTAACACTATTGGAAGGGAGATCTCGGGGGCAGAGTCCAAGTTGCAGTTGCAGCTATTGATATTAATGTGCGATCAAAGAAAGAAGGCAACCGTTGATTGGCCCAACACGAGAAACAGGAAGTCCAAAAACTGCGGCAAGAGGTAGCCAAGCAAATTGGATTTTAGTTTTATATATATACATATGTATATATATTTTTTTTTTTAGTTATTCCATTGAACTGACGCAGACGCTCTTTGTCTTCTTCTTCTTTCGCTAGAATCGAACGCCCACACGCGGGGCAGCCAAGCGATCAGACCAGAGCCAATTAATAGAGAGTCGCAAAACAAATTAACCCCAAATGAAAAAGAAAACGAAATCAACACGAAACTTTTCAGGGCCCGAGACTGACACACGTCAGGTTCCCAAAAAGGCGACGAGCGCCATATGGCCAAAAAGGCGACTAAGTGGAAACAGCAACAAGGCCGAGTGTTGCTGCTCAGACTGACTGACCAAAGGTTACCCTGTAAGCAGAGATTTCTTTAACTAAAAGTAAATGAAAATATATACGATATTCGCCGACCTTTGCTTTAAATAAGTTAAGTAAGATCGATATTTATCGATTCAAGGATAATATAGGGTGTTATTTATAAATAAAATAATCTTTAAGTGCATAGAATTAATTTATTGTATATTATTTTTGCTTTAAGTAAGTTAATTAAGATCGATATTTATCGATTGAAAGATAATCCACATACATCCAATATATATTATAAATAAAAAACCTTAATCTCTATATAACAAACCGCTAAAGACGCCTTTTACTCCACTTTCCACAATTACAGGGTAAGCAAAAAAAAGACTACGAAAGAAAAACAAAATATCGAACATAATAAGAAAACATGAGAAACAAATAAACACAAATCTGAAGCAGTTGCTGCAAATGCTCTGATTTCGGGGAGAGTCGCAACGCGTGCCTCAAGTGAACCCCTTCGGAGAAGGGGGGGCAACAATGAAGACATCTGATGCAAGAGTCATAAAAAACAAAGAGAGGCAACGAAAGGGGCGCCAGCTTAAACCGACGATGATGATCACTAAATTAAGGGTTAGCTGCCGCAGAACAAGGCGATTAAGTAACAAGGGCAGGGGCAGAAACCGAGATCGAGATGAAGAAGTAGAAGGAGAAAGAGAAGGGTGCCAGAAGAGTGTGACCCTTTTGATCTTGATAGGAGAGGTCGCGATCTTTAAGCGGCCTGCTAATGAGCTCACATTTCCCCCCTTGGCAGCTCACGTGACTTCCGCTCGGAGTTGGAATTGAATTATCTTGGCGGCATTTTAATGTGTCTAATGTGTCGCCCCCTGCGGAAAGAGTTGATGCGGGGGACCGCCCAGAGCTGAGATCCTCCCGATTCTCAAGTGGCCCAAGAGTTCTCTACTTGGCCATGTCGCTCACGTGTCAAATTAATCATTTGGGGGCACAGTTGTGACAGGCAGCTGATTTAGTGACTCAGTTAAGATCAATGATCGTGATCCCTAAAAATATGCACCACACAAGGAATTGATTAGTGAAGCAAGGACTTATCCCGGATAACTAAACGCGGCTGGTTTTGATTTGGCTGCTTTGCTTGATCAGTGATCGCAGTTGGCATTGATTATGGAACCGAGCGTTGAGGTGGGTCTGAGAAGGTAACAAAGATTGAACTTGGATGGGGAACTGAACGCATGAAAAGAATTTAAATAAAGCCAAATGAAGATCAAGTGAGATATCAGTTTAAGAATTAATAAAAGAAACTGAACTTCAAATGATCGTTGAATATTTATTTAAATATAATTAAATTGTGCTTTGAATTCATTTTATCATTTTATATATCATTCGAAATACTCTTTAAACTATTGTTTATTTTCTGACTGTTGTAGATATGAAATTGATCTTGTTAAATGAATACTTTTACTTTCTATTTCATTTTTCATACCCTTTAATTTCTGATTGTAAAAAGCTGATCAGGTTACAATTTCTTTTCCATTCTTCATACCCTTTAAAGAACTTTTTCTCTCTTCTGTCCAGTCGCAATTAAAAAGCAGATCTTGTTAAGTGATCAGTTGCAGCCTCCGCCCTGTTAATGATCTCTTTATCTGATCATCGAGCGCTTCAGTTCTCACAGAACTTTCTCACTCTCGTTCTCACACGTAAACAACAATAATTTCACATGCGGGCTGCGGTTAGCCGAGCTGACCAAAGGCGATCTGTGTTTAGGACCAAGGGCCAAGGGAGAATAAGGAGTACGGACTAGGGAGTAGGGGCGACGGCTAATTACGGAGTGCGTCAATATTTGCGGAATGAACGATCGGGAAAAGCGCTGTTGACTAGCCCAAAATCGCGAGCAAATATAAAGCGAGGCAGCAGCAGCAAAGAGAGAGATGAAAGGCGACGTCGCCGGCTGGCGGCTGAAAGGATTCCCCTCAAGTGCGCACACGCGCAGGCGTCAATATTTGCGCAAGGATAACAAGACGCGCGCGCGCTCGCTCACAAAAAGGATGTTTGCGCTAATTGAAAAACGCGCTGCGGTTGATAACAAAAACAAGAAAACAGAAAAAACACACACACAAAAGAATAGAAAATATGTTTGATTTGTTTAGGCCGCTTTTCGAGCGTGTTTAATTTGCGATAAGCGATGCTCGGTTCAATCGGAGATAAGCTTCAATCGGTGGAGCCGAGGACATCACAGGATGTCGCAGGTGAGGCCAGCCTTGATAAGGGGTCGGCGGGGGTTTGCGCAAATTGTTTTTTGTTTTCTCCGAGGCGTTTTCCGGGAAGCGGTGTTAAGTTCATGTTTGCGGTCTATTGTTTCTGGGAAAATTTTGGCCAAGTCAAAAATAAATGAGGCTTATCTGAGCAGCATTTCCTCTGACCCAGAAGGAGAGTAAAGCAGAAGAAAATGGAGATCTTCAGAGATCTTTAAAGAAAAATAATACCATAAAGTCAGTCTGAAAGTTCCAATTAAATAGCTTTTAATTGAGGATGTTAAGCGAGGTTTTAATTGGTGAATATCTTTAATATATATATAAAAAATTGAGATTTTATAACTCACAACAATTTTCGAATATTATAAAAAGTGAAAATAAATTGATATTATATATATATAAAATATATTCCAAAAATAATCCTTTGTTCAGTTATAATTCCTATTAAAATTACTTCTTTATTACATATTTGTTTTATTATCATATATTTATTTTTATTATTTTTTTTATTTAAAACTGTTTAGTCATAATCCTTCTTTAAACCTTTTTAGATATTTTCCCCTCTCTCTCTCTCTCTTCAAATCCTATTCACTTAGTAAGTCATAAACGCACTTTCGATTAGTTTCCAGCGAAATTCCACTAATTAAAAGTAAGAGTGAAAATTGGGCGTTCATCGCAGCTGTTTCCAAAAAGAAAGAAAGAAAGTTGCGAAGGGTTTTCCGCTGCTCTGCGGCAAGTGCGGGGCGTAACGGCACTAAAAGGCGGCACACGGCAACCAACAACGACGAAGGACCTCACGAGCGGAGAACGCGTAACATGTGTTTGAAGTGGAGATGAAGGTGAAGCTGAAGGTGAAGGTGAAGGTGAAAGGAGTTGAACTCCGCTTCTGACGATCGATGGATGAAACGTTTGCTTGATGAAACGATTATGATTGAAAGGTATTTAAGACCCGTGCCGAGTGCATCTAATTGCCGGCATGTGGGCAAAAAAGGATCTTCTTAAGGGGTTTTGGTAAATGCGTCATAAAATGTTGAATAATGAAAACGACAGTTGGTGAAAGTGAGCACGGGGCAGGGGCAGGGGCAGTGGCCAGAGGCGAGTGGAAAAGCAATCAAGTAGCCTCGCCTGATAATAGGAAGCTCAAAGACAAAAGCCTCAAATATACGCCCTGCAAAGGATTTGCGCTCGGGCTTAAGGAGACCAAAACCAAATGGCAACACATCATCATCATCAAGCCAAGGAGAAGGAGGGTGAGGGGACGGGGGGAGGGGTCAGTGTTCGACTCTCAAACTTGAATCCCAATACGAGTCGTCAATGGGACGCGCCACGTCATCAAATCACATAGCAAAAACCTCACGCAGCAACTACAACAAGTAGTAAAAACTTGTGCGTGCACTGAGAAAAAAATTAGACAAAAAAAAAAAACCAAATAAAAATGAGCTTAAATAATAATATTAATAGATATATAGCTTACTAATTAAAGTCAAAGTTAGCAAAGAAAACTTGGTTAAATTTTGAGTTAAGCTTTAAGTATATTTTATTACATTTTCTCTCAGTGTAAGTGCACGTGTGTGACTGTGTAATTGTATGAGTGTGCTTTGCTGTGCGTGTGTTTATGAGATGATTTCATTTTGGTGTGCATGTCCCCAAAGCAGGACCCAAACAGGACGCCCGCCCAGCAGTCGCCCATTGTTGGCGTGCCGAGCGGCCATTGTCCAACCCTTAAATCAAAGTGTACGCAATTTCGTTAATAATCCTCAAGACAATATCGAAACGCCATAACAATATCCTTTTGATGATTATCGCTGCTCCTACTTGGCCTCGTCCCGTTTCGTCCTTGCGCCTTGTCTATTTGATTCGCCCGCCGCAGTTGCTTTCATGTTTATTGCTTGGTTAAGGCGAAAGGATAATGGCCGCTCAACAGCAGGTTACTTAGCTACGCACAGGACACAGCTGTTACACGGTCACAGCCCAACTTGTTCGGTCTCCCCCCCCCCCTTCCTCCCCCACCCACTTTTTATTACTTATCCCCAAAAAAAAAGAAAGTCGCAGAGAAAGCTGCCTCATTAAAGAGATGAAAACGTTGCTCGTGTCCTTGTGTCCTTCCACGCGTTTCAATTAAAGTCCAGCTTGTGCAACTTTGCTTTTATGCGACGCTCCTCAGAAAAAATGCTAATTTAAATTACAAGCACAATGTAAACAAAGATTTTTTTAATGGACCTAAAAACAGAAGCTAGCGAAATTTTACTTTAAGTTTATATTTTTAAATCTAGATAATTTTCCATAAATTATAAAAAATATATTCTTAAGGAATTTTCATCATATAAGCTAAGAAAAATATTGTCCACATATTTCTATTAACTATCAACTGTGTTTAAGCAACACATTATTTCTTCGAAGCACAGAACGTTACCAAAAATAAAGTTCTTAGCCATCTAAGTTGAAAAAAAAAGCCCAACTAAGTCTAAGTAAAAAGTTGTTGCCCGCCCTCATTTAAGACATATTTGATAGAAATTTCGCTAAAGAGCATAATGAGAGAACGCACTTAGGCCCGAAAGACACCTGATGCGAAATACGCTGCTAAAGGATTTTTAGGGGTAGCTCCTTGCTGGACATCAGGCTCATTTCGAATGCACAGAAAACTTTGTAAGAAACACAAAAAAAAAAAAAATGTCCAAACTTTTGACAAAACAAAGCCAGCAAAACAAAAGGAGGAAGGAATAAAAGTACAGGAAATGCTCGTAAGAACTGAGTTGAGGGATCTGCTGCTCCTGCTAAGCAGCCAACTCCTTTGGCAGGTCCTTTTTTTCTGCTTTTGCTGTGGCCATTTAAAATTCTTTTCATGTTTAAGCGTGCAGAAGCGAAAAAAATGGAAAAAATGGATAAAAAAAATGGAAGAAAATATGTAAAAATTGTAAGAAAATATTACAAGTATTAAAATTTTAATGCAAATTGTTATTTTATGCAAGAATGTGCGGTACCTTGTGTGTCCTTGCGGCTGTCCTTGGCTTCACTTAAATCCCCCTTTTCAAAAGGGAATTTATAAAAGAGGAAAAAGGCTGCGTAAAGGATTTTCGGCCATAAGAAATGTTTTTGTTATGCTCTCGTTTTCTTTTCTTTTTCCAATTTTTTTTATTCTCGTTTTAAAAGTCGACGTTGAGCAAATGACCTTTGCCTGAGCCAGGACACTGTTGTGCAAATATGCGGCAGGATGTGTGTGTGTGTGTGTGTGTGTCTTTCTGTGGGCATTCATATGCATTGCTCGTGCTCGGCTTCTAAGCCCAAATTTCCTTATGGCTTAAACCTTTGCGACTCGAAACCCCGGGCCAAAAAGGATAATTGAAATGCGGCCAGCTGCGCATCTGCATGCAAATGATTTACAGCTGCTGCTGCTGCTGCTTGCGAAATTTTCTCTCATTTCATTTTATTTCTCTGGCTGTACTAAATAAGTTATGTGGCCACAGAATTTGTTTTAAAAATTTATAAAAATAATTTCAGTTGAACCCTGGGGAACGTCGCATATGTCTCCCCGCTATCCTCGCTGACCAGGGTTCCTTTCCGTTAAAAGTAATAACAGCAACAACAACAAGCATCGAAATGACATTAGGAATTTAGTTTAAACGAGGGTTGCGCCATTTTCCCAAGTTGTTTTCCTCGTCAACTTCGCTTGGACCTTAACCCTAAATGCAGGACTCGCAGCCTGTCTTCCACACCCCGCCCCCTTTCCCCTTTCTCCCCTCTCCGCCTCTCTGTGTGCTACTTGGCATTATGTAATTTAAGCTTGTTGTTGAGCATTTACCAGTTGCCCAGAAGGGCTCAAGCAAACTGGCTTTTATTACACAAAAAATACTCTTTCCTATCTAAAGCATATTTAACTTAAGGCTAGAAATTAACTAAAGTGGAATTAAATATATCTATAAGAAAATTAAACAAACCTTGCGCATGATAAAAATATTATATAAATAAATATTTTAATTACTAAAGTTTAATTAAATAAAATTCCACTTTTAATATTTAAACCAATCTTATATAATTATGTGCAATGTAAAAACATATTTTCAATGAAATAATGCCTTCTTATATGAAACAAAAATAATATAAATAAATTATGTATATACATAAATAAATATAATAATAATAATAAAATAAATATGCATTTAAGCACACATCGAAAATAATCTTTTATAAAATAATTTTTTACAATAAAGTAAAGGGTATTCACGCGTCGTTCTATTGCCTCTTAGAGACACTCTTGCTTTTGCCATGTGCGTAAATTTAGTCGAGCGTGTCTTCGCATTTCGAAATTGGATACAAAAATTCGTCTTTTTTTCCCATTTCTAGTTCTCTGCATAGAACCAATTTCAAATTTGAGTTTGTCGCTTGTTGCGAGGGTTGATTGTTGGGTTTTTCGGTGTCGCAACTGCTTAGCCGTTTCATTTGTCACCCATGCCCTGCACCACCCACCCACCGACCAGCCACCATTTTCACAATGGGTGTCTCAAATTCACCCCGTTCCTTGACTTCGCCTCCACCAAAAACGTTGTCCTCTGGCGACCTCGCGTGTACCGTTGTATTTACTTAAATGTTCCTTCGCGTTTTGTGTTAATTACACAGCCTGGATAAAAATACACACACACCTACACACACACACACGTACACACAACCAGTTATCGTCACATTTAAATTGAAAGGCGTGTCCAAAAGTTCCAAAGTCCTTCGGCATTTGTTGGGTTTTTATTGCCGCTGCTTTTGTGCGGCAATTAACCCCTTTATGGCGCAGGGTTGTCGAGCACACCCAAAAGCTGTCGAGTGTAAGTACGACCTAGAGTTCTTCGCGAGCACTTGACAGCCCTGCGAGCGGCCCATTAAATGCGCAATCATTATTCATAGCCCGGTCGCAACTCTGTGCGTGTATTTAAGGGGTGGGGGTGGCAACCCACTCAGCTGACAGCGGCGTTTAATTAAAAGCCAAAAGCTTGTCGGGCCCGGGTTAAACGCTTCTGCTCCAGTTTAGACCCTTGGCATGCATATAATTAAGGTTATTATATCCTTTTGGCTGCCATTTTGTAGCCAGGGGCAACGAAGGAAATAAAAGTGAAAACAACCCCGCAGTTATTTGTTGTTCGACAAAAGGGTTGCAAAGGGTTAAACGCTTAGTTAGGGGCAGCTTTTTAACTCCGACAACGTTTCAAATGTAACCAATGACAACGCATTGGAAATATCAGGGAATATGTCTATGGAAAGGATGTGATAGGATATTAAAGTATGATATAAGGGTTGCTGGGATTTCATATAATGCAAAGAAGAGTTTTTTCTCTTAACAAATGGCTGCAAAGTGAATATCTTCTCCATCTAATTAATTATCTCTTAAGTCTCTTACTTATATATCAGTTTTGCAGTTTAAGCAAAGTTTTCATTGAAATTTCTTCAACGATCTTTCTCTTACCAATCCTAAACAAGTTTCCTTTCCCCACCCCCTCGCCACCTTTTAGACCCACTCTCTAATTGAATAACTGTCCCAGTTCTTTCTTATATGGACTATTAAATTTCATAAGCACTTGCTCCAAAAATATATCGCTTATGAACAGTGCGTACTAAAAGTGCACGTATGCTCGCATATCGTCTCGCTAAATGGCCACTAAATAAAAATTTCCATTAACTTAATTAATGGGCCGCAATTATGGCCACTAAAAAAAAAGCCGTGGCCAAACAAACAGAAACTCTATAGTTTTTAATCAAAAAGTCATTAGGGATATGTCACAGCGTGTACTCTAAGGACGCCCCACGACAGGCTCCCCAACCCCCCCTCTCCCCATCGTCCTTTTGCCAAGTAAATCAAGCAACATAAACAATTTGTCGCCTGCTGCTAAAGTTGCAATAAAAAAATCTCTCAACGAAGGCGCAAATTAATTTGCTATGTTATTATTGCCGCCTTTTATCCTTTTTGAAGAGGACATCCTGTTGCTACACTTTAATGTGGCCACAAGGTAATAATGATTATACGAACTACGCACAAACACACTCATAAAAAGCAGGCGCTCCTCGTCCCCTCCCCTCCCCTTTCCCCTACCCAGCCTTCAACTCCTTGCCAAATATGTGTCCTCTATTTGCTGGGCAAAGGCTTGCTGATTGAGTGCTCCTGCGAGGACACCTTTGTCAGCCCTCAATCGATGTTGTTGCTGATTCGATGATAAAGTTCTGCTTTATCCTTTGTTTACAATTATTGTCAGTTTTTTGTGTCGCAACAACAACCCTTAAAACGCGCCCCTGTTTTCAACTCTAATCTCTAATCTGAAGGATATTCGGTGCCTGGGCACGTGTTTGGCTTTTGCGCAAATTATTTATCTATCAAGTTATTTCGATTGCTTGTGGCTGCAAAAAAATTAAATTCCAAGAGAGATTCAAACTTGTTAAATATATAAAAAATGTAAAAAATATTGTAAGTTAAAGAAAAGAATTATAATCTAAAACTATTTTATAAAATAATATTTACTTAAATTTAATCTTAATCAAATCTTAAAGAATATCTTAAAAGTATGTTCAAGATTTCAAATAGAAAATAATCAGATATCAAGGCAAATAGTTTCAAGAGGTTAATTTTGACAATTCTCTCGGGTTTCCTTAGACTCCGTTCCAGATCCTTAAGCCCGCATTAATTGTGTGTAAAACCGAATGAAAGCCCGTACAACATTTACCACTTAACGGAAAAGCTAGAGACGGCAAGCTAATGAGATAAGGATAGAATGCGTGCGAAAGAGAAAGCACGACAAAGCAATGGGCACAGAAATTAATTGAAATTTTATTTCAAATGCGAACTTTGACATGGTTTTCCTGGAAAGCCGCCGCTTGCCACGCCCCCGCCCAACGCCTGCGAAATATTTACGCGGCAACAACAACAAGAAAAACACTTGCGGGCATTTTTTTGTTGAAACGGATATGAGATACAAGCCAATGCAAGCAACTTGGCCTGGCTAAAAGAGGAAGAGAGCTTTAAGCGGGCTCGTGACTCACAATTTTGCGTTTGTGTAAATTAATAAATTCTTGAAGAGAAAAACGCGTCGCAGGACGCGGTTGGCTGGGCGCTAACTACGCGGCTTCCTTGTGCTTGTCCTGCTTGTTGTTGCTGCTGTTGTTGTTGGGGTAAACAAAGGATCAAAAGCGCACTAATTGTTTTCTACTTAGGCATAGGCACACTGCAAAGGGGGGGCCCATCCCATCCCCACTCACTCCCCCCATACTTTGCCGCGCCCGTGTCCTGGCTAATCTGGCGACTGCCTTTGCCGCGTAATTTTTCAAAAACGTAATTTGCAATTAAAGACGGACAACGGCCACGCAATGCGTAACCATCGCACCCAGCCCAAGCCACCCAACCGCCCCCTCAGTAAAAGATATACGACACCCAACGCCTTGAGCCTTGAGTTCTGAGTTCTGAGTTCTGAGCTGAAACCTTATGACGTTTCATTTTCATTGCTTTAGCATTAAGATTACGGGGCTACAAGTTGCTGCGAGGACTCGTTCCGCGACTGTCGCTTTGTAAAGGATGTTTGCTTCAGCTGATTTACACAAAGAGAATTTTAATTAATTTTATTGCCTGGCCACACAGCAAATGGCATTCGCTTAGCTCTAAGGCCTAATGTTTGTTTAAGTTCTACAAATTGTACTTAAAATTATTGAAAATGTTGCAAATTATATTTAAGTAATAATCAGATTGGAAATATATTAAAATATACATTAAAAAGAAAATATGTTTCACATTAAATATACTTACAATATGCCTAAATAAATTAAATAAAAATATTACAAATAAATTTGTCAACATTTTTACTTACAATTCAATCAATATTTAATAAAAATAAATTTAAATAAATGCAATCAAAATATTTATCAGCCCCGAAAGTAATCTTAAAGTGTTAAATCTGTATTATTTTTTTTTTGCACAATCGCCCAAAATCCATGACGCCAATTTATCAAAGCGTGGCTGCGAATCGTAGCCGGGTAACTAAGACACACAACATACACACACACACACACACACACAGGGTTAGTAAAGGGTCTCAGCATTGGCAATAGAAATCGATAGGTCGTTTTGTTTTTGGCCACGCAGCCGGCGGATGGCGTCTGAATTTGCTTGATGACATGCCTTTCGCAACAGCCTCCTCCCCCACCCCCACCCGCTTTGTACCACCCCCTTAGCGGCCGCGAGTAACCCTTATGAGTAAAACCAACAACCCTATGCTGGCTGGCTGGCAACCCATTTGATATTTATTTTTTCGTTGCTTTTTCCCTTTTTTTTGCGCTCGGCGCAAAGACGACATGTGGCCAGGAGCAGGACGAGGACGAGGACGAGGACGAGGACTACGACTAGGACCAGAATTGAGACCGGTTTGCTTCGTGTCCAAGTGTTCAAGTTCAAGCAAACGCAAACAGCAAGGACACGCGCTACACATGTCCTGCGGGGTGGGTTTCGCAGCGTGCACATAAAAATAAAAACTTTTTATAAGACATGCGAAGGGTAAACGGACCAAAATACATATATATAAACATATACACATAAGTATATACATACATACATATAATGCATGTACATAAACGAGTTTTGCGAAGGGTTCGTCCTGCGACTTTTGTCACATGTGTGTTTGCCACACATACACACATAAAAAGCTGTCACACACGCACACACACATACACACACACACACACACAACCGTTGCTTTTCACCCTTTTTATTGCGTCTTGAAGTTTTATGTGGCTTATGTACTGCCCCATAGGCTCAGCATGTGGGTCTACATTTATATATACAGCTGTGTTCATAAAAATAGCAGTGTCGCGCCTCACCACTTTCAAAATTGTTTTTGAGACACTTTCAATCATCCAAATTTAACAAGCG